>OX337248.1:14613547-14942968 GCA_946965025.1 Blera fallax | reverse complement strand
CATAACACAGCGCCTGCCATCTAAACATAAACAAAGAAACACAGCGCCTGCCATCGAAACACAAACAAAACCACAACAAAAACGATAAAAAAGAAATGCATCCCTCATCCCTGATATACAGGATCGGCATATTCTACCTACTTTCGTCGTTGAATCTTCTCCTCCAAAAACCGTCAACGCAAACGGGACCGTATATCTTCCGAAGAATTTTTCTCTCGAAGCGACCAAGGATATCTTCATCCGCTTTCGACAGAGTCCATGCTTCAGCGCCATAAAGCAGGACTGGATGATCAAGGTCTTGTACAGAGTCTCCTTAGTTGTTCGAGATAGGGCCTTACTACTCAATTGCCTTCTCAGCCCAAAGAAACAGCGATTGGCAAGAGTAATTCTTCGGTTAATTTCCGCCGAGATGTTATTGTCAGAATTAATAGCAGAGCCAAGGTAGACAAAGTCCCTTACTACCTCGAAGTTATAGCTGTCGACTGTGACGTTCTATCCGATTCGTCGATGTTGTGTGTCCCTTCTTGTCGACAGCATATACTTTGCTTTGGCCTCATTTACAGCTAAACCCATTTTGGCGGCTTCTGTTTCGATACTAGCGAACGTACCAGTGACATCCCGCTGTGTTCTGCCAATTATGTCGATGTCATCCGCGTAAGCTAGTAGTTGCACAGACTTTTGAAAGATTGTGCCTCCGGTGTTGGCTTGTGAGTTGCGCACAATTCTTTCAAGAATGATATTGAAGAAGTCAAATGACAGCGCGTCGCCTTGTCTAAATCCTTTTTTGACATCGAAGGTCTCGGTGAGGTCATTACCGACCTTGATGGAGCAGCGAGCGTTCTCCATCTTCATCCTGCACAGACGAACGAGTTTGGCAGGGATGCCAAAACTAGACATGGCTCTGTATAGCTCGTCTCTATAAATGCTGTCATATGCGGCCTTAAAATCGATAAAAAGATTGTGAGTATCGATTTGGACTTTTTGGGTTTTTTCCAGGATCTGCCGGAGTGTGAAAATTTGATCGACTGTGGACTTTCCTGGCCCGAAACCACACTGGTAGGGGCCAATCAGGTTGTTGACGAAGGGTTTCAAGCGTTCACACAATATGGCAGATAAGATCTTGTACGCGATGTTGAGGAGACTGATACCTCTGCAGTTGAGGGGGTCTCCTTTCTTGTGAATCGGGCAAACGATGCTGGGGTTCCATTCATCAGGCATACACTCGTCTGACCAAATATTGGAAATGAGTTGGTGTATGCTCTCTACCAAGTCATTTCCGGCTGCTTTGAACAACTCGGCCGGTAGGCCACCAGGACCAGCAGCTTTGTTGGATTTAAGCTTGGATATTGCTATCCTTACTTCGTTTTGGTTAGGTGGACAGAAGTTTTGGCTATCATCGTCTATGTTGAATGGTGCATTCTGCCTGACAGCGGTATGTTATTCTTCATCGCCGTTATACAGTCTGCAGAAAAGTTTTTCCATATTCTCAGCACCGACTGTGATTCTACTACCAGGTTTCCTTCCTCCTTGTTGGCGTGACACGTTCTTTTTACCTTTTGGTAAAACTTCCGTACATTATTCCTGTATCTGTACATTATTCGATATCTTCGATCGCGCGCTTCTCGTGCTCTTTTTTCTTCTTCTGGAGAAGCCGATGCTCTTCCCGTCTCTTACGCTCGTAGAGCTCACGAGCAGCCCTCGTCCTTCTTTGCAGCGCCGCTTTGTACGCGCCCTGTTTAGCTGCATGTGCTTGCCGGCATTCTTCGTCAAACCAGGGGTTTCTTGGTGGTGGTCGACTGAAACCTAGCACATCAGTTGCGGCGTCTCTGATGGCATGTTGGCAACGTTGCCACTGGTCTTCGGCACTTGATGCTGGCGGCATAGGAGTCGTGGCAAGATTTCGGGATACGTGATCGGCGAAGATTCTGGCGGTCTCTTGCGATTGCAGCTTTTCGACGTCAAATCTTCTCACAGTTATTCTTCTTTTTGGCGTTCGGGATATCCGCATTCGTACCTTGGCTGCAACAAGGTAGTGGTCCGAGTCGATGTTGGCTGCTCGAAAGGTTCGGACATCCAGAATACTGGAGGCATGCCTTGCGTCGATCGCAATATGATCAATTTGGTTGACCGTTTCATGATCAGGAGACCGCCAGGTCCCCTTGTGGATATTGAGATGAGGAAACCGTGTGCTTGCTATTGTGACGTTTCGCCCCGCAGCGAAATCAATCAGCCTGAGTCCGTTGCCAGACGTGGTGTCGTGCAGGCTATGTTTACCAACTGTTCTACCAAAGATGTCCTCCTTTCCTATCTTGGCGTTAAAATCGCCTAGCACGATTTTAGCGTCATATTTAGGACATTGCTCACAGGTTTTTTCGAGGAGCTCGTAAAAACAATCTTTGGTAGTGTCGTCCTTGTCTTCTGTGAGGGCGTGAGCGCATATTAGGCTAATGTTGGCGAATTTAGCCTTGATGCGGATTGTCATGCGACGATCGCTCACGTGTTGGAAGCTCAAGACTTCTTGCCTAAGTCTACCGCGTATAACAAATCCGCATCCGAATAAGCGCTGTTTCTGTTCTCTGTAGCAATCACCGTAGTAGATCTCACAGTTTTTCATCCTCCTTTTGCCCGGCCCATACCATCGCACTTCCTGGATGGCTGTGATGTCTGCTTTATAGCAGTCTAGGGCCTCTGCTTATTGATCGGCTGCACGTGGTCTGTTAAGGGTCCGAAAATCGTTGTCCTTATTTCGTTTGCCAGGGTCGTCAACAGTAGGGTCATTCCTTTCCGAGGCATTTGGTCGGTTCGTAACTATGGGTTTTTTACGCGGTAGGGAAGTTGCCCCTACGCACAACCCCCAACCTGGAGGTCCAGGTCCCTTTATACAACCCCTAGGAGAAGGGGCCGGTTAAACCGATGCCAGTAACCCACTTCGGGGATATACTGAGTGCTGCCGTTGGCCCATTAAGAGCTCCTCCGCCATCATATCTTTTTCAAGGGCCTGCCTCAGTCCTGAAAGTTCCTTATTGACCTGAGCTCCAAATATGTCGGAGTAGCTCGAGTAAGGCTTCCGCCGGTCTGTCTGTGGACGTCACCGTTGATTCCGCCGTTGGAAAACCTCCGCTGCACGTCCTCCTTCTGAGGACCTCTTGTTAGACATCTGATGCACAAAGTGCGGGTCAGATCAGCAAGAGATGCCTCGCCTGGCACACGCGTGCTGGAGTTAACCCGGCTGAATTTGCGCTGGTCCGAGTGTCCAGCTCCACATGTACAGTCAGACTCAGCATACACTCATCGTTGGTTCACTATTTAATAGCTATCCAGCAGGCACCACGTGGAGGTGAAGATGCGTTTTTGCCCATTATCGCACTTGTTGTTGTAATAGTGGAGTTTGTTGTTGTTGTTACAGTGGTTGCTGTGATGGAAGAGTAGATTGCCGACTTATCTGGACTCGGACTAGTTGACTTAAAAGCTTTATTATCAGAAACTAACGAAATGGGTTGTGTATTAGATGAGAGTTTGAAAAAGCTACTTAAAGCTATTTAAAACTCGTCTCTTAATATAGATAAATACAGATTTAGAATAGATTACTTAGAATATAAGAGTTGTTTTAAGAAAATTTAGACAGTAAGGGTGTAAATCAGAAGGATTCATCAATAATCTGTTTTCTATAACGAATTGCTTTTTTGCAAAACATGTATAGGTTGTTCCAGCCATAACACCCATTGTATTTCATTTACGTTAAAAAAAGCTTTTCTCGTTTCTTTTCTTGCAAACGGCAAGAAAATGCAGGATATCTTCTCTGACTTGTAGGTTACATAAGGAACATTAGATTGGAAGGTCGGGTCGATGAGGGCTGTAATTCAGGTTTGGCAATTCACCTCTAGCTTTAAAGATAATAGATATTAACACTATTTCATATTCATCCTTGAAATACTCGTAGTTTGATTCATGTAGATTATATTCTAGCTGACTGTAGTAGCTCCTATAGATCGATTCTCTAGCTTGTATTTCAAACTAGTTCCTTATCTTCCAATCAATGTCCTGTAGGAAATCATAGAGTGTTACTTAAGTTAAGGTCGAGGTTGACATTGTACTTCTGAGGAATGCCATTCCATTCTTTGAAAAATAAATATTGGATGCAATTGCTCGAAGAACAATTTGTTTTGGGATACGATTATCTGGCATCATCATGACCATGAGATTGTTTTTTATTATTTATTTATCTCTTTCACTTCATTATTAATTATTAATATAAAATAAAATAAAATTCAAATATTACAATAATATTTTTTTCCATTAACTTAAAGAGAAATTATAGTGAAGTAATTTTTTTTTAAAAAATCGAGATAATGCCACTTCAAAGGCTCTCTAAAAAATAACATAAAATCTTTAAAGATTAAAGATAGGTGGGGTGACCCTTAAAATTAACTTCACAAAATTTAAAAGCATGAATTATATTTACATATTACAAAATAAAAAAAAATAAAAATAGAAGCGAAACATTACACCAGAATATCAGGAGAGAACATTAAACAGAGATTCAATGATTTCAAGATTGAAACAGAAGAGTAATTTCTTTATGTGTTTGTAAACGCATGATGTGTGAGCGATCTGACGAAGTGTGGAAGTTTGTTTAAAAGCCGACATGAAGTAATAATGTAAAAGTTACGAAACGTAGTTGTACGAAAAGCTGATATACACACTTGATTTAAGAAATTTAACGTAAACTATAACTATAAACTTACAAATGATCTAGAGATGTAAAATTCTCTATTAAGCTTCTGATATTTTGGTGAATGACAAATAGTTTGTTAAGGCAGTAAGATTTGTTACTAAATACTTCTTCACAGTTAGAGTTTTAAGATCAGAGGTAGAAAAATCACCATTAAATATATTATTAAAATTCATTTAAAGATAAAACAAATAAGTTAAAATGCACTATGCTAGTGCAAGATCATTAAAAGATCTTATTGGGATGATTTTTCCACCTTCAACCTTCCTTATTATTATTTGGTTATTTTTGAACCATACGTATTTGTTCCTCTTCTTCTTTTTTGCCTCTTTCGCGTTCATAGACAATGTCCACGTGTAAATTGTGAGGGCATAACTGATGTTGACATTAGTTCCTGTACTTATTTCGCTACCACCACTGCTGCCACTTCCACCGCTGCCGCCACCATAGCCTCTGTTGTTATCAAACACATTTAAGTTCAGCATATTAAACGGATGATAGGTATGTGGGATACACTTGAAGAGCTGACTTTCGCATTCTTTTTTTGCACCTTACGTACGTAGCACCTGTCGATTTTATCATCCGGAACATCCACAGACAAAGCACTAATAAATATTCCCTGTGCTATACAGTATGTGGCCATTGAATTATGACCGATGAGAAATATATGGGATTTTTCGCTTTGACCGCAAATAGAAACAAAATTAATAGGATTATTTAAAATCTTTTTGCACATATTTTAGCATAGCTGGACTATTTTAGCATAGCTGGACTTCTTCTCAATCAACAAAGCAGCAACTTGTGATTTTTTTTCGACAGAAATGTCGGCTTTTTTACCCATATTGACAAAAATCAATTAAAACAAGGTTACCGCCTTTCTATGAGTTATATACATTATTTTCAAACAAATATTTATTGCTACTAACTGCAACTTACTTAATTTAAGTCATATATTACTTTTCCACTTATTAAAATAAATTTTTAAAACCGCACTATTGCCAACTGCGAGCTAAAGAGAATGATAAGAAAAGCACTTTCAAACCTGTTTATGTGTTGATGCACATTTATCGTACGCACGTAGGTAAGTCCTTCGGTGCCTGCTATTGAAATAAAAGAGAGTAAAGAGAAAACCCGTAACTAACTGTATTCTTAAAAACAAATAAAAAAAACGCATTTCACAGAACACGCACTTCAAAAAAAAGTAGTGAAATTCGTTAAAAACTCGATCGGTCATAATTCATTGGGCACATACTGTACTTTTCGCAGTTTGGTCATTGACCTCGGGGACTCCTGATATTTCGATGCAGTTGCTGAGTTGTTGTTGCTGCTGCCAGTTGAGGTTATTCTCAAGCAATTCGACTTTCGACTTCAGCTCATCATTTTCTGCGCGTAACTCGTTCAAGGAGTGAAGAAATTCGTTGTTAATTTTTTCCTGGCTAGTAAGTTTTTCATATATCATTTGCAGCGTAAGTTTCTCAGTTACCTCCTCCCAACCGGAAGATGCATTTGTTGACATTTCAATAAATGAACTGCAACTTTTGGTTGCAGTGTCTAAAGCTGATAAATTTTGCTTAGCTGTTATCTTCTTGTTGCTGTTGTTGGAGTCTTTAGATGATTGCGGCAAATGAAGTGATCTCTGTCTTAGTGCTGAACATTTGTCACACCGAAAAGGCACACCGCTTGTTTAAAAATATTTGACATCTTGTTGCAAGATATCAACACAAGATGCATGGAAAAAGGTCATGCAGTCACCACACGATATTTTTGATATAGAGTTTCTTTAGATTTTTTCGGCACAAACTTGGCAATTCATTTTATGATTTTAAAAGATTTCAATGTGTTGTACACCCCACGACAATCTCTGATGACTGATGACAATGTAATCGAAATGCATTCTTAACGTCTCCATGAACAGGGGTAACAAACCCGATTCTAAAAATAGGATGTAGCTTGGCGCTTTAAAGGGCAGCTTGAACACTCTTTTCAGATAATACCTTAGCAGTTTTTCTACACTTCTACTCGTATTTCTTAACTCCCCAGACTTGCGTGGCCTAAAACATAACCGACCTTGCTGTGGCTGTAAATAGTTTATACTTAACGGAGGAGTGCAGGAGTTTTAGGTCGAGTTCAGGGCCATTTTGGCACAAACTAGTCTATCATTGAGGTGGTATTGCATATTGAAATACTTACATTCCTTAACGATTTCGATGGGATGTCCTTTCAATGTCAATTTTTCAGTACGGGCGTAGCGTCCAAAACCTCTTCTGAACACCATGGCTTTCGATTTATTTAGGTTCACTGAATGATTCCAAGTTCTGCAATATATTTCAAGCCTATTGATCATTTGTTGTAGGAGATTAGTTGAATCGGCAATTAAACTATGTATGTCGTCGGCATACATTAAGGTATTTATCTGTATACCGTTCCATGAGATTCCTCCCTTTAGAGTAGCCGGAAGGTCATTGATGTACAGAATAAATTTAAGTGCGCTTTACACATTAAATATGTTTTTTTTTTTTTATTTTTATATTTATATTTTTAAATAAGTACAATTTGTTTATGTTATTCGCAAAGCTACTGCTTATCTGCGGATGGTTAAATATTTGTTACAAAGTGTGGTTGGTGGTATGGTTGTGTTAAGAAATTAAACAATGCGTAATGATATACAAATAAATACAAAAGTATTTGATAAAAGGATACAAATTTAAAATATCCAATTATTCGAAACCAATCTGAGAGCAATTCACCATTCCATACAGCTGCATCCGTATTTTCGTAGAATTGTTGTAACACTTGACATATTTTGGATGACAATCCTAGCATAGACAATTTGCAAAACAGCGCTCTTCGATCTACGGTATCGAAAGCGGCCTTAAAGTCAACATAGAGGACGTAGAGTTTTAATGCGCTATCAAGGTAGCTTTGAGCGATACTAGTAAGCGTGCAAATGTGGTCGACGGTGGAGTACTTTTTCCTAAATCCATCTTGGTGCTCACTAATCAGATTTCTTTCTTCGACCCAGGAGACTAACCGCTTCAGTGGTACCGAGGAGAATATTTTCATCGAAGCATTAAGAAACATAATACCCCTTTTTTTATAAAATGGAAGGACTATTCCCTCACGGAAACTTTCGGGTACCTCGCCGCTTTGGAATACTTTGTTAAAAGCTTCAGTAAGGTGGGTTATAAATTCAGTGGGGGCATACTTATATAACTCGTAGGGAATTCGATTATGTCCCGGTGCTTTATTGTTCTTGGCTTCTTTAATTACTCATTGATCGTGAACGGAATGTCAAGTGAATCATTTAAAATAAGAGGACTCGCGTATTGAATCTGTAGTATATTTTCCATTATTGGATTAAGGCGAGTGTTGAAGTATTCTTTTATATTTTCTTAGAATAGTAATTAATTTATTTTGTATTTACGTACTAATGAGTGTAATGCCGTCTCCACTGATTTACCTTTGCGATATGCATGTTGGGTCGCTGACAGTAGTTTTCTATCGATACTGTTGCGTAAGTAGATATCAATTGGTCGTTCTAAAATTTTTAGAAGGAATGATGATAGACTAATGGGTCTGAAATCTTTTGGATTCGTGTGTGAGCATTTACCTGCTTTGGGTATGAAGACAACTTTAACTTCTTTCCATATCTTTGTGATATATGTATGTATGTACACCAGATTGAGACAACATTTTAATATTGTCTCAATCACCGGCATGATTATATCAGATGATTTCTGTAGTTCGGCAGGTATATGACATCAGACTCCGCGGATTTAAATGGTTTGAAGCTATGAATTGCCCAATTGAGTTTCCTCTGTGTGATTAAGCTTGAAGTGATGGTTATTGATGCAGATGGTCTATGGAGAACCATGTTGCTAACCAAATGGGAACTGCCTGAGAAATGAGTATCAAGCAGAAGATTGAGCGATTCTTCGCTGGAGGTCGTCCAAGAGCCATCATTTTTCTTAAGGAAACTGGGAGTTATTGGATTCGAAGAGAGAATTTTCCTTAGCCTAGAGGCGTCAGAGGCTTCTTCTATTTTATCACAGAAGAGTCTCCAAGAATTGTGGTGTTGAGGAAAAGTAAGAGGTTAGCGATTCTTTCTTCACCAAAGTTGTTGAGAAAGGGTTTGCTTAAAGCGCGGTGCCTAGCTCTAGCTAAGACATGGCAAAGGAAGTGGTCAAGGGTTTCTTCCTTGTTCACCTCTTTGCAGCGGCAACAGTGGGTATTGAAAACGATACAGAGTCATGACCTACAGGCCAATGACCCGTGCAAACCGCCACAGTTCTGGCGATGTCCGTGCGACTTAGGGCATGTCCGCTTTCTGGACTTTGCCTTTACAGTGCGGGCAGTACGGGTTGTCCACGTGCTTGTATTTGTGGAGGTACTCTCGGAAGCATCCATGCCCGGATAAGAATTGTGTCAGGTAGAAATTTAGTTCTCCATGTTTCCTCCTGGTCCACTCCTCTATGTTGGGAATCAGCGTATGCGTCCATCTCCCTTTAAGTGTAGTGTTTCACCTGTGTTGCCATTCTGAATGTAAGGCCTCGGCGGTGGTTCTCACTCTGAATCGCGGACTTTTTTTTATCTCCAAATCGATGGGCATTCGGCCAAAGATTACGCTGATCGCTTCCGAAGACGCAGTTCTGAAGGCGCAGCATACTCTCAGCGATGCGATTCTATGCACCGAGTTCTTCTGCCTTATGTACTTTTTCCGGTTCGCCGCTGGTGCCCATATGGGGGGCGCATACATAAGGATCGACTTGCTTACCGTTGCTAGCAGGTTTCTAGTCGGATCCTCCAACGTTTGGCATTAGTCTTGACAGTTCCGCTACTGCCCGAAAGGCTGTTTCACTTGCGTACTTCAAGTGTTCTTATAAGTTGAGCCTGTAATCCAGCAACACTCCCAGGTACTTGATGTGTGGGTTCGACTCTATGGTTTGCTCACCGACTCGCACAGTAAGACGTTCCACCTTTGTCTTGCTGCTTATTAGCACTGCTTCCGTTTTATGGTCTGCCAGTTCCAGGCCTGAATCTTGCAGCCATACCCTCACATTTCTGATAGTTTGACTGGATTTTTCAGACACTTCCTCTAGCGTTTTTGCTACCACAATGACTGCTATTATTTTCAGCAGGTAGTAAGCGTGCAAGGAAACTATTCCTCACCTTCTTTGTTTCTGCCCAGCTCTCTCCCGTAGAAGGAAGCTTCACTTAAGAGCTCCCTATTACAACGATATAGGCGACCTGATGAATATTGACATTAAGAGCCTCCTACGCTTCATAAAAAGCTCAAATTGGTTTTGACGAGTAGGTAAAGAGAAACTTTCTCCCAAAATCCACGTGGTATCACAATGGACCTACCATTGGTCTAAGTGTGCTGGCGACTCCTAGCTGGCAGGCACTTTAACCTAACCTAACGTAAGCCGTGTGCAGATTGCTCAGTGCTCTCTTAGCGGGAAGATGCCTTCTTTTAAGTATGCCGTATACAACCGCGCGAAGATCTCTGGCCTCGCTTTGATGGCTCATTTAAGCGCGAAGTTTGGCATCCCGTCCATTCCTGATGCCTTACTACTCTTTGTTGTTGCCGCGGTCTCTAGGATTTCCTCAGTTGTGACTGGTGGTATTGTCTCTGCCACTGCAGCTGATCTACGTGGCAAGGTGAGTCCGTTGCCCTTCTTTAGCTTTTTCATAGCTATTTGGTAATCGCCTCCCCATGGGTTGTGCTCTAGTTCCTCCGTGAGCGCTTGAAAGGATTCATTTTTACTCTTCTTTATCAGCTTACGAAGTTGTGCCCTCTTCCTTTGGAACTGTTCTCTCAGTACCTCGTATTCTTCCGCACCTCTGCTTCTGGCTCTCTGCTGACGCACCTGACTAGGTTAAGTAGCACTAGATCAAGGCTAGCAAAAACTTCCAGTAAAGCCTCGCGACTTCTATTTGTCATGGTGCTATTTCACTCGACCGCCCATGCGTTAAAGTTTCCGGCTACAATAGTTGATGACTACCCTCTGACCCCGACAGCAAGGCTATCCAGCATCTGTTCGTATTCCGCCATACTCATGCTCGGTGGTGCAGCTGAAGAAATGGATTCCTTTTATTTTGGCGTACACGACGTTCTGCCGCTGCCTAGAGTACTTGCGTTCGAAGGGGTAGCTTCCACATGTCCATATCGCTGCCTTTTTGGTCCCATATTCCATTGTTGTTTGGGGTTTTATGTTGCTCACAGATGAGGATTTTTTTTTTTTTTTTTTTTTATAAATATAACCCTTGCCCATGTGGCAGACACTGCGACCTAGAAGATCTATTGTATCATAAGGGTGTTCTTAGTCTAAGAGACCGTCTACCTCCCTAATGAAGGATAGTAGGTCCTTAGTAGCAGAGTTTTTCATTTCTGCTGGCGTACATATTTCTTTATAGAAAAAACGTCTCCTTAACCAATGTAATGCTGGGCAATTGCAGAGAACATGTTCGGACGATTCGTCCTCCTCCGAGCAGAACCTACATTCCGTCTCTGAGCCCAGGTTAAGTTTGTTAAGGTGATATCTCAAGCCACAATGGCCCGTGAGAAAGCCCACTAGCTTCCTGATACTTTCCTTATTAAGGTTAAGTATATCCTTATAGGAGTAGGGTCTGATTAGTAATTTGGATTGTCTCAACCCTGGGACATTTTCCCAGTGGTCCAGACGAAGCTTGTGTTCCCAGTTACTAATCAGCGCTGTGGCGAATGACCAGTTAATGCCACAGTAAGGTTCAGGTCCTATGAACGCAGATTCTGAGCCAGCCCTAGCTAGTTCATCTGCTAGCTCATTACCTGCAATCCCTTGATGGCCAGGAACCCATCCAAGTTTTACCTTGTTTAGTCTCGCCAGGGATTGCAGTGCATCGTAGCAGTTTTTAACTGAGATGGAGTCCACTAAATTGGACGACAGCGCTTTGAGTGCTGCCTGACTGTCTGAAAATATAAAAATTCTAGCGCCTTTAATACCCTTACTAAGGTTTAACCTAGCGCAGATTTCAATGGCATGGAGTTCAGCCTGAAATACCGTGGGACACATTCCCATAGGTATCGAGACTTTGGTGTTGGGTCCAAAGACACCAGCTCCAACTCCAGATTCCATTTTCGATCCGTCTGTGAACCAAACTAGACCTCTAGGGTCTAATACCGGAACACCATTAGACCAATTTGCACGATCTAATATTTCTACCTCAAATAGCTTACCGAAACAGTACTCCTTGACCATGGTGTCGGGGATGGTACAAAACATGTCTCTTTTGGGGATTGAGTCAAGAATTTTCAGATGTCCCACATGGTCACCTGATTTATACTTGTATTCTATCTGCAACTTGATAGCACACCTAGCAGCTGTCTTCTTAATGAAGATATGAAGGGGTGAAAGCCCAACGATTGCTTCTAAAGCTGCCGTCGGGCAGGTACGCATAGCACCTGTGATGCCGAGACAGGCAACTCTTTGTAACTTCTGGAGTTTAGTTGCCGTTGTCCGTTCAAGAACTTTCGGCCACCAGATGATGGCCGCGTATGTGATAATAGGCCTCACCATCATTGTATACATCCAATGTATCATTTTTGGATTTAGGCCCCAAGTTCTGCCGTACAGGCGCCTACAGGCCCACATGGCCTTATTAGCACGCTCGATGGCGAACTTGATATGAGAATTCCAGTTGAGCCGTTTGTCGAGGATAACCCCGAGATATTTGACTTCACTGGAATAAGCTAAAGTAGTGCCTTTGATAATGATAGGTCCTAGATTGACCAGTCTTTTCCTAGTAAAAGGCACTAGAACAGTTTTGCAGGGATTGATGGATAGTCCTTCTCTGCTACACCATTCTAAAACATGTAGTAAAGCACCTTGCATGACGCTGGAGATGGTTGCGCTGTGCTTGCCACTAATAAGTATCGCCAAGTCATCCGCATAACCAATGGCGGTATAGCCTAATCTATGAAGATCGACTAGAAGGTTATCTATGACTAGTGACCATAGAAGGGGGGAGAGAACTCCACCTTGGGGACAGCCCTTAGCTGCGGTCACCGACACAGAAACTCCTCCCGAGGAGGAAGTCATAATTCGACTTTCGAGCATGGCTCTTATCCATTTGCTGGTCGAATCTTCGATGCCTCTGCTACTGATTGCTCTCTCTATTGAGCTGTAGCCAGTGTTATCGAAAGCGCCCTCAATGTCAAGGAAGGCACATAGGGCTATTTCCTTAGAACCAAGAGTTCGTTCAATTTTCTTCACAAGATAGTGAAGAGCCCCTTCTGTGTATTTGCCCTTCCTATATGCAAATTGACTTGAGTGCAGAGGGGTAGACAAATCTAACCGACCTCTAATGTGAACATCGATGAGTCTCTCCATCGTTTTGAGAACAAATGATGTTAGACTTATGGGTCTGTAAGATTTAGGCAGCTCACTGGGCCTATTGCCCGGTTTGGGAATAAAGATCACGTTTACCTGTCTCCAGGTAGTCGGGATGTATCCCCAATAGTAGCTGGCTCTAAATAAAGCTATGATACCCGGCATGATGAGGTCGATAACTTTCTGCAAAAGTGCTGGAAAGATACCGTCACCGCCGGGGGCTTTGAATGGTTTAAAGGAGCTCACCGCCCATTTAACCTTATCCAGATAAAAATTTTTCCGGATAAACTAATTGCTCTATTAGCAATACCTACCCTATGGTCAGCTGTGTTAGAGTACAAGTGTTGTACATGGGTGGACGAACCTGGAAAATGGACCTCAAGTAAGGTTTTGAGAGTGTCCATACGGTCCGACGTGTAAGTGCCATCAGGTTTTTTTATTAAGCCTACACAGTTAGTATGATCTTTAACGAGTGCCTTATGGATTCGTGCTGCTACTGGCAGGTCAGCAATGTTTTCGCAGCATTTTCTCCATGTAGCACGTTTAGATCGCCTCAATTCTAGATTGTATTTAGTAAGAGCGGACCTGTATTCGTCCCAGCTCTTCGTGCGTTTAGCATGGTTGAAGAGTTTTCTGACTTGCTTCCTAAGTTTGGCAAGCTGATCATTCCACCAGGGAACCTTTCGTTTACACAAACTGGTTTTATGAATACAGCTGTCGTGGTAGGAAGTAAGCAGCACATCATTCAATTGGTATGCCGCTTCATCTAGGTCCCCTATGGACTCGATAGGTGTAATGAGCATATCCAATTTTGAGAGAACAAGTCCTCGATATAAATTCCAGTCCGTTGACTTGGGATCATATCTACTAGAAGCATGTGACAGTTTGCCTTGAATGTCGAACCTGATGTGTTGATGGTCCGACAGCGAGGCTTCGTCAGAGACATGCCAATTTTCAATAAAATTAGAAATAAATGGACTAGCAAGGGTGAGATCAAGTACCTCTTCCCGAATCGCATTTATGAAGGTAGGTTTAGAGCCTCTATTTAAAATATCTACACAACTACTAGTAAGGTATTCTAAAAGACACTCACCTCTTCTGTTGATGCCACTACTGCCCCATACAACATGATGCGCTTATTAAGCAGGCCGCCCTTGGCACTGGCTCCCCACACTTAAAAATTAACTTACTTGACCTATTCCGTAGACCTTTTAATTGTCCGCAAATAACCCAAGGTTCTTGGATAAGACCAAGGGTTATGTTTTCTTCGGCGAACCGCTTACTAAGGGTAGCGGACGCGCCCTTAGCATGATGCAGGTTCGCCTGTAGCACTCTTATTGTGCCCATTAATCCTCCTTCGAGGATCTGGCTTGCCGGAGTAATTGGGCCTTTTTAGGACCCTTTCCTCTACGACAAGCAACCTGAGTAGAGAGACCCTGTGGTCTGCTTCTAGTCGGCTCTGGAACCTTCCGATAAGCGTGCCCAGTGGCGCCGCTTGACGGATGAGGTGAACCGGTCACTTTACCGGTCGAAGGGGCTGATGTTTTTCTGCTTTCTTTGCGGTGACCCATTGGTCCGGCTGGCAAATTAGCAGATGTTTTGCCAGAGACAGTGGGACCAGCATGCCCAGTGGCGCTGCTGGTCGAGGAAGTTGGTCTTGGGGCCTGCTTTTTAGGGACGGCTCCGGAAACATTCTGATCACCATGCCCAGTGGCGCTGGTGATGGAAGTGGCTGGTGTTGCTGCCTGTTCCATGGGAGTTGATCCGGAACCGTCAGGAGTAACATGCCCTGCGGCACTGCTACTAAAGGGCAGGGTGGACATAGTTTCCACCGCAGGTAATGGAACAGCCTTCGCTGTCTCAACTGTACCGCTGTCCGACGCTGAAACCTTGTCGGTGCTCTTAAGGATCAGCTTGACATAATTAAACCGGTAGTTGATTTTGCCTTTTAGGAAGTTGAGCCTTTTCATGGAGGCGTCATCTATCGCTAGCACGAGATGAAGGAGCGCACCTTCCTTCTCTCTCTGTACGACCTTCCATGTGTTGGCCTGCAACTCAGCGTTCTGAGAAGCGATTGTCGCTAGGATCTTCGCAGAGGAGAGCTCAAGACTCTGTGGAAAGAACCCTCGGACGATGTGTGATTTCGGGAAAGACCCCTCTTCCACCAGCGTCACGTTCAGTCCACATTTAGCTCTAATCCTCTCAAAGTTCGAGCGCATCCACTCGGCAGTAGAACTGTCTGCGCAGATGAAGGTTAGCCACCCCGATCTGAGATGCGAGCCTGAAAAGGATGGCCACACGCCACTGTTGCTCATCTCAATCGAGGTGTCTATAACAGCCTCTTGGAAAAGAGCCATCTGCTCATTTGAGAGGGGCTGGGTTGATAGGTCAACCGGGACAACACCCAACCTGACAGCACTAGCCACTTGGCTAAAAGTGGGAGCATCAGGTGCAGGTCCTGCCTTGACCTTTTTGGCGGCCGAAGCCGGCGGGGTCTGATCCTCTGATCTGACCCGCTTATTTTCGCGTTTAGCAGGGGGGGCAGAAGAGGCGGGAGGGGCGGTTTTAGCAAAGATGAGAGCACTCTCCCTATCTTTACCTGTGCGTAAAGCATGTTTAAACCGTCTGTTCTCTGTTGAATTGAGTTTGACGAATCCACTCTGCTGATGCTGGATCTGTAGACCGTCTAGCATCTTCCCAATGGAAGAGCATCCGGATTTCTCCGAGACGACGCTACAGGCATCAACAAGGGTAGATGCGTCAGAATCTGAAGTGGCCGACTCCACTTCTACAGATCTGGGGTCTTGGGAGGGTTCAGATGGGGCCCATATGGCATCGCCTTCTGACTTCCTGACGTTGTTCAGCTGCTCAACAGCAGGCCGAGAATTGGAGGCCGTTGGATTGTTGGCCGATGAGAGCACTAAAGCTTCTCTAGCTACAACGGGTTGCTCGACAGCAGAACCCGAGGTTGATGCGATAATAGATGCATCGGTCTTTAAGTTTTTTATATTATTTTGATTAATTTTGGACCCACGAGTCTCCGGGAAAGGAGGTCGCCCATGGCAGAGCCCGGCATGCCACAGGAAGGCTGGCTTGAAACCGAAGGTAGCCAGGTATTCGGAGTTCGCATACTAACGACTAAGCACCCTCTTAGCCATGCATCCCTCAGCGTATGCTGTTCCACCTTGGATTAGGAATTTAATATTGGGGTTTACTCCCCTCGTCGCTCACTTTAGCCGGCTTACATGCCGTTGCCGCAACCGTTCAACCGGGGCACAGGAGAGGCACATAAGCACAGTAGCAAGTTCCTCGGCCGGATGGTGACTGCTACAGCATGAGGGCCGTTGCCCGGTGGCCGCCACGAGGAGGCAGTGAGTCTTCTTGAAACGTTTGCCTGTAGGGATCGTCCAACGACTTTACCCTACAGGTACGCACCTGGCCACCACAGATGAGGATTACGTCTGCCTTTTCTTTTTTTCCGTTTGTGCAATTAAATCTTGGGCGGCTTCGCAATGGTTCAGGTTTATTTGGATGCACTTCATAGCTTCCTTGCAATTTCCCGTACTGCGCATCTGTAACATCCAATGGAATGGTCGTTTCTGCTCTTACACTCTGGGTTACATATTTTTTTTTTTTTTGTTTTGAGGTTCGCAGGAAGGAAAAATCATCGAAAGACATTGCAGAGGCTTCTACGCGAGGGGGCCTTCTGCAATAGTGAGGGACTTTAATCCTCTAAAAAACCTCCAGAGGACTGGCTAACGCCTGTCTCCAAGGAATCGCACCTAGTCGTTGGACTAATCAGCAATTTATTTTTGAAAATTAATAATAAATTTAAATTAAAAGGAAAAGCCGCCGTTTGTCGGATTTCTGATTTTTTTGAATGAAATTAATTATTTTCTTGGAGATACTATTCAGTTTTTATTTTTTGTTATAATATAACCTCAGCTAACTACTACACCTAGATCAAGAGGTTTTACTCGTCTTAATCTCCTGATTACATTATCAGTATTTAATAGTTGTGTTATTTCTAAATTTACGTGGTTGAGAAGCCTAATTCTGTGTTTTTGAGCAACTTTTTTAACTTCCTCTTCAACCATTTCAATACCTAGATCTCTATGTAGATCAGCGTTTCGTATGTACCAAGGTGCATTAACAACGTTCCTCAGTACTTTATTTTGGAAGGTTTGGATTTTTTGTAAGTTTGTCTGGCATGTGCATGCCCACAACTGGAGTCCATATGACCATACTGGTTTCAGGACTTGCTTATAAAGCAATAATTTATTGTAGTTGGACAGAGATGAATATCTCCCAATAAGCCAATACATTTTACTGTAACGCATGTTTAGTTCATCTCTCTTTTTCTTTATATGCGCTTTCCAGCGTAGTTTAGCGTCCAGAGTCATGCCTAGATATTTGGCTGTATTTGAATATTCCACTACATTATTATTTATGTACACTGGAATATATGGTACATTTTTGTATGTAAAATTAATGTGGACGGACTTAAGGTCATTTACATGGGTTACATATGATACACCTGGGTTTCGATGTGCACTTTTTCGCTATGTGTCCCATTTCTCCACATCGCCTACATGTTCCTGTGCGGTCGTTTGGACTTTTGCACTGCCTCGCAATATGTCCGTATTCGAGACACTACACTACAACTGTATCATCATTAGTGTGCATAGCGGCACTTTTAGTGCTGAAATTCTTCTGAAACACCATAGTGGAGATTCTCCTGAGTGGCAAGAACAGAAATAATATCATACAATACAAAGAATGGATAATATATAACAACTGGACAACAAGTACCATATTTTGCAAAAAAGAATAAAACCATGGAAGTGTTCAAACATTTTTGACGGGGTACTGTATATTTAGGTCAGTTGTTCGTAGGTAGCATAATTGAATACACTGAAAAAAAAAAATGTCACTTAACTCTATATTAGTTGGGATAAGAGGATAATGCAGCAATTATTAATGTTTTAGTGTTTTTCTACTCATAAACACATAATTTTAATTATGAAAATTCCTTAAAATATATGCATTCTGACAATTTCATGTTGTTTGATGTCTATCAATCATGGAGCAGGCAGTGTACTTATACCCATTTTAATTCATTTAGATACACAGTAGAATAATTAAGAATTTTACTTAAAAACCCTCATCTCTTTCAGATCACATCCTATTTTATGCAGAACAGGGGCTTCTCCTTTGGAATCAGTGACGTGACCCCGAGCTCCAAACTGCTCGAAGAAAAACAGAAACTTCTAGAGAAAGGTTATCGCAAATGTGACGAGTACATTATTCAAATGAAGAAAGGAACTCTACAATGTCAACCAGGTTGTACTCCGGAACAGACCCTGGAGGCTGTTATGCTACGAGAACTGTCCAGCATTCGTGAGCAGGCGGCAAAAGCCTGCTTCCGTGAGTTACATCCGACTAACAGCGCGCTTATAATGGCACTTTCCGGATCTAAAGGTTCCAATATTAATATTTCCCAAATGATTGCATGTGTAGGTCAACAGGCCATTAATGGAAAACGAGTACCAAACGGGTTCGAGGATAGAGCTTTACCACATTTTGAGAAATTCTGTAAGAATATTCATATCTAGGTGAAGTACATATTCTTTTACTAGTTTGACTAATTTTATCTTTTTTTTAGCAAAAATTCCTGCAGCAAGAGGTTTCGTGCAAAATAGTTTCTTCTCTGGGCTAACTCCAACTGAGTTCTTCTTTCATACAATGGCTGGCCGTGAAGGTTTGGTGGATACTGCTGTAAAAACCGCGGAAACTGGTTATTTGCAGCGACGGCTGGTTAAGGTTGGCCTCAATCCTCAAATTCTTATGTTTTCTACTCTGAAATGCTTCTTCTTTTTAGTGCCTTGAAGACTTGGTTGTTCATTATGATGGCTCTGTGCGTAATGCTATAGGTGAAATCGTTGAGCTTATCTACGGTGGTGATGGTTTAGATCCACTTTTCATGGAAGTGAAAAACAAACCAGTAGACTTTATCCGGCAATTGAATCATTTACGCGCAGTTCACCCATTTCGAGAAGAAGAAGCTCTCAAGTCGGCGGAAATAGGACCATTTGTGAAAAAGGTTTTAAAAGAAAATGAATTCTTGAACAGCCGGAAGGACTTTCAAGATGAAATTTTGTAAGTAGAATCTGTGGAAATAAAACAGTCCTTAATATATCCGTGTCTATTTCTAGAACATTTATTGACAAAGTTGGCAAACGTATTGGGCAAATCCAAGAGCGGTACAGAAACCATCGAAATTTGGCAAATGAAATCGATCGGTTTAGTGAGGGACAAATAAGAACGTTTATGCATTGGGTAAATGACAAGTACAACCGTGCAGTTACAGAGCCTGGTACAGCAGTTGGTGCTGTAGCAGCACAGAGTATTGGTGAACCAGGTACTCAAATGACACTGAAAACGTTTCACTTTGCCGGTGTGGCTTCGATGAACATTACTCAGGTGAGTACATATCAAATATCAAATATTGCAAGCAAAAATACTTCATAGATCTGGGCTATATCAGTGACCCGGCCCAAAACCCGCGGTCGACTGCATCTCAGTCCTGCATGATGCGTATGAGTGCATTATTTGCTCGTGAAACTTGGCTCCTAGCATGTTCCAGATGTTCACCACACAAGAGCTTTGTGCCAATCATAACTTAATTATTTAATGGCGTGTTTCGATGTAATTTGGTACCCCTCTATCGTTTTCCCCACCTTTCTACTACTGGTATTGGGTGACTTCAATATTGGTGATGAAAATTTAAATAGAATTTTGGATTTAATATTTCTGAATAATGAAATTAATTTAAATATTTTGGAAGCTTTAGATCTTATTAATTCAATATATATATATTTTGTAATTACACAATTCAAAGTAATAATAGTAATAATTCCGCGTTAACTTATAACTTTTCTAAAACCAATTTTGTTGCTCTTAAGGACTAATTAAACAGTTTTGATTGGGATGCACTACTAAAATCCCCCAATTTAAAAATTTTTGGGCAAAATCAGTTCTGGTATTGATTTATTTGTGCCTAAGATGCGTCATAAAAATCGGCTTAGAGTTCCATGGTCAAATAACAGATTGGTAAATTTAAGAAATGTAAAAAGAAAAGCGTATTCTAATTATTTATTAAATAAGCTCAAATCGTGCAATTTTTTTGAGATTCAGAAAAGAGTAATCAGTTCTGGAATAAATTTCTATATAAACAATGTGTCTTGTCCGTAGAGTCGTCGACAAAACGCAATAGCAAATCATTTTGGAATTACATTAATTCAAAAAGAAATACTTCAGGCTTACCTAAGGTAATGGAGTTTGGAAATTTGAGTTCAACAGATTTAAAAGGCACTTGTGAATTATTTGCTACCTTTTTCGAGTCTGTGTATAATAGGTCTCAGGTGCAGTTAACGGTGCATCATTACTCTCATATGCCTGAACTCTTAGATACAGGTGCGTTACAGTTTTCGGACGAAGATGTAATTAAAGCGTTAGAAGGACTTGATTTCAATAGCAACCCAGGAACAGATGAAATTCCGGCGGTTATAAAAAGGTGTATTGTATCGAGAGGTTGGAGTAAATCAAAAAGACGTACTACCTCCCTAATGAAGGTGAGTAAGTCCTTGGTAGTCGATCCTTTCAGTTCCACTGAAGTAAGTATCTCCTCGTGGAGAGTAAGTTTCCTTAGCCAGTGCAGTGCCGGGCATTCGCAGAGAATGTGTTCGGATGTTTCATCTTCCTCGAGGCAAAATCGACAATCCGTAACCTGGCACAGATTATTCTTGTTAAGGTGGGATCTCAGGTTGTAGTGGCCAGTTAGGAAGGTTGCGAATTTCCTAATGCTCTCCTTATCTAAGTTAAAGATTTCCTTATAGAAGTAAGGTTTAATTAGACGCTTGGATTGTCTTAGACCAGGGATATTTTCCCTGTGGTCAAGACGAAGTTGATGTTCCCATTCGTTAATTAGCCCTAAGGCAGCAGCCCAATTGACTCTGCAGTACAGTTCTGGTACACTTCTGGTCCATATGGCCTTTTTGAAAGCCAAAGTCCGAGATTTGGCCTTATTTCACCTGGCGTTATTTCATGGCATCTCATATTTTCAAGTGTGTAACAAGTTCCCATAAGAAAGTGAAGTTCGTCCCCACCTTTATAGTTGAGAAATAACTTCAAATTTTAAATATGCTTCAGAGCTCAAAAACATTTTGTGGCATTAGTTCACATTCGAATGTGATTTAATACCATATGGCGTTAGTTCACATTTAAGTGATGACTTTAGTTCTCATTTGAAAGTGAATTAAAGCCATAAGTCGATTATGGCGTTAATTCTCATTTGAAAGTGAATTAATGCCATAATGGCGTTAGTTCATATGGCCTTTTGTGATAAATTGTGGAATGGGAAGAAAGTTGATATTTATGGCAATTAAGCAGGCCGCCCTTGGCACATGCTCACGGTGTTTATATATATGTAAGTTTACATACCCTATTCCCGAGACCCTTGATTTGTCCTCTGATAAGGTTCTTGGAGGAGTCCTAAAGTTATATTTTCATTCTTGCTAAGAGTAGCGGAAGCGCCCTTAATGTGATGCAGGTGCGCCTGTAACACCTTGACCGTGCTCATTTTAAATATGGTTTTGTTTTGCTTGCCGAAGTAGTTTGGCTTTTTTAGTAACAGAAGCAACTTCGGGCGTTCCACAAAGCAGCCATTTGGGCCCGTTGCTTACTTCATTTGTCGATGATATGCACAGGATTTTCCAATTCTCTAAAGTTTTAACTTTCGCGGATGGGCGCCTTGGCTCAAGTGGTTAGTGCGTTGGATCGCTGAGCGTGAGGTTCGACGTTCGAATCCCAGAGAACACCAACAAGTTTTTTCACGGCCCCACCTCTGCCTGACAAACGTCCGAGAGTAATAACTGTCAAAAGAATGATTCTCAATTTACCTTTCGGATATGGCTCTAAACTGTAGGTCCCTTCCATTTGTGTGAAAAAATATAACACGCTCAGCGCGAATGGTTGCGAGAAGCTAGGCCCTGGACCAATTCGGTCTGTTGCGCCAAGTATTTGTCTTTTTTTTTCTTTTTTTGATGATTTGAAAATATTTTGTAGAATAAATTATACATTTTGACTGCGTTCGATTTCAGTCAGATATCAATAAGCTGTCGGAGTGGTCTGGTTATAACGCTTTGGAACTGAATATTTCAAAGTGTAAGATTTTGTCGGCATATCGTATTTCACTGCCAATTTTTAATGATTATTTTATAAACGATTTTAGAATTCACCGTTACAATGAAGTGAAGATCTCCGAGTCATATTTGGCAATAAATTGAATTCTTCATTGCGTTATGATTACTACAAGTCCAACTCTATGTTAGGCTTTCTAACAAAATTGCAAAGACTTTCGAGATGTTTATAGCCTTAAGGCTTTTTACTGCTCGTTAGTGAGACCTTATTTAGAATATACATCCATAGTTTGGGGTTCACCATTTAATGTTCAAGAACTTCGATTAGAAAGAGTTCAGAAAAACTTCACGAGATTTGCTATCCGTAAACTAAATATGTTTGATGAACTCCCTAATTATGCCGTGAGGTGCAAAATTATCGACTTGCAAACCTTAAGTTTCAGGCGTAAGGCAACTTCTGCCATTTTTATTCGCAATATAATTAATTATCATATTGATTCACCGGAATTGGTGAGAAATTTATTTTCCACGATAAGGCATAGTACCAATTATGGCAGCAATGAGCCAATTCGAAGGCGCATATGCACGTTAAATCGGCTTTGCAACATAATTGATTTTAGCTTATCTCGGATAGAATTTATAAACTGCGTTTACTCATTTGTTTTTGATTAAATTTATTGTTTGAGGTTCTCTATAAGATTGAAGATCGGTAGATGATTCCAGAGTCGCGCAACTAAAAACGGTTCGATTCGGAGAGTAAACATTGTGTAGTCTGTGATGAAAAAAAAAGAATTTTATTAAATAATATGTTTTTTATTAAAGTATAAATCAAAACAAATTGCTCGATTATATTAGTAGGGAGTCCAGTCACTATTATTATTTATAATTGCTTGGCATTGTAGAGTGCAACTTTCACTTAGTTTGCGCATATTCTAAACTTAGGCCTCTCCAAATTTACTTCAAGCCCCGCACAAGTTGTTTTATCGTGTTTTTTTTTTTCCTAAAGCCTTCACTCATTGCTTCATTAAGGACCACACATTTTCAATTGGATTCGCATCAGGACTTTGGGTCGGCCAATCTAACGTCTCTACACCATTTTCCTCTTTCCAACGTCTGCAGAAGCAACTCCGATGTTTTGGATCGTTATCCTCTTGCGAAACCCAGTCGAAATTGTTTGGTCTATGCAGAGATTCAGCAGACTTTAACAAACCCTTCTGGTATAATTTTATCATAAATTGTGCATCGAGGTTTTGTGTAAATACTATCAACTTTCCGAATCTTTTAGCCGAGAAGCATCCATAAACATGAACTTTTACTGGATGTTTTACGGTGCGTTGCAAAAACTTTTTACCTTTTATGTGCTGGATATGACTCATCTGTTAATATGATGTTGCTCCAATTCTGCGAATTCTGCGTTGCCCAACTTAGGCTCTTTTCAATATGTTTTTGGTTCAGTAGCGGTTTAGGTACTTCTGTTTTTGATGCCAGATTGTGCCAAACGGCGTCGTATTGCATTGGTGGACACTTTAATTCTTTTTCTGGACAATTTTTCTTTTTCGTTTCTCAGATTAATTGTGGGGTTTTTCCGAAACAATTTACAAATTACTTTATTGTTCTTACAGGATGTGTTTGTTTTGGTCCCTCTACCTGTCCCATTATCGACATTACCGCATTGCTTATACCTCTTTATCCACTTTCGATAGTGGTAATACACTGAGGAAATGAAAACCATGAGAGATGGGTAATTAAATTCAGAAAATTTGGCTACAAACATGTGTGTGTGAATAAAGTAAAAGAAGTAATTTAACGCGAGTTTTTCTGGAACACACTATGTGTGAATAAATCTTAAATTTGCAATATACTCGTAAACCAAGTTAAAAATACAGAACTTCATATAACTCTGAAATTGTAGGTGCTCCGTGGGCATCCAGTTGGACTTACTGTTTTTCCAAACTCCTCTTAGGAAATGTAGCATAACACCTAAAACGCACACTTTTTTTTGCGACCGCAATTTCAAACAGTACAGACCGTAAAGAAGCTACTGGATTTTTACGAATAAATTTAATATCATTAAAAAAAATAATTAAATAATAAAAAAAAACAGGAGTTGGAACGTTGTCCAATTGAATCGTACGGCCCGATTGGGAAAGGTATCCAAGTGGATGTCGCAATAAAATGTTCCACTCGAAATCTTAAAATATCCAACTTCGCTGGTATATAGTCTGTTAATTTGGACGAATTTGTATTGGCCTGAAGATGCTGTTTTTAGGTTTACTTACTTATAGTACATTTCGTGTCTTAACGTGTAAATTAAAGTCCTTCGCCTTAACATATAAACCTGAAGATGGAGGAAGAAACCCCATTAAGACGTAAGTTGGGACATATACACGTACGCTCGCCAACTAAAAACACGCCTATAGCCGTAACCAAAAAAGCCTTAGAGCAAAAACAAAAAATTCAATCCTTAGTTAATAGTCAAAAAACAGTTCTCTGTTTCAAAAAATTTTTATTATTATTATTATTATTATTATTTATTACAATGTAAATTAATTTACATTCTAATTTTAATTTATAACAGCACTAGCTACCAAGGCTTTCGGCTGGGATTAAGAGCTAAGACGATATGATATGATATGATATGATATGGGGGCGATCGGCGGTTGACGGGTTCCCGAATACGAAAATCTCTAATGCGCAAGCCCGTCAACCACCGAACGCCCCCAGGTACAAGTGACTAGATAGCTTAACTAGATGATGGATTCAATTTTAAGTTTGGATAAGATTTTGTACACATTTTTTATGTTGGTAGTGGGTTGAATTGACAATAGATCGATTAATTTTTTATTGAAAAGTACTTTACAAAGATCATTTACTTTAGTACAGTCGGATACAAGGTGTTTAAGTGTTAAGACATGAGTGGATTGGCAGAGGTGGCAAATTGGAGGGTTGTCCTTGTTGAGAAGATAATTATGCGTTAACTGAGTGTGCCCGAGTCGCAGTCTCAAAAAACATTTGTTCATTTGAGGTGTCGTGTCTGTTGAGTATATCCCTGGGTCGGCCACTGGATTAATGAAAGACTAGTGGTGTGTGTATGTTTTCCATTCTTCCTTTCTTTTGTGCTCCCAGTGGGTATTAATTATATTCATAAAATCTCTTTTCGAAGGCGGAAGTGGGGTAATGTTCGATACTTCAGAAGCGTTTCTCGCGCCACTGTCTGCCAAATCATTACCTCTGATTCCTGAGTGCCCTGGTACCCAGACGATCATCAGTTTTTTTCTTGTTTTGAAGAATGTTTTCGCGTATTTTGATGATTGTAGGTGTGCGGTTGTTGATATTCAATATTGCATTTAGCGTCGAAAGGCTGTCAGAGCAAATCACCACATTTTTGGTAGATATATTTGCTAATTCCGTAGCTTTGAGGATTGCATAAGCTTCAGTGGAATAGATCGAGTAGTAATTTGGTAGTCTCTCAGCGTGTACAACGTTTCCTGCTTCAGTGACTATTGCGAAACCAGTACCATTGTCGGATTTAGAGCCATCTGTGTACAGAATATCCCATGAGTTTGTTCTGAATTTGTCTATGATTTCGAGGAATAGTTGTGAGTAGGTGTCTCTAGTGGTAGAGTCCTTTTTGAATTTTGACAGCTTGGTGTTAATGACGTTAGTTGGTAGTTGCCATGGAGGGAAGTTTCCGAATTTCATTGGGCATATTGTTGGAGTTATACCTATTTTCCTTGAAGCACTTAAGGCTAGATACATGGTGGAAGGGCACTTTGGTGTTTTTTTACGACGAACAATTTTTTTTGCGTCTTCGATTATTGGAGATTTGTACGATTGACAGATTTTCGGGACAAGACGCGTCGTAAGGAGGTCTCGGCGGTGCTCAATTGACGGCAGGCCTGCTTCAGTGAGCAGGTTTTTTATTGGCGTGGTTGCGAAGGCTTTCAATCTGGATCTTATAGCAGCGTGGTAAGATGGTTTGATGATTTTTAGCATTGATCTTGCACATTTACCGTAGATTACCAATCCATAGTCTATCTTAGATAGTATAATATTTTTTGTTATATAAATAAGTGTGTTGGGATGTACTAAACTACTTTTAGAAGATAAGAATCTAACAATATTTAGCCTGGTAGCTAGTTTTTTCTTAATTTCTAAACAATGCTCTTTAAAACTAAAGCGCTTATCAAAAGTTATGCCTAAAATGTTAAAGGAATTTACATTTGGGATTTGTATAGCAAACATGTTGATGTAGAAAGTGTTACAGTATCTTTTTCTGCAAATATGTAAGTGTTTACTTTTATCAGGTGAGATAATGGAACCTAGGTGCACCAACGGTTTAGTTCTACAAGAATGTTTTGAAAAAATTGTCTAGTGTGATTGTTATCGTTACATTTAGATAATAAGATTAAGTCGTCTGCATAAAAGACATGGCTTATTTTTTTGTGTCTTAATATAATTTCGCTTATATCATTATATGCGATTATGAATAAGGTTACTGAAAGGGGAGAACCTTGCGGTATACCATTAGTTAAACTATAAACACTTGAAAAGAAGTTATTTGATTTCACTCTGAATTTTCTGTGTGAGAGAAATGATTTTATGTACGAATATATTCTGGGGCCGACCTTCCATTGTATAAGTTTAATAAGAATTATATGAATACCAATCCGATCAAACGCCTTTTCGAAGTCGAGCGACAAGATGGAAACATGGTTTTTACATGATAGGGCAGAGGCAGCGAATTCATCAATGTGGAGTAAAGAGTCAATGGTACTACGTCCATGTTTAAATGCTACTTGGCTTAAATTAATGTAGTTGTTTTTTTCTATATACCACAATAGACGTTTAGATACAATTTTTTCTAATAATTTGCTAGTACATGGGAGTAATGAGATTGGTCTGTATCCTTTTGGGTCAGTGATTTTTTTTGCAGGTTTAGGAATTGGTATTATACTAGCAACTTTCCAAGCCTGTGGTAATATACCTTGGGCGAGAATGTTGTTGTATAGTTCCAGAATTCGTTTTTTAAATGAAAGAGGGGTACTTCTTAGTATTGGGTATGAGATTCGGTCGTGGCCTGGCGTTTTGCCTCTAAGAGAATTCAAACAGCTTACCAGTTCAAGAGTGCTAATTGGTTTTTCAATACATTTTGCTGATAAACTTAAGTCGTATACCAGAGGAGCTCTATTTATTACCGAACGTTTGTGGTCAATAAAGTTTGATGAGAACTTAGAATCACTTGAGTAGTCTGACCAAGCCTTGCCAAAGTATTCACCTATATCTGCTGGATTGCTGAGGGTTCCAGATTCTGTAATCAACGAATTTATAACATGTGGGGTATATATATATATATAGTTGCCTGTAAGGGTTTTAAGGTCAGCCCAAATTTTTTAACTTGTCGAATTCGGGTTGATATTGGATGTAAATTTTTGAAAACTGTCTTTTTTTGATAGTGTTTCTTGAATTTTTTCCACAGAAGTTGTTTATTATGCCGCAATGTAGCCAATTCAGCGTTCCACCATGAAACAAACGATGTGAGGGGAATGTTTTTTGTTTGGGGAATAGAGGAGTTAGCTGCAAAACGCATCGTTTTTGTTATTATAGCTGCTTCTTTATTAATGTTTGGGGATTGTTGTTTATTGTTTACATAGTCGAGTATTTTTTTATGATAGATGGCCCAGTTAGCGCGCTCAGTTAGAAATTTAGCTTACGGTCTTATATGAGTTAATTTGTTAGCGAGATCTATACTTGTTAGAATTGGGAAATGGTCACTCCCATGTAGGTTTTCGAAAATTTTCCACGAGGCTTTGGGTAATAATTGAGGTGAAATAACTGTGAGGTCAACGTGTGTGAAAGTTTTATGAGTGGAGAAGTGTGTTGGGCTACCGTCATTTAAAATTGAAAGATTGGAGATTGATAAGAAATTCTCAAATTCTTTACCCCTGGAGTTACTAACAGGGGAACCCCATAGTGGGTTCCAGGAATTAATGTCGGCTGTTAATAATACTGGTGTTTGGAAACTGTTGATTATGTTTGTTAACTCTGTGGAAATGAAAGCTTGACAGGGAGGAATATACATTGATAGAACGGTAATATTGGTGTTAAGATTAATTTCTACTGCTACTTTGGAGATATTTGAGTTGATGGATAAAAGCCTGTGGGGGATGGAATTGTGAATCAGTAATCCGGTACCTTGTTTTGCTAAGTTGTTAGATGCTAAGTTATGGAAATACGCAGTATATTATTTCGGGGGATGGGGGGCAAAATTGACTAAAAGATGGGTTTCTTGCAGCGTAATAATAGAGGGATTATGGTCATTAATTAATAATTGTAGTTCATGACAATTATTGAAATAGCCATTTATGTTCCATTGTAGAACCTTTAACGAAGATTTAGTTGTGGTAGGTGGCTTTTGTCCAATATACATTGCATTATAACGTAAAAAGCCAGAGTTGGTGGTTTGATTTGTGGTGAAAAGATGCTTGCGACTCCACTGTCCACAGCTTGAGCCATCCGAGGCGCGTGAGGGTCCCGGGTGACTCAATCTGTGGGTAGCGGAGTCGTCTTTGAAGGGGGAAATGTTTTTATTATGTACTATCATTGTCGCTTGCTGAGGCATTGATGTAGTAGTTATTGTTTTTCATTAATGTTTGGGTAACTTTAGATAAGGGAGAGTTGATATTATTTGAGGTGGGGTAGGTGAGACTGGGTACATTTTGATTGTTTGTGGTGATATGGTCTAAATTTGATTAGTGTGAAAGTTGAATTAAGTTGGGCTTGCTGTGGTTGGCGTTGGTTAGGGATGAATTCATAGAGTTGTATTGCGTAGTCGGCTTTGTTGCTGTGTTAGTGAGTGAGCTGGGTTTTTGGTTTCCTTCGAACTGAACGCTATTTGGGATAACATTATTTTTTGTGGTTGATGGTTGGAGAAGTTATTCGTTATCGACATGATTTGCGTCTTGTGTTGGAGAGAGAGTGTTTGAGATGGGTTTGCTTGTTACATTTACTGGCTTGTTTGTTGGGACTAACTTTGGTTGCGTAGAAATATTTGCCACTGCCGCATAAGATTGTGCTGAGATGGGTTCAGGGTTTAATTCTTTGTATATTTGCTTAACTTCGAACATGGAGCATTTTCTGATGGTCTTAATTTTAAGGATTTCTTTCGCTTTGAGGAAGCTTTTGCAGGATTTAGAGGAGGCGGGATGTTCTTCAGAGCAGTTTGCACAGAAGGTACGCGTGCACGTGTGAGGGTCTTGTGGTGGAAAATTGCATTTTTCGCACGAGGGGTTATTTTTGCATCTATTAGCAGTGTGACCCAGCAGTTGGCATTTTTGACAGAGCATTGGGTTAGGGAAATATTTCACAACTTTGCAGTTATACCAGCCTATATTTACTGTGCTCGGCGGACGAAAGAAAAGAAAAGAATCAGACCAGTGGGGATCTGCTTGCCGTCAATATTTTTTTTAAATTTGTACACCTCTGTGACGCCTTGCGGTTTCATTTCTTTAATTATTTCATCGTCTGAGACGTTCGTAAGATATGGTGCATAAACTGTACCTTTGGAAGAATTAAGATTTGTATGCAGCGAGACTTTTATCGGGCAGATGTTTGCCAACATTTTTTTACAAAGAAAGAGATCGGCTATTTTCTGTGATTTCACGAGGATTAATAGATTGCCGTCACGAAGTTGGGTAATATATTCGAATCCAGTACTGATACCATCTTTTGCTTTTTTTAAAAGAAATACGCTATAGGAAGATAGCGGTTTTTGGTCGTTTGATGGAGAGATCACTATAAATTTGGGGTTCGCACTTGTTGAATTTGTGGGGATCGAAAAATTGTCAATGTTTGTGTAGTTCGGTTTTCTTTTTTTTTTATTTTTCGGTTCGGCTAGCGAATCTATTTCTAGAACGCCGAACCGGTTACCTGAAAGCACATGTGGCCCTGAGGCCATTATTTGACGGTTCGCGTCACTAACCGGTTTTTTTTTTTACACACTATCGGGTTCGAAAGAGAAAAACAAAGGCGAAAGGACGTAGCTATCGAAATAGCGGGGAAGTTACCAACGAAAAACAAGCGAGAGGCACGTTAAGAAGCAAAACAATGCTAACGGCTTGGAGGATAGTCGGTGACTGTTCAAAAAATTGTTTGAGATCCCAAAACGAAAAATTCCTGTATGAAGCATGGAAAACTTCTGAGAATGAAAGGGAAGCATTATGTAAAAAGGTGAATAGCTTACAAAAACAAATTGATTCCTTAATGTAGACATTAGAAGAAAAAAAACAAACTTGGAAAAGTGAGCACCACTGGCGATACCAACCACAAGCGAAAGATATGAAATAAATAAAGTAGAGCTAACCAAAGAAACAGAATGGATACGAGTGAAGAGCGTTAATAAGAAGAGGACATTGAATTCTTCGCTTTCTCCAAACAAAGTGACTAAACAAATGCTTACAAAAATTTTTTATTCTACTGCCAAATATGAGTTAAAGAAATTAAGTCATATGAGGTGTTATACAGTAAAATGAAAGAAATTTTGAAGGAAGAGAATTTCCTGATGAAATTTGTTGGCAAAAAAGTTGTCAAGCGATGTGTTAGTTATAGATGGGAATGTTTCATTATTAGGTACGTACGTTATGGCAAGAAACTTTCATTATACATAATCTGGTAGACTGCCTTAAGCCAAACCATGTAGACTAAGAATTCAAAATTGTTAACTATCTCTTTTTTTTATGAAATAAATAGTGAATTAAACTAACTACATAAGAAATTATTGTGAACAACCTGAAATCTTAATGCTACAAAATTACTAATGCAGTCAACAAACTAAATTTTAAAACGAAAATACGACTCAGTATGTTCGTGTTGACATTCGATAATGAAGAAGAAAAAAATTGCAATAAGCCAAGCAATGCACCACCCAACAAACTACAGATGATGCATTGTTGCAGTAGAATTACAAAAAAATAAAGGCAAAACCCTAAACAAAACAAAAGTATCTCAAAAACCGGTAGACAACAACAAAGGAACAAAAATAAAGTGATATCTAAGTTTTAGAGTTCCTGTATTGATCTGATCACCACCCACCACCCCAACCCTTTTTACTCATGCGACTGCCATCAATCGTTTCATCACGAGGAGGGTTTTTAATACTACAACTAAGAACAAACTTATTCAGTAGATATCTTTCGTGGTATTTTCTCTTTGTACAGGGATTTTCCAGCGAAAATCCTGTATATACCTTAAGTTGTACGGGGTTAATCTTTAGTGTGCCAAATCGGACGGTTTCGTCCTCTGTAGTCTACGCACTATATTTCTATCGTCCAAAATCTGTAGGACGGCGTTGTTACGGTGATTCTGTATTCTCTGTTGGTGCTTTCGGGCACAATTTTTTATTTCGTCTCTAACTGTTGGTATTCCAAGGTCTTTGTGGATATCGGAATTTCTTATATACGGTGCATTAACATTTCCTCTTAGCACCTTATCTTCGAATGTCTGTATAATGCCTGTATTGCTTCTCTTGGTACAACCATAAGTATGCCATAAGTCCAAACCGGTTTTAGCACTTGCTTATATAAAAGCAGCTTGTTTTCAGTATTTAGCCTGGACTGCTTTCCAAGTAGCCAATACATTTGTCTGTATTTGTTTTTCGAGCTCTTGCTTTTTCTTTTTTTATATGTGTCTTCCACTTTAGTTTAGCGTCGAGTGTCATTCCCAAGTATTTTGCTTCGTTTGCATACGGGATTATAACAAAATTTGCTAGGATGGGTATATTATTCTCTTTTTTGTACGTAAAATTTACGTGGATGGATTTGGTCTCGTTTAGTACAATTCGCCAGGTCTTTGTCCCTGCGAATATCTCATGAATGGCTTTTTGTAAATTTTCGGTTGATTCCTTAACTGTAGCGCCCGTTGCCAATATTGCTGTGTCATCCGCAAATGTAGCTATTTGCGTACCATCTACTTGCGGTATATCTCGCGTGTACAGCAGGTATAGTGTCGGACCAAGTACACTGCCTTGAGGCACTCCTGCCATGATTTCTTTGAATTCTGAGTATTCGTTACCCATTTTAACTCGAAATAATCGATCTGAAAGGTAAGATTTCAGAACCTTACATAATTTGTCGGGAAGAACTTGCTGTAACTTGTATTCTAGGTCTTTATGCCATACCTTGTCAAAGGTTTGAGAGACATCAAGAAATACACTCGAACAGATCTTTTTTTCTTCCATCGCCTTTTCGATTATGTCTGTTATTCTATGAACTTGGTCTATCGTAGAATGTTGACGTCTAAATCCGAATTGATGATCCGGTATAAGGCGTTTTTCTTCTATGATAGGCTGTAGTCGCTTAAGCAGAATTCTCTCGAATACTTTTGAAATTACGGGCAGTAGTGATATTGGTCTATATGATTTTTTATCAGTAGGTATCTTCCTCGGTTTAAGAATCATAATGACTTCAGCAATCTTCCACTGTCTTGGTACATATTGCAATCTAAATGCTGCATTTATTAGGTAAAGGAACTTCACTAATGCTTTTTTGGGCAATTCTTTGAGAACTAGTCCTGTTATTAGATCATAGCCAGGAGCTTTGTTAATTATTAAATTTTTTATTTCTTCTTTGAGTTCAACCAGCGTTATACTTTAAAGATTTTAAAATTGTCGGACACAGTCACCGACTAACTCCCGAGCCGATAACATCGTTCCTCAGTTAAGTGTGTGATTTAGTTTTTTCCGCCAAGTGCGTAAACCGGTATCTCCCGTTAGTACCAAATTTTTCTTTTCTTTATCTCATTTTTATTGCTATACCCAATTTGCTTTTTCTCTGTGTCCACGCGAGAGTGCATTTAAAGTGCAAAAATGGCCCACGGGCCAAAACAGATAGGTGGGCGTTTCGGGATTCTTGATCCCGATCCTGACCCCGACCTCCAACCAAGAAAAAAACCAAAACACAACACTTTGCCCTTAAACATCTTCCCAGATCTCCCATCAAATACAAGTGCAAAAAATCCTCGATTTATAATTATGTCTCCGAGAAATAGTGAAAAGCCCATTTTAGCCCTTAGCCCTTTCCTTCTCAAAAAAGCTATTGACAGTATTAGCAAAGACTATGAAAATATAAATCAACTCCGTGATGGAAGTCTATTGATATTTGTGAAGTCACAAAAAACCGCAGACATCTTCCTTAAAGCGAAAGACCTCGCTGGTGTTTGTCCTGTAACAGTCAAACTACACGACCGTCTAAACCAATCGAAAGGAATTGCTTATGCTCCATGCCTAATAAACGTTTCGGAATCAGAAATTGTGACTGAAATGAAACCGCAGGGTGTCACAGATATATATAAATTTTTAAGAAAAGGCGATGATGGAAAGCAAAGGCCAACGGGCCTTATGCTCTTCACATTTGACCTTTATCAAATCCCCAAATCTGTAGATATCGGTTTTTACAGTGCCAAAATAACAGAGTATGTACCTAATCCCGTGCGTTGCCGCAATTGCCAACTACTCGGCCACACCACCAAACGCTGCAATAGCAGCATAATATGCGAATCGTGTAACCTTCCACCTCACATACCAGAACCATGCACTCGTATAATGTGTGCAAACTGCTCCCTCCCCCACCCATCATCTTCCAAAGCATGTCCAGCATACAAACAGGCAAATGATATCATCACATTCAAAACATTAAAGAAATGCACGATGGCAGAGGCCAAGCGGATTTATAGTCAACAGAAATCAACTCAAATTCCACCTCTAACAGAAACAACAAATTCACAGGTTCAAAAGAATGTTCTTCAAACCTCTCAATCAATTTCAACCCATTCCCTTCTCCCATCAAATACAGAAAAAACCGCAACACCACACACAAAAAATCTCAAAGAAACCACCAACATAACATCAAACCCCACAAACGTATATAGACCCGAACCCGCACCATCAAACCAAAACTTAAAAAATAGTAGTGCCAACACCAACGCAGCTCCTGTAACACAAACTGTTATAGCACTATCAAACATAAACTAAGCCTCTGCTCAAACCGAATCAATCACAAACGCAAAGAGCCAACCCATAGACGATAACACGTCATCAAATGTAAGCACAACTCACTCTCAATTCTCTCAGCCCATCTCGAACTCGTCACAACCTCTTTTAAATACCAATACCAACATAAATAGTCATTCTTCACCCACTCCAACTACAATCAATAACTCTAATCCCCCCACCGTACCCACCCGCTCACCTATATCAGCTGTTACCCAAACGCTTTTGGAGAACAATGAATACTATATTACAAGTAATTCAAAAACGTATGATGTCGATATGCAATTATAAAAATATTAACCACTTGGAAGTAGCCGTCAAAGGCTTTTGGAAAAAGTGGTGTGTAATTGAATGGGCAGTGCGTTTCTTGCAGAGATACAATGATGGGATTGTATTGTTTGATTATGATATTAAGCTCATCAAGATTATTTATAAATCCATTAATATTCCATTGCAGAATATTGAGAGCTACATTAGAATTACACTGGTTCCACGAGCTTCTTTTACCTGAGGCAAAAGAAGTGTAGTTTGCAGTCTGTTGGTTTTGATTTTGATATGTATTGTTTATTTTTTGTTGTAAATTACGGGGGTCGGTGGAAATAAGTTGTTCAGGGCTCTGACTCTGCGATTCGAGAGTTGAATCAATCAGGCTCCTTAGAGAGCCTGGATGCCGCAACACCCAAGATTTCAGAAAACACTAATTTTTCTAAAACATTTATTGATGAAAAATTTGAAACACTCAACAACCCCCCACTCGAACTTGCAACCAATCCGACCGTCCGACGCATCGAACAACCAATATCGTTACTTGAATTTGAAGCTTCACTAAATAAAGTTAAGGGTAAGACACCAAGTAGAGATAGAATATCCTTTCCAATGCTGAAAAATCTTCCCCAAGAAATTAAGCAAAGAATTATCTGTCTGTATAACAATATCTTAGATACCGCGGTTATTCCTCAAACCTGGAAAACGGCTACAATACTGCCTATCCCAAAACCAAACAAAGATAAAACCTCAATCGAAGGATATCGCCCAATCTCACTTATCCCATGCTTGTCTAAAATCCTGGAAAAGATTATTGCGAAGCGCCTACTATGGTATGGTGAAACTAACAAGCTGATCAGCTCTAATCAAGTAGCATTTAAAGCCAACAGGGGATGCGCAGATGCCCTTCTTCACATTGATTATTTTACTTCAAACGCATTATCAGCTAAAAATCATGTTTCAATCCTTACCCTAGACTTCGAAAAAGCCTTCGATAGAATAGGTTCTCATGTTGTTCTGAAAAATTTAGTAAAATGGGGCGTTGGAAGAAAGATATATGGTTACGTTAAATCATTTTTAACCAATAGAAAATTTAGCATCAAAACAAATAACGTCTTCTCTTCCAACCATCCATTGCATAACGGAATCCCACAGGGATCACCTCTTTCAGTAGTCTTATTTGCAATTGCATTTGACGACATGAACAGAATTTTATTACAGCATCAACTTCTAGATCACTGCCTGTATGCTGATGATATATATATCCTATGTAAAACTAACGATACCAATAGAAGTAAATTCTTGTTTAAACTCGCTATTGAAGAAATTCTAGAGTGGTCCCAAATGTCAAGTGCCAAACTGTCAGTCCAAAAATGTAAACTGCTTCATATTTGTCGAAAACAGAACTGTCCACATCTTAACATCCATGTAAATAATGTCCTAATCGAAAATGTTAGTAATTTAAGAATATTAGGATTAGTATTTAATAACAAATACTCTTGGAAACAACACTGTTTAGAACTTAAGAAATCCCTAGCTGCAAGAACTAATATTGTAAGATATTTAGCTTGTAAGAGAAGCAGTGTTCATATAAACACTCTTTCAATAATCACCAAAATGTTAGTTTTAAGCAAAATCGACTATGGGTTGTATATATATGGGCACTGTCCTCCATCAATTTTAAAAATATTAAAACCCGTGTATCACCATGCAGCTAGAAGAAGCATAAATGCTTTTCCTACCACTCCTATAAAAAATATTTTAGCAGAAGCAGGACTACCGAGCATTGAGGAACGAAGAGACGCTATCACTCTAAAGTTATCCGCGAAACTTGCTTTCTCCAAAAATTCAATAATTGACTACGACGTAAAGAAAGCAATGGATAATAAAATCTCTAGGAAGATACCATCCGCCATTGCTACTATCCTCAAAAAAGCAGCGCTTATAGACTTCCCAACAAAACGGAAACACATCACATCAAGGAAAATATATCATTTGTTCCGACAGCACATCTGTACTTAACGCTATTAAAAACCCTAACAACAACACTGAGCTTATATCAGAAATCAGATACCAACTCATCAAATCGCCAAATAACATAAAGTTGATGTGGGCTCCTGGGCATGTTGGGATCCAAGGAAATGAAAACGCCGACATTGCAGCCAACTCGGTCAAAAACGCCCCAGTATATAATTTAACATCTACACCAAACTAGATTTGATAAAATTCATCGAAGAAGCCATAAAAACTCTTACTAAAAACGCTGGAGCCTATACCACCATCATTACAAGAAAGTAAATCCTGAGAGACTCAACCCTGTATATCCCGCAAACATTCCTAAGCAAAAAATATCTAACTTTGTGCGACTTCGACTTGGACATACCTCAGCTTCTCATCAGCACCTTCTTACTAAAAAAAGGCCTCCAGTTTGTGCCTCCTGCAGCACTACTTTAGATTTAGAACATATTTTAGAAAACTGTTCTTTTTTAAAGCCTATTATCAAAAATGTTTTTAAAAATAATTCAATTTATGAAGTATTAAAAAACCCTAATCCCACAAATATCGAAAAATTTCTGATTTCCTAACAAAAGCAAACATCTATTATAAAGCCAAAAGTCTTTGCAGCTAGGCTCGTTAACTTTATACTACCATGTAATTTTAATTGCCTGTTAATAAAAAATAATAATAATAATAATAAAAATTGTCGGATGACATCGGTAATACAATTATATTTTCGACAGATGTTTGCCCGCTGGACGGTTTAAATGTTTGTTCTAAGTGCAATGCAAAAACTTCAGCCTTTTCTTGATCAGTTTTAGCCCATTCCTCATTATTTTTCTTTATTGGTGGTGCTTGCATTTGAGGTTTTTTAAGACCCGTCATAGCTTTCCAAAGCGATTAGTTTGCATCTCGTTCCCCAGCCAGTCCTGCAAGGTAGGAAGAAATCTTTTTATTTTTGAATTCCCTTAACGTTTCCTTCAGTTTATTGCACAAACGATTTAAGTGCGTCTTATCTTGCGGAGCACGAGATTGTTGCCACCTTTTGCGTGCTCTCCTCTTTACTTTGACTAGTTCTATTATTTCTGTCGGATATTTTATATCCCGATTTGTTTTATTTCTTATTTTATAGGGAGTATTATTCCACGCGGCACTCTGAATACTTTCAATGAAATGATCGACTTCATCTGCAAGTTGATAGTGCGTTTTCAATGGTACATTCAATCTAAATCTACTTTCTGCTTCGTTTCTGAAATTGTCCCAGTTGGTTTTGTCGTTAGCTAATCTGGGAGGTTCTTGTACCTTTATCAAAGTTTCGCTTAAAACTAAAATAACTGCTGAATGATCAGAAGAAAGATCGAAACTTTCTTCAACTCTTATAAACGTATTAGAGATCCCTTTAACAATGAAGAAGTCTATGAAATCGGGTGTTTTCCTCGTATCAGTTGGCCAATAAGTGGGCTTACCTGTCGAATGAAAGTCACAGCTATATTTCATACCTGCTTTAAAAAGCATGTTACCTTTTGGTGTAGTAGATCTAGATCCCCTGAAAGTATGTTTCGCGTTAAAGTCACCACCAATAATAAAGTTAGATCCAAGTGATTCAATAGTATTAAGGTAGTCGCTTAATTCCAGCTTACAGCGTGGAGGGCAGTAGATAGACGAGATATTATAAGCAAAGTGTCTATTTTTTACACGTACTGTTATTATTTGCCTTGATTCAAGTTCAAATTTAATATCTTCAGAGTGTTCAATACAATCTCTTATAAATAGAGACGCACCGCCTCTGGCTTTTTCTGATGGGTGGAAAGCATGATAGCCTTTATAACCCTTTAATTTTATCCTAGAATTTCTTTTGAGATGAGTCTCAGATACTGGACATATATCAACTTGTTTCTTAATCAAGAATATTTCCAGCTCGTCAATTTTTTGCAAAAGCCCATTGGCGTTCCATGTTACTATTTTAAGTTGTTTTGTCATCTTGGAGGAAGACGCCTGCTGTATACATTATTTTCGAGTTTAATCAGTCTGTCGAAAATAACTTTGTTTGTAGCACTTTGTTCATCAAGTTTTGCTAGAAAAGCATGAGAGAGTCAGGTGGAGAGGAGACACAGCTTCGGCATATGTCTTTATCCGAACGTTTGTCGATTTTACTTTCTGCGCTTCATTTTTTTATTCGAAGGCTTTACCTTAATGACTTCTGTTTTCGCTTTTTGCTGTTCTATTATCGGCTTTTCTTTCGGTTTTGGCTTTATGCGCGGTAGAGAGATAAAGTTGTGTCTCTTTTGTAGTTGATGCACAACGTCGGAGCTTGTTTGCTTAAGCTGCAGTCTTTTGTGAGGTGTTTACCAGCACATTTGACGCACCGCGGCTCTTTCTGGCAATATTTGCGTGTGATTGAATCCCTGGCATCGCTTGCACTGAGGGACTAGTCTCGTATTATTTCTCAGGGGCTCAATTTTAACCACCATATTTAAGATAGATTTAATATCGTAAATTTGTTCTATCGTTTGTTTTTGTCAAAAGTTAGCATAAAAAGAGGAAGGCTGCGGTTTACGAATGCTGTTCTTCCGCTTTCTTCTGTATTTTGCTTTTCCTTCTTTATGATGTTGACCGCATCGATTTTTAAGTCCTTAATTACATCATCTTTAGAGCATGAGGCGTGGAGTCTTCTAGCTACAACTCTAATTGGTCTTTCGGACTTATTTTCATATGTGTACCATTGTATATTCTCGAAGTTCAGCTTTTGTGAAACGGTACGATAACTATCCGAGTCTTTAACGTTGACTTTCCATACGTTGTTTCTTGGTGAACTTACTCTAAAATCCGTTGATACCACAGACTTAAGAAGGCAGTGTAATTTGTTATAATCGGTGAATCCAATTATGTTTATCGGTGGCGGTTTATGCTCTTTTTGCTTCTCAGTTTTCTCAACTGGTTTGATTCGTAAATTTTCTTTTTTGGATAATTCGACTTGAAACAGCTTTCCTTTTCTTATTTGGTCTTCTTTCTTTCAAGATCCAGTCCATTTCCCGACTTAGTTCTTCTTCGTGGGTTTTATAGTCTTCTTTGGCTGGCTTACATTCAGTATACTTTGATATAGTTTGGAGTTGGGGCTCTCTTTCTTTAAAAGCTTTATTTTCAGCTTTAAGCTGAAGTATTTCCATCTTCAGCTCTTGAAAAATCAGTTCAATACTGCTGGAACGAAGTTCCATATTTTCTTTCTCGAAGTCGTATAGTTTCGAAGATCTTATTTCTTTAACTTCACCTTGTGATGGGTTCCTAGTGATGGAGATATTTGATCTTGATGGTGGAGATCTATTTACCCTTACACATTTCCTAAATGGGTGACTTGAATGCAATAAATTGTCCTCCCCAGAATCCATAGGACCGACTTCCGAAGAGGGTGGATTTTCCAGTTTACCTGGTCTGCCACCTGGGGTAATCAATCTGTTTGTTTTGTCCATTGCCATTTAAGTTTAACTTACTTATTCTGTGCAAATAGATCAGTTAATTCTATTTGCAGTTTCAATTCAGCCGCCCCTCTGGGGTCAGACGCTGACCAGTGAGCCGCACAATATGCATCAGACGCTACTGGTTTTATGGATTTCTTTTTGTTTTAAATTTTAATTTTTTTTGTTTAATTTGTCCTTCAGTTTCGTCTATTCAGTTCTAACCTTACTGCCAATGGTGGCCCTACCAGGAGAGGATGCTCCTGACAGCATCGCTTATAGCATCACGAAGACTACTTCTTCCAGCGGATTTTAGTCGGCTCTTACGACTAAGGCTATTCTAACCCCGACCTTGCAGGGGTCAATAAATAAAATTGATATATGATACAGATTTTATAAAAAAAATTTCCATCTCATTTAAATCATATAAAATACATATATCATGCTGCTTACCCAGAAAATTCAACTAGAGGTGGAAGTGGTGTCATAATAAATAAACACATCTCTCACTATTAGTCATTTTACTATGAAGTAAAAGAAACGCAAGTTACTGCAGTTAATATAAAATGTAATGCAAACACGAAGAACTCCTCCAAGAATGGGTAATATACATCATAGGATATGACTTCAATGCAAAACATGCATAAAACAGAAAGAAAACATATTTGTGGGTCTTCGGATCTAATTAAAATTTCAGATTTAATTGATTTGGTCATTGTCAAAAACATTTCACGTAAAAATCTGCATGTTGAAGATCTGCAAAATATAAATTTATGTCACTCGCATATATTGCTTACCATAAGTGAAACCTTATTAAAAAAGCAGCCCATTATTGGTCAACTCACGAACGAACTGGAAAAGCTTCAGCAGAGTTAAACAGACAAAATCACGCTTAATGTTTCACTATGTACAGAATATCAATAAGATTATGAAGTACAACATTTTGATGAAGGATATTTAGAACGCAGCACGGGAGAAACACATACCCACGCGAAATGTTAGAATCGCCTGAAGAAAAAGAGGGAAAAAAAGGAAAGTGGCATCAAACAAACATCGAAACAATGCTAAATAGTATTATTTCTTAGCTCATACAACAAATTCAAAAGTTAAAAAACGAAAAACAACAACAAAAAATACGTGTGGAAGGCAATGAAACGCTTAAAGAAACCAATGTTGCAAATCCCACCATAAAAAACTTGGACAGTACCCGGGCTAGGGATATTTGCAAAAAGGAACTAGATTTGGGGAACATCTAGAAAATATATTCCAATCAAATAACACAAATCATTCGAACAGCACCAGGTAAAGAGGAAAGGAAATAAGTAATTTTAACTCCAAAAAGCGCACGGTATTGTCTTGATCACTGGTCAAATTTGAAAGACTTACCCCAAAGAGCTATACTAAAAATAACGAATGCTTTGTTTAAGCTACAGTATACACCGCAAAATTGGAAGTTGGCTGAAATTATTATAGTTCCAAAGGAAGCCACCCCATCAACTAACCAAATATCAGTCAGCATCGTTAGGGTCGATAAACTATTGCTACAAAGACTTAACCCTTTAATGGGGCTATAAATTTATTTATTCAACTCAGGGTTGTTGATAAAAAAAAAGTTAATAATAAAAATCTTTGCAGCAAAAGAAAATACCAATATCAACACGTTGACTCCCATGTGACCCTCCAGTGGGCCACACAAAACTTTAACAGGAGGCCGCGTGCAGCATCAGTGGGTTATGCGCCATATGTTACAATTTGATCACCTGTGGATCACGTGGCTATAAGTTAAGAGGTATAATCCTTAACTGGAGATTTCTGAAGTTCCGGCGAACAAAAACCGTATGACCCCCTATTTTCACCACAGTTCGAGTTATAGCCCGTCAAAGTGGGACACCTCCGATTTGGAGGTATAATCACTTTAAATGGTATAACTTATGAATTATATTATTATAGCTACAAAAACAGTTTTATACATTTTGAAAAGACAATTCAGTGGCGCATAAAAAATTTTAAAACTTTGCGTAATTTTATGCAGCAACAAAAAAGTTATGGGTTCTTAAATTCAAAATTATGAAAATTTCTTGTTCCAATTTTTAATTTAAAATGCATTTTTCTCAAAATTTTTACTTTGTGAAAGACTTTTTTTATATACAAATCTATAAAAATTATACGAATTTTCTAAAAATTTTGTTAAATAACTTTTCCATTTTTGTCAGACAAAAATTAAGAAAAAAATCCAAATTACAAACTTTTGAAAATAAAGTGCTAAGAAGAATTGTTAAGAAGTGTTATATCAGAAACAGAGATATACACAGAGATCTCGGCATTAAAACAACGGAACAGGCAGGATTTTTCAGTGGAAAGTAACCTGCCAACCGCTTTTATTTCGTGATATAGAAATCGCTTGATAAGTTATTAAGTTGTAATATCTAACAAATTTATATCGAAGGGTGGCGTTTTTGGTGTCTATGGAAGATTTTCACCTACCCTCGGAAAAAAAGTGTTTGATTGAGTTATAATCAAAGAACTACCTTTCGATCAATTGATGTTCAAATGATCTTGACCTGCTGCTGCAGAAATTCTCGGAGCTAGAAAAGTTTACTTTAGTTTCATATAACTCGAATAATAAAGATCCTGCTGAAACTCATTTTCGCCAATCTTTTTCTCGCTCTCCCGACAGACGTTATGTTGTTCATCTACTCTCTATAACTTCCCTACCGTCATTCGGTGGCACATTGCAAGCTGCGGTATCACGCTTACACTCTATGGAACGTCGGTTCGCAAGAAACCTAATTCGTTTTCAATTGCATTTAAATTCATACGTGAATGCCTCGATATGGGATATACATATGTTTGTATGAAACGGATTCTTCCCAGGAGGATGAATGATACATCGGCTCACAAATTCGATCTCCTTCATCACAAAGTTATCAAAATAGATAGCTCGATAACAAAACTGCGGGCTGTTTTTGATGGTTCTGCATTGGATTCACTCGGTGATTCGCTTAATAGCACCTTGTTAATAGGCCCCTTGATTCAAAGAGATCTCGTGGGCATCTGCCTGAGATTTCGACAACACTGATTCGTCTTCTCAGCTAACGTGGCAAAAATATTTCCACAGATTTTGGTTTGGAATTGTTTGGCGTGAAAATCTAGGAGCTAATTCTGGGTGTGTACTGGGATCCTGCTCGCGACAAACTGTTCTATAAAACATAAAGAACATTGCTCTCGAAATTTCCGCGTATTTTTACCGGCTAGGACTGCTAGTTTCAAATTCATATGTGAACGAGGCGCCTCACGACAATTAGCATCAAGGTTTAATTTGCGGTAACGTTTCGGACATTCCGAAAACCGTCAAGACAAGGAAATACTGTGAGGAAGTTAGATGTCGGACGGCTACAATCAATTGCAAGAGATTGCCAACTCCTTTTCTCATCGAGTTTCCCTTAATCTCTTAAGACACCCTATGCCACCAGCAACAAGTATTGAAGACCAGTTTTGGTAGCCATAAGAGATGTCGCCTCTGACATGCTGGATTTCACTAGACGACCGTTGTGGTCTTTTTTTTCTTGATGTGTTAATTCGTAATCAGCCCTATAGACGTGAATTCGGAAGAAAAAACAAAAGTTGAAATAATGAGTTCAAAAAATGAAAAATTAAGTGTTCGTGATATAGCGCGAAAAGTGTGATTCAGTCATTGGCTGAATTCATTAAAAAATTCGAGCAATTCGGGCTCATTGAAAAGAAAAAAGGAGACGGGTTTAAAACGAATAAGTCTGCGCGATCGATTAAAAACGGCTAAAGATTTAAGGACAGACTTTGTAGAGAATGGAGGATCAGAGATAAGTCCATGGACTGTAAGACGAATGCTTCAAGAAATTGACTTGAACGCAAGAGGGCCTGCCAAAAAACCATTTTTAAATAAACTAATGCGCCTTGAACGTCTCCAGTAGGCCAAATATCATAAAAACTGGACCATAAGGGATTGGATGTCCAGTAATGTAATCTTCTCAGATGAGTCAAAGTTCAACATATTCGGCTCTGACGGAATAGATTACGTGAGGCGAAGAACGATTCAAAGAAGAATGCGTGACAACAGTTGTGAAACAATGAGGCTCAAGGATGATTTGGGGATGCTTTTCCCTTCACGGCGTCAGACGGCTGGCTCTAATAAATGGAAAAATATAAAAAATATTGGAAGACAATCTACTACCATCTGTAGAAGAACACTTATCATGCTCAGATAAGCTGTTTTTCTAAGACGATTTTTAGCCTTGTCAACGCGCGAAATTGGTAAATGGCAGTATTCTTTTTACCTCCCCTAAAATATTAGCAAAACGTTCGTAAAGTTTTATTATTATTAGTATTGCAACATTGGAGTGGCCTAGAAACAGCTTTGACCTGAACCTGATTGAGATCCTTTGTCCATAAAAATAAAAAAATATAAAATGTCTATACAGGGAAAAAAGTATGCTTGATCGAAGTACATACATCAACTTCAACTACTATTATAAAATGAAGTTGATATTTCTTTGTTCGGTATTTGTGAGAAAACGGAACAAATTTTAATGATTTTTTTTTTATTGATTACGTAATCGCATGGACCAGGTTTAGATAAAGCTACTTATACAGTTTTGTGTTTGGGAGACCACGAAAAGAGACAAAATAACTTAGAAACACAAATAACATCAACTTTGCCTTTGTCGATTTCAATCAAATTAGTTTTGTTATTTAGAGTTTTTAAGGACGCAAATTTCAAGTCCAAAATCTTGATTCTACGTCATCTAGAAACTAAGAATATCAAAAATATCATTTGTAAAATTCAGAATTTGATTAATTTTTCATTGATCATGTCTCCCAACCATGTCTCAGTGATGATAATCGTTTTTTTGTTCTTTATTCTCCTTTCGCTGCCCCTTCGCTAAATTTATGAGTAGAGGCGAGTGGCTGGCGATAGACGGATGTGTATTTCCTTATCCTTATTTTTCTGTTATACATGCATAGTGGATGGGTTGTGTGTATGTTGTGTCTGTGTGTGCTGTGGTAGCGACGCCCACTGGGGATGTTATAATTGAGTTTGCACATTTTGAGTATTGTATTCAGTTTGACCGAATCAGTTGGTATGTATTTCAACGAATGTGTGGCGTCAACTAAAATGAGTAAGAGATATTCTAAGCCTGATATTGGGCGAAAGAGTAAAGATACAAAAATTAGGCGAATGTCTCGGCTGAGAAATGTATAAAGTTCCACTGTTAATTGACTTGGTTCTGTTAGTGGAGCCTAAAGAAAAATTCATGTTTTCAATATGAACGTTTCATTTCATACGAAAAGGAGTCACATGTAGGTATACAATGTCTGAGGTTTGTAGCTTTTGTGGTGCACAAAAGTGGGCAAAAGAATCTGCTGGGTTGTGTTGTTCACCTACCACCTTATCGGAACATTAATGCCTGACAGTAACGCTAATCCCAATTTCCTACAAATCTATTTCATGGAGAATTCAGAAGCTTAATACATTTCTGTCTTAAAACTGGCAGGGGGCGAAGCAAGGCGAGCACGGGTCAGCTAGTATATTGATAAAATAATATTAATTTTATTTTAAGGGAAGACAATTAACAAAAACGAGAAATAATACATAACTAAACCATTATAGCCCTTGACAAAAGCCAAACTTTAAGCATACATCATCAATAGGCACAATTTATCCTGTGTGATATGGAATATAAAAAGGCAAAGGCGAATAGCTCATGAACTCTGCACTTAAAACGGTTAGAATCTCGATTTTTCGATGGAGAAGAATTCACCATCTTTGTCGTTTTTCACGCATTCATCATCATCACAACATCCTGTAACACCATTGTTTTATACATCATTCAGCATTGACCGTAGGACCCCTCGAAAGGAACAGTGATCCTTACGACGAGGGAATGTGGCAACCAGTTTATCGCTTAAGCTTCATGTAGTCTTTACTTTTAAATGCGGATTATAGCCTGAAAAGGTCCATTGTCGTGACTATCGCTTTTTTTCTGTCACATAACCGCAAATCAAAATTGCGTCTCCTGTGTGAGCCCTTTTTTTGGAAATCTTTTTTGCGGCCATGTAATCATGCAAAATTGTTTAGGTGACTCAATATCCCTATTGGTATATTCTCTACTTGGATGTCCTAAACAGCGTCGATGGTTTCTGGCAAGACAACAGCAGTAGGACGTCCCTCCCAGAACAAGCCCTTGACTGAACTACGCCTTAGTTGAAATGCACTGAATCATGGTCTTAAAATGGTTCTACATCCCAATCAGTCTTTTGAATTTTTCCGATTACTGTTGTCGAGTCAACCCATATTTGAAATCGTAAATAATTATGACCCGATATTGTTCAACCATTTTTTTCACGTAATCACTTTCTTCGATCTAGTGGGTTCTAACAAACGGCATTTTTTTTTTAAATCTGTCAAAGTTGCTACAATTGTCAAGCAGATTAAAAGATAACAATTCTAAATGCGATACCTTTCAGGAAATAGTCTTAACAGCAAATCATATGCAGTCGTGCTGGTTTATTTATGTGTCATGTTATATAATAGTATTTTTTATTATTATTATTAGGGAGTCCCTCGTATAGTGGAAATAATTAATGCCACCAAAACCATTTCTACGCCAGTTATAACCGCCGAAATAGAGAACAACATCAGTATGGAATTCGCTCGAAAAGTTAAGGCCCGTATTGAGAAGACAACCCTCGGAGAGGTAATACTAATACTTATTCTACTCACTTTTATACGTAGCATTTATTGATGATCTATGTATGTATGATTAATAAAGAGATAAGCCTTTTTTTGAAAACCTTTTTTGTAGATATCATCATACATCGAAGAAGTTTATAAACCGAACGACTGCTTCCTAGTCATCAAGCTTGACCTTAATCGCATCAAAGTGCTAGGGTTAGAAATCAACACTGAAACCATCCGATACTCGTAAGTATTAACATACATACGAGGGGCGGCTGATAAGTTCGCGACATAAGGCATTAAAAGAAAGAAAAGATCCGATTAAAAAATTTTATTTCTCAGTATAATACAGTAAAATACATTTCTCACATCGGGCATACAGTGCCTTAATAACACGGACTGGGTGGTTTAAGGCCCGCACCGTGTGAACAAACGCGAATTCCTGCAAAAACAGCACCGTGCAAGAGTTTCGCTACTAAAGAGTGCTGCATTTGATGCTTTCACTAGTGAGAAGATGACTTATTGATTATCTCAAGCCACAAACGTATCAGCCGCCCATCACATATGGGGTAGACAAATCTTGCTTTATGTAAATTAATACTCCTTTTAGCATTTGCACGTCGAAGCTTCGTGTAAAACCCGCTCTGGTGGACACAGTTGGCTCCTCAATACTAATTGTCCGAATTGATAGCAGCAAACATGGGAGCACCTTGAATGCCGAACTCCAACGATTAACTGGGTCCATTCAAAAAGTTGTCGTCGCTGGTCTATCAAATATATCACGCGCGGTAATTGCTGTCGATGATACTGTATCGCCTCATACGTACAAACTTTGTATTGAAGGAGCTGGCTTACGGGATGTTATGGCTACTTACGGTGTAGTGGGTGCAAAAACTAAGAGTAATAACATTTGGGAGGTATACAACACACTCGGAATTGAAGCAGCGCGAACAACAATAATGACTGAAATTACAGATGTAATGGAGGGTCATGGTATGAGTGTTGATCATCGACATATCATGCTGCTTGCCAGTCAAATGACTAGTCGTGGTGAAGTGTTGGGAATAACCCGGCATGGTTTGGCCAAGATGAGAGAAAGTGTCTTCAATTTGGCATCGGTAAGTTGTGACAATTAATAGATATAAAGGTTAATGGTATACCAAATATTTTTTTTTTAATACTGGTTAAGAAATATTAACTATGCTAAAATAAAATGGATAGAAATATGTATACTTAACCGTATACATTAATGATTAGCGGTTGCAATGGTGTAGTGGTAGTGTCATCGTTTGTCAAGCTGATGGTTCATAGTTCAAACCCTGGTGTCAGCAAGCATTAAATGATAAGAAGCAGTCCGATCAATTGCGAAAGCTTATGACAACACTACTGCGAAGGCATAACACTGGCAATAGGTTTGTCATGGCTGGAAAAATTGTTCGCTCTGTTGATGTTGGTATGCTTATGACACCAGGTGGACTGGGATAAAAATACTGTGAATCAGAAGCGAAGGCAAACAAATAGATGACAGCAATCAATCTCCCCAGTTATTCTGGACACCACCCCTGGAGCTAATGTGAAACCTAATACAGCTGAGTTTCAAACCACTACATCAATCTCTTTCTCTCTCTCTCTATCTACCTTTCCGACGCCCGCACTATGTGAATACATGTAAAAGGGTATTCAGAACCCCTTGAGTGCGTGCAAATTATAAAAAAAAAATTATAGGATTCAGGAATCTAATCCATGGTTTAGATCACGATAACGCCTATAAAAATGTTCCGATTTAAATTTAGGCTTTTTAAATATCATCCCTATTGTGATGGTCATCCCGATGATTGGTGCATTCTCAATCACCATCCGTAAACAAAACGACTCAACAGGGATGTCTAAACTCGGCAAGTGAAATGAAATGACTCAATGAGTCATTTTGTGAATCGGGCATACGATCGTAAGCCTCCACTCATCGTGCATACTCTCATCTGCCCATATTTTCTCGGTGCTCAAAATAGCTCCACTTTAAGCTTAAAGATTGGTATGCCCATTTTTTGTTGGTCAGGTGAACTATTGCCCATCATCATCCTAGTTAAATGGTTTGTTCTGCCTGAAAATGGACAGTCGATGGGCAACGCCAGTTTAAACGAAGTTTTCCAATTTATCTTTACAAGTTTCGGTTCGGGCCCTGTAACTTTGACATGCCTTTTTATCTTTTTTTATTCTCATGCTTTTTCTTCTTTCGAAGAAGCTAATACTTTCCTCTCCACTAACACCCCGCGTTTTTCTCTGCTTTATGAGCGTCTTATTTTAGTACATGCGCCGCCACTCTTGGCTGCGATATGATCAATCTGGCCGACCGAAGTTCTGCAGACTGCGAATTTTCCTTCTGTTCAAGCATAATTTTGACGTTACACGTCCTATCTCAGAACTTCTAAAAGGTACGTTGTCTTTCTCCTCCGTGGGGCATGAGCGCATATCAAGGTAATGATTTAAAATACGCGTTTAACGTATTTTAAAACTTATTGTATTTTATACAACTACGTTAATACAATTAATTACTTCTGCTGCAACTCGTGGTTAAAAGACGACTGGGGTAAGAAAAGAAAAGAAAAAGTTCTGTGGTTATTCGACAAGTAACAATAAGGCGAATAAAAATAGTATTAAACAATACAATGATGTAAAACTTCCTGGCTTCCTGAGTGTATTCTTTATAATCTAATCTTTCAACAGGTTTCGTTATTCTATTTGACCGATGTAAGGTGATAGGATCGTTTTTAGCGTTCATTCGCTCTAGCCCACTTAAGCGATTTATGCACAATTTATTTGACTTGGTCGATGTCGCTGTAGGGACCAATCAAGTTGTTGATGAAGGGTTTCAGGTATTCACACAATATGACAGAAGAGAACTTGCACGCGCTATTAAGGAGACTTATACTTCTGTGATTGGCGCATTTGAGGGGGTCTCCATTCATCGGGCATACGCTTGTCTGACCAGATCTTGGAAATGAGTTGGTGTCATCTCCAGCTGCTTTACACAGCTCGTCCGGTAGGCCATCAAATCCAGCAGTTTTGTTGATTTAAGCTTGGATATTATTATCCTCACTTCATTTTGGTCAGGTGGACGGAAGTTTTGGCTATCATCTTCTATGTTGAATGGTTTATTCTGCCTGATAGCGGTATGTTGGCATTCGTCGCAGTTATACAGTCTGCAGAAAAAGTTATTCCATATTCTCAGCTCCGAGTGTGACTCTACTGGCTTATCTATACAGAATTCTGCACGAGTCTGGCCTGATATAATCTTTTTAACTTCCGTTCATTATTTCAGGAGTATAATCTTTGTATATCATCGATCACGCTTTTCTCGTGCTCTTTTTTCTTCTTTTGGAGAAACCGATGTTCTTCCCGTCTCTTTTGCTCGTAGAGTTCGAGTAGCCCGTGTCCTTCTTTACGTGTGCTTGGTGGCATTCTTCGTCAAACCAGGAGTTTCCTAGTGGTGGTCGGGTGAAATCCAGCACATCAGTTGCAACATCTCTGATGGCATGTTGGCAGCGTTTTCACTAGTCTTCGGCACTTGATCTTGGCAGCATAGAAGTTGTGGAAAGATTTCGGGATACGCGTTAGTCGAAGATGCTTGTGGTCTCTTGCGATTGCAGTTCTTCGACGTTATGTCTTCTCACATTAATCCTTCTTTCTTGTGGCGCTTAGGATATGTGTATTAGATACATTGGCTGCAAGAAAGTAGTGACCGAGTCGATGTTGGCTGTTTGGAATGTTCAAACATCCAGAATACTGATAGCGTGCTTGCGTCGATCGCAAAAGTGATCAATTTGGTTGATTGTTTCATGATCAAGAGACCACCGTATCACCTTGTAGATATTAAGATGAGGAAACCATGTGCTTGTTATGTATAATGACGTTTCTCGTCGTGTCGGCTATGCTTACCAACTGTCCTACCAAATATGCTCTCCTATCTTGAGGTTTTAATTGCCTAACACAATTTTTACGTGGGCGCCGTGGCTCAGTGGTTAGTGCGTTGGATTACTGATCGGAAGGTTCGAATTCGACGAATTTGAAGATTGGTACAATCACACAGGCAATGACAGGTCCTGTAGTACTCAAGCGCGATGCCCAGTTAGTATACCTACCATGATACCAGCTTCGGCTTTTAGTTCTTTTTTCTTTTAGAGTTGGCCTTAACCTGCGAAATATGACACAGTCGCCTCTGGTTGCCCTATCTTTTATCGTGCTTTAAGGTATATTTTTTTTCTTAGTACACCAATAGGGATACCTACCGATGCATGACTGAATCTTCTTTAATGCTCACCCTTTGCTAGTTCATCTACTGTTTCGTCCCCATTTATATACTTTGCCCGGAGGCCTAGCAGAAAGTGACTTTATAAGTGCAGTTGCATATTCTCTTTATAGTTTGTTGGCATGTGGAGACTGTTTTTGATCTAATTATCGCTGTCTAGTGTCTTGAGTGCAGCTTGACTACACACGAGGATTGTGATCTTAGGGGGACTTAGTTTCTTTGCGGGTAAACTATACACGATGTTCTTTCTTTACTACACTCAGCCGGTATTTTGTTTAAATCAGTAATATTAAGTGATTCACAGAAAATTCCACCACTGGTTCATAGATCCTTCTTCAACCCGCCAGTGAAGGGTCTGTCTTCCGGGCAAGTAACGGAGTATTTCGTGCAGTTGTTTATGTAAAGTACGACCGTTCGATATCTGGTAAGAAAATTCCAACCGATAAGACCGAAATATTTTCTGGTTTCATAAGCAATTTTAACATACATAGTTAAGATTAAATATGCAAATAGAGTTACAAATGTATAAGAAACAATGTTTGACGAAAAGTCCGTTATTTCGCATAATGACGGCATTCACTTTCTTCTGAGAGCTTAGATTAAAATAAACATTATTTGATTATAGACGAATCACATACCTCATTACCATGAAATCTTTTATTTACAGTTTGAAAAGACCGCCGATCATCTGTTTGACGCTGCATATTACGGTCAAACAGACGCTGTTGATGGTGTTTCGGAGAGAATTATTCTGGGTATGCCTGCTGCAATCGGAACAGGACTATTTAAACTTGTTCATAATCACAAGGATAGAGATTTGCCACCATGCGGCCTACCTCTCTTTAAAATGGAGGTCTGACATTAAAAATAAATATTATGTAAATCTTAATTTGCTCTGTAATTCTTATAAATAAGAAATACATACGATGACATGTGTTAAGTTATATTAATTCTTGCTTTTGTATTCTGCAGTTTAGGATGCGCACGTGTTCTCCGTTATATGTTATTTCCAAATGAGCACTGAGCACTATATGGTCATCGCGCTCACTCTCTGACTTTGTTCTTTTTATTTTCAGAGTTAATTTTTTTGCGAGTATCTTTGTTTTTTTTTCAGTATAGCTATCGACATCTGCAATATGAGTTTTGTTTTTAATTAATGAAAATAAAAACCTCGAAAGACACTTTAAGGTTAAAGCAGCCAAAATAGTATGAGATAGTGTGAGCAGGCCTAGACAACTGAATAACGGGCTACCATAAGGGTCTGTTATTGTGCCACTCTTGTTCAATAAATATGTATATACTTTCACGACATGCCGGAAACACAGTCCAAAAAAATTGCTTATGCTGACGACTTAGCCGTAGCCGTTCAGAGCCGAAACATGGGGCTGATTGAAGACGTACTCTCAAACGATCTTGAAGTGCTGGGAGGGTACTTTAAGAAGTGAAGGCTAACAGCTAGTCTTAACAAGACTGAGTCAGCCCCTTTTCACTTAAATAACCATCTGGCCTATCTCCCACTCAAATTCAACAGTGTTACCCTTCAGCACAACAATCAGCCGGACAAGACCTTGACCTTCAAACATCTTTGTCTAAGACTTCTGCCAAGCTATAAACGAGAAAAAATTTAGTCCAGAAACTTGCGTCAAACTCCTGGGGTACCTCTCCTCCTCTCGGATTGGTTTATCCAACAGCTGAATACGGTGCCCCCATTTGGCTAAACAGTACACATAGCAGCTGAAGATTGCAATGTGATTTATTACCGGCACGATCAGGTCCACGCCAACCCAATGGGTCCCAGTGTTAAGCAATATTCACCCACGTCAATTAAGTCGCCAAAAGATGCTGGTTAGAGAATTCTTCTCTGGTTAAATAACCTTAACATAAACCTGTAACACCAATTTTATATAAATCTATGTTTAGCGTTAACTTCAATATAATATAATACGTTATATAAAATTATGTAAGTCTATGTTTAGTGTTAATTTCAATATATGTATGTATACGCTATCTGAACCTATGTTTAATGTGAACATCAATTTAATAATATTTTTGTTAGATCCAGTTTTTTAAGTTTAACTTATTTGCTTTTGTGCAATTATTACTTGTAAAGTCTATCTTTTAATTACCTCCATTTTTTTTATATAAAAATTAGCGCGCTCCAAAGGGAGTTCATTCATTTTTCATTTTTGATGCAATTTTTATTGGGTAATTAATTTTTTCTTAAATGCTAGACAAAAACGCTTAAAACTAGCTGAACTAACTTACTACGTATTGTAACTCTAATTTACTGACCCTATGCGGGTGCTCTAAGCTAAACCTAACGCTTAAAACTATGTCTTTGACGTTTACGAACTAGGCTTATTTATTAAATTAACTTAACGAAGTAAGGACTAAGAAAATTTATTTTTAAAAACTTAGTAAATGAACATTTTTTGTTACTTAAAATTAATTTAAAATAGTCTTAAATCTAAATCTTAAATCTAACTTACACCGCACCCTGTTGCAGACCATTTTTAATATCAAAAGTACCAGCAGAAGTCACATTGCCATTTTTCACAATGAACTGGTGAGCATATTACAAAACATGTATAGCAGTGGTTTACTTATGTCCAGCCTACTCAACTTGTAGAAGAGTCCTTTTAGCCATACGGTATCGAAGGCCTTCTCCAAGTCAACCAGGCAGGCACCCGTGCATTGTTTCTTGCTTTTGTTCCATTGGATATCCGACCGGAGATTCGCTGGATCTGAAGTATCCTTACCCCTTTTGGGAATAGGATGTACCACCGCTGTCTTCCAATGCGCCGGATAATGTGCATTATTCAGCGCATTGTTAAACAGGATGGTGTAAATGTTTACCGCTTCTAGAGGGAGGTGTCGAAGCACAATGTTAGACACTCCGTCGATACCCACGGATTTCTTCCTTCTCAATGATTCGAAGATCGCTTGGAGTTCTATCTTCGATATGAACGGGGGATATACCACCTCATCGGCGATGACATTGTTTGCCATATTATCGTCACTGAACTCGGTAAAGCCGATGTTCTCTGATCGCCAGTGTTCTATATCATTTCGAAGATAGAAGTTGTGCACAAGGACTCGATTCTCCAGGTCGTGGTTCGGGCAAATACTATCATTCACCTTATACACTTCCTGGAAAGTCGCTCCTATAGCCTCTACCTTCTCCTGCGGATCCTCGATCACAAAGAAGTTGTCATCACAGACTGCGTTCCCTGGATCTATGCCTGCTGTTATAAGTATTTGTTCGTTGTTCGTCGTTCGGGGGATCTTGAGACACGGCAGGTCGTTTTGATTATTCCTCCGAAATATTTTATTTATTTGCGGGAACATACTCGGGTTGTTGGATTTTACAGCCCGAATTTTGTTGTTCCAATGCAAGTTTACAGAAAGTCTGTAATTTTCTTTAATCAACATTTGGAGGTTTTTTATCAACGACTTGAGTGTCCTGACCTCCGAGTTTTGTCTGTCAGTAAACCGTCTGTACAAGGTTTTTAATCTTGACAGAAGTCCACCTTTTTGTAAGTGAAGTGCGTCAATTGTTGCATTGCGATATATGTCTACGTTGTCAGTATGTTGATACCGAGGTATCGTTCTGTCCATCGTTTGTTTAATTGTCTCGTCCATGCGTTGTAAGTATCTGTCGATCTCCTCATTTGACAGATTCCTATTGGACGGTGGGTAGAGCGAGTTCGAGGAGAGTGCTCTTGTCAATACTCTGGAAAAGCGTGTCCAGCGCGTCCTACTGTAATTGTAGGGGTACGTTTGGACAAACTCCTCCAACTCCGCAATCTCGTTGGGAATTGTAATTTCGGCACTGAGTCCGCAATGGTCACTGTCATACACAAATGTGTGTAGGCAGTTTCTCGTTTGTTGGTTCGTGTTGGTCAGTTGTAACCGTACGTCGAACAGCAGAAGATCCAGATAGGAGCCGCCTCTAGGATACGACGGACTATCAGTTGCTTTCAAATCGAGTCTATACTCGACATTGTGCAGACCCCACCAATTGAATAGTAGGTTCCCCATAGAATTAGGTATATTATTTCCCCAATCACTGTGCTTGGCATTCAAATCTCCGGCCAAAATGAAATAGTTCTCTTTCGATTCCAGCCTTAGACATCGAAAAAGTGTCTCGAGCTCTGTTATAAATGAAGTGGTTTGAGTAGTTCCAGAAGCGTAGACCGCGACCACGTACAACCTCTTTCCACTATGGAGGGGGATGCACACGATACAGGCTTCCAGCTCCTGGAACCTCCGCACTTCACCGCTGTACACAGCCTTGTAACTCAAATCTTTTCTAATGAAGATCGTAACACCTCCCCCTTGAATGGAGTTGGATCGGTCTCTTCTTATAATATTATATTTATTGTGCCATAGTTTGTGCTTCTGGGATACCTTGGTTTCGCTAACCAAAAGTACGTCTGGGCTTTGGTCTTCTAACAACTTAAAAAGTACGTTTCTTCGATCGATCCTTATCAGTTAATTCACATTCACCGCAAGGATCTTTAAGGGTTTCTCCGCCATCGTACCCATTACGACTGGTGGTGCGCTAAGCCCGGCAGAAATGCGTAGATCTGGTCCACCCGTTTCGCCTGCAATTCTAACTGACGCTGCAGCTGGCTCATTTGCCCTTGAATTGAGAGCAAAATCGCCAGCAGGTCCGGCTGTGCCTCAGATGCTTTAGGCACTGGGGCCTGTGCAGCAGCCTTCGGCTGTTGTTGTACCGTGTTTCCCCGGCCTGACGCCATTTGGGCGTAGGTCCATTGAGGAGTGACGGCTGGTGTTTGAGTAGAAGCAGGTGGACGCTTTACTTCGACTTTCTGCTGGCGAGCTAAATTTACTTTTTTCATGTATTGAAACTTAGGACAACCGCGATAGTTTGCGGTGTGCCCCGAGTTTCCACATAATGCACACGAGAGTTGGGCCCTGCTCCAAAGGGAGTATGAATACCCTTATGCTGATTATTCAGGGCACGGGCGTTTGGAAAAACGGGAGAAAGGAAGAGAGGAGATACCGGTGCACGTTGGCTTTGAATGTTTAAACGCTGTACCGATGAGGAAATACAGTGCCTGGAAGATCATTCCATATACGCGTTGTTCGGCTTATAAACGAATCCTCATATTTAACAATACGTCCGAAGTTGTGCTTGAGGGTGAACTGATGTTCATTTGAAGCGTGACGCGTATTGCGGGTGAAATTTTGAAGGAGAGGAATGCAAGTGGCTATTTCGTTGTAACATTTTTCTGGAAAAAGCGATAAAATAATGAAATACACGAGACATTTCTGCGATGTTCTAGTGAGTCTATAGATGTGTTTTTTCCAAAGTGGCTAGCCAGCTCAGTAATGAAATATCAAGAAAACGCTCATACTTACTTTTCATATTTAATTTCAGAGTTGGTAGTCATTCGATGACATTAGATGTCAAAATCATTTTCTTAGCTGTCATCGAGAAAAATAAAAAGAAAATATTTCAGCAGTAAGCCGAACAAAAATTATAATAATAAATTATTTGTAAACTTCTTGTTGCAATAAGGTTCTTAATTACAGGTCTTATTACAATAATTAGACTCAAAATTCTTTCCTTTGGCATTTAACGTTTTGAAGATGATCTCGGCTGTGTTCGCAAAATTCTACTATTTCTAATGCTTTGTTATTTTTGTTCTTTATTTTATTCCAAATTGAAATTTTACTGGCTCTGTACAGAAGTGATTTGTACAATTGTGTTTATTTATTTATTTATTGAAGCTTAGTGCAAGCTGTAACTTAAAGCTAAATTAATTCTAACTTAAACTATTCTTTTTTTTTAATTATTTGCATTTAGCTTAACTTAAACTAAAACTTAATAATAAGGGGAGAGGTCATGAGGAAGAGAAGGGAGATTTTCTAAGGGAGGATAAACTGGAGTTAAATTCAAGCGTGCTCTGTGCATTGTTGGCCAAACGCAACATTCTGGACATTGGGGTCGAAATGGCCATAGTTGGTGCGATTGTGAGGGATACGAATGAGCGGAACAGACCTAAAATTACGTAGGTTGGTGTGAAGAGAAATCCATTTCTAGTAATGCGGGGGAATCTATCGTACCAGTTAATAATTGGTGGACGAAGAGAATGTCAGCGACTTCGCGACGTTTTACAAGGGTCTGCAAGTTTAGCAATTTCAACCTATCTTCATGTGGGGGTAAGATATAGTTGTCGACCAATGGGAGACCGCGTAAGGCAAAGCGTATAAACCTGCGCTGCACGGCTTCGATTCTAAGTGAGTGGGTGTCGTGAAAAGGTGACCAAATTTGGCTGGCGTATTCGAGGAGGGGTCTGACAAAGGTAATGTAAACGGATTTTGTAACATAAGGGTTCACGAATTCTTTAGACCAGCGTTTTATGAAACCGAGAGAAGAGTTGGCATTGAGTATAATATCAATATGGGAACGGAAGTTTAACTCCCTGTTACAAATAATACCCAGATCGCCTATAGTAGAGACTGAGGGAATTGACTCGTTACGAAAGTAATAGGTTCTGAGCGGTGGGGGGATTCGTCTACGGGAGACGGTTATGGATTGACATTTACCGACTTTAAGTTGTAAAAAGTTTTTGTCGTACCATGTGTGGAATGAATTAAAGTCGTTTTGAAGTAAGAGAGGACCTGTAGGGGTAGATATTACCTTAATGATTTTCATGTCATCCGCTTAAATAGGCAGATCAGAGTGTTTTATGATGTGACCAACATCGTTTATTGTTAAGACAAATATCAATGGACCAAGATGACTGCCTTGAGGAACACCTGAAGTGGCGTTAATGGGATCAGAGACTGAAAATCTAAAGAGAACCCTGTACTGGCGTTTCTCTAGGTACGATCTTAGCCAGGTAATGAAAGAAGGTGGAAAACCGAGGGCTTTGCGTTTAAGGTAAATAGTTAGATAACAGATTTTATCAAACGCCTTACATTAGTCGGTGGTAATGACATCCACCGATGTCATTACCGAATTCGGTTAGGTTAGTCATTGTGGACCTACCCTTTAAGAAACCGTGCTGTTGTGGGGAGTGTGTATGTGTTGTGTGTTTGCAGTGAAAATATAGTGAGTCGTAGACAATGCTCTCGAAGAGTTTGGGTATAAAAGAGAGTTTAGCTATGGGTCGGTATTTAGAAATGTCGTTTTTAATGCCTTTTGTATGGATAGGGAAAATAAAGGAGTCCTTCCATAGTTTTGAGAAAACGGCTTGAGCGAGTGGGAGTCGAAAAAGAGTTGTAAGGGGCTGATACAGAACATTAACACATTTTTTTAGAAATATAGCGGGAAGACCATCAGGACCGGGGGAAAAGTTATCCTTGAGCCGATTAATTTTTTCGCGTACCATATCAGTTCTTATGTCAATTGAGACTAGGGAGGTTTGTGGGCAGTTATTCAGGTAGCTGAAGTAGTCCAGGTCCGGTTCGTGAGCGTGGACACTAAACGATTGGCTGAAGAAATTCGCAAAGAGGTAAGAGATTACTTTAGGGTCTGCAGACGATGTATTCAAGAGTTTACGAGTGGAAGGGAACCCATCGGATATTCTTTTGGCGTTAATAAATTGGTAAAAACGCCTGGGACCTGTGATTAGGCTTGATTGCATACGGTCGAGATATTGGAGATAGAGAGTTTCGTAGAGGATGGAAAAGCGGTAGTAGGCTTGCCGGTAATGTATAAAATCTGAGGCAGATCTAGATCTCAGGTACGTTTTCCATAATTTGTTTCTGACATTGCGAAGAGTTCGCAATTCATTATTATACCAGGGAGGGGATGACTAACAGTTTTTTCGCGGTATATATGGGACAGATTGGAGAAGACAATCAAAGATTGCTGTGTAAAAGTATTCGAGAGCGATATCAATCGGAGTGTTATTATTTAGAAAGAGGCCAAAATTTAAGTTACTGGCTAGGTTATTAAGTTTAACGAAGTCAGTTTTACGAAAGTTGAATGAAAGAGAGTTCTCTGAATGACGGTAATGTTGTCATATTCATATGAAAAAGTAAGAGCGAGAGGAGGGTGATAGTGGTCAAGGGTGGAGAGAAGATGGTTACTCGCGGTAACCCGGGAATTAAGGGCGTCGGATGTGAAAATGAGATCAGGTTGCCTACCAAGGTTGTTTGTGATACCACTGATCTGAAAGAGGCCGGAGTCGAAAAGACGATCAGTAAGTAGGGTTTCCTTTTCTGTGGAGGAACAAAGTATGATGCATCCTCCGATGAACCCATTGCAAAAGGGGAAGGTTGAAGTCTCCAACGATTATCAAATCGTCACCGGGATCTGCGACATCAAACAGAGAGTCAGCTGCATCAACAGCCAGCTGGTATGCTTGGGCGGGTTGAGAAGGGCGAATATAACAGCAAAGAATGTATACGCTCCGTTTGGATACAGATATTTTAGCGCATACGAATTCAAACGAAGTGGCATTTGAGATTTTAACGAGAGTTGCATCAAGACTTTTGTGTATGGCTATAAGAACACCACGGCCGAAGGAGAGGCTATCATTATCTTGGCGGTCAGCGCGAAACACTGCGAAATCAGAAGTAAATAATTCGCAGTCTAGAAAATCGGGACAAAGATTGGTTTCAGTTAGGGCAAAAATCTTGTAGGGAAGTATTTGTGAGTTAAGATGCACCATTGAGGTTTTGGTGCGAAGTCCTCTGACGTTTTGATAGTAGAGGGATAGGAATTGTGGGGCAGTAACGACATAGTGAGATGAAACGTCTAGATAGGAGTTAGGGATGAAAATAGTTCTTGAAGTTCCTGCGAGATTTTTGGAGATACGAGAGACATTTGGAACCAATATGAGAAGCAAAAGTTGAAAGGTCTTTAGCCACAGTGGAAGAGGAAATGTTAAAACTCTCATGAAAACGGGTGTAGATATTTCTCTGGGCCACAGGGTCGGTTGGGAGACCCTCTTTTTGAATCGAGAACATGACATTCGTCTTTGTCTTGCCGTCGATGCACACAGAGTCAGCCTTGTCGAAAAAATAGGCTAGGTAAAGGCGAACATTTTCAAAAAGACGGTGACCACGCAGTCTTGACATAATATAGCGGCCATCAAGGTCATTGATCGTTGGCGTGGGGTCCGCTAATGATAAAGTAGTTCTGCTTGGAGAAGCTGCAGACCCAGGATGCACTCACTTTTCTTGGTGTATCCTTTAATAGGTAGGTGGTATACTCGACGGGAGTGAGGGTGCTGATATTATTGGGTCGTGGTGTAGGCGTAGATCTTTTGAGCTTAAGAATTCGGGCGTTCCATTCAGACAAGGTCCACGTTGTTCCGAATTTTTGGATTAGGTTAGGTTAGGTTAGATAGGGTTATGAGGAAAACCTCATAAAACACTAGGCACCGGTATGGGCCCATCGCGATCCCTGGGGAACCTCCATTAAAACCATGGAAACCTAAACACTTTCCCTGAAACACTTGATTTCCCTACAGAATTTAAGTAGCCTGTTTTGGTTGATAAGACCTACCTCTTCTAGGTTGCTGAAAAAGTAGTTACCCAGATATTTCCCACGATTTCGAGCTATTCCCTGGCATTCACATAATATATGTATGTGTGATATCCTCTTCGACGCATATGTCGTTACAGTATCTGCATACATCCGTATCTGTAAGGCCTAGTCTCTTGGCGTGCTTTCCTAGAAGACAGTGCCCGGACAGGATTCCTACTGCTGTTCTTAGCTGAATTCTGTTTAGATTCAGAATTTCCCTAGTTCTGTTCCGGTCAAATTCTGGCCACAAGGCCTTGGATACCCTGTGACCTGCTATGTTTGACCATCTTTGGTTAGCTGTTTTGTATACTTTGCCTTTAATGGTAGCCTTAATTTCGCACGAAGGTGGTTTGATGTCCACGGCTTCGCCTGCTGGCAATTCTCCTCCATTCCTTGCCAATTCATCAGCAAGTTCATTCCCTTTTATACCGCAATGTCCTGGCACCCAGCATAGTTTTACGCGGTCCTGCGCGCATTGTGCGGCAGTTCCTAACTATGATTCTCAGATTTTATGATGTTAGATTCTAGCGCTTTGAGTGCAGCCTGACTATCGATATAAATGACAATATCCTTATTGGATATTGATTTCATCTCTAGTAATTCTACAGCCCTAAGTACAGCTAGAACTTCTGATTGAAAGACACTGCATATATTAAGCAGTCTCAGAGACACTTTCAGGTCCGGATTCTCAGAGTATATTCCAGAACCCGTTCCATCGGATGTCTTTAATCCATCCGTATAAATTGCGATTTCTTTTTGTTTTATTATCGCATTCCCGCGCCAGTACTCCCTTCCTGGGTACGAGATCTCGTACGGTGTGTCGAAGTCGAACACGAACATGTCGTCTGTTTTTACTGAGTTGCCACTAATAAATTCATTTAAGATGGAGCAGTGTCCTATACTGCTTTTCTTAAAGAGACCTAAGTTAGTGAGCCTTAGCGCACTGTTTCCCTCAAGGTTTTTAGGTTGTAAATCAAGCGGCAAAAGGTGAAGAATGACATCTAGTGCCGCTGAGGGGGTCGTACGGAGTGCACCCGTAATTGCAACACTGGCCGTTCTTTGTACCGCCGCTAATTTTTAGCGTTGTTTTCCTGTTTGTTGCTTTCCACCACACAATTGCCCCATATGTGAGAATGGGTCTGACTATCATTATATAGAGCCAGTGCATCATTGCGGGTTTTAGCCCCCAGGTTTTGCAAGCTGTTCTCTTGCATATAAATAGAGCATTATATATCTTTTTGATTCGTTCCTGTATATTTAGATTCCAGTTTAGCTTTCTGTCTAGAATTGCACCAAGATATTTTGCGTTGTTCGAAAGGGACAGCTTCACACCGTCCAGTTTTGGTCGCTTGAAGTGTGGTATCTTGTGCTTTCTAGTAAAAAGAACTAGTTCCGTTTTGGATGGATTGACATTTAGTCCGCAATCTCTTGCCCAACGACTAAAAGTCGTCAGAGCGACTTCCATGAGTTCACTCAGAATGTTTAGAAATTTACCCTGAATCATGATCACGACATCGTCTGCATATGCGAGGACCCCTACACCCATAGATTTTAGTTTCTTCAGGATTCTATCGATAACCAGTAGCCATAAAAAAGGGGATAGGACTCCTCCCTGGGGAGTTCCTCTGGTTACTGATCTTCTTATAGAGATATTTCCGAGAACGGAGTTGAATTTTTGGATTACTTGAGCTGGAACAGGCGACGATGCGGGAGCGACTGGTACGGGAACAGCTTGTGTAGCAGGTTCAGCAGATAAATCAGGTCCAACAGGAAGATCAGCATCAGCCAGTGGGGAAGAAGGGGTAGCATTAAGTAACTCATTAATGTGGGAGACAGACTGCTGGTATTGATACCATGGTATAGCAATACTACCTTCTATACCACATGTCTGTCACTGCAATACCACGTTAAAACCTAGTATACTATGAATAGAACCTAGTATTGAGATTCGCAAATTTTTGGTGGTATACCACCATCTTATTGCTTGCAGCGCCACTTTCTTTCTCTTGGTCTTTCTTCATAGCTTCTTTGACAATTCAAAAGCAAGCAATCACAGCGAAAAGTGTTTTGAAAATGTATTAAGGAGGACAATTTTATCCGCATTGGAAACAATGAAGTAAGAGAAGTTTAGAGGAATTATATCGGCGAGCTACGAAGAGCAAGACGCAATATTGGAGTGCTGCAAAATGTGTGTAAGCTGGAGGAGGCGCAACACAAATGTCAAAGTATATCATGTAGCGCAAAAGTCAACGTATACTACGAAGTGCAGTCTGTCAGGGGTTATAGTATTCACTATACCATGGTATTCATACCATGGTATCAATACCAGCAGTCTGTCTCCCACATAAGGAGCGATTTATTATTGGGGGCCGGATTATCAGTAGAGATTAGGTCTAGCTTACTAGATGCAAATTTTAATTCTTCAAGGATCTCAACAACAGCTCAGAATGCATTGCGTTGGATGAGTCTTTGTGGCACTTAATTGCAAGCATAACATGCGTGAGCGAAATTTCTTTGCACTCATCGCAGAAGAAAAAGTAGTTATTAGTAAACTCTTTGAGCTAACTGACCGATCTTCTGCTGACACCGCACCGGTGCAGATGGGGTGAAATATTTTACCACAGAGGCCCCTGCACATCACCCACTCGGTGTTGGAGTTGTCGAGTCCACAATTTATGTTACCGCACTTTTCCATTTTTGTTTATTATAATTTTTTAGTTTGTTTTGTTTTTATTAAGAGTAGGTCAGTAAGTACTTTGTATGACTTATTTATTAGGCACAATGGTTCACGAAAACAGCAACGAAGTGGAAAAGAAAATTGATGAGTAGAGAGTTGACGGTGATCGCGAGTGGAAAATTAATTAAATTGGCTCGCGCAGCAAGAGAAAAAGAAAAACACGTCCGAACTGTATGACGGTATAAAAATTGTACTGCGACTGAGAAGATGATTTTGTGAGATTGGGTGTATAGATATAATAAAACGAAGGTGGCAAAAAAATATTCGTTGGTGGACTTTTTCCGGATAAATTTGATAAAGGGTGGGAACAATGTGGACTGTATTTTTCGCATGACTTAACTAGAGTGTTCATTTGTCTCTTGGAGAGAGCAGACGTGTTTACTCTAAGTTTCGTGGGGTGTAAACTTTTTGAATATTCTTACGTTTAGTTCTTTTTACGGAATTATCTTAAAATGCACTGTTTAATTTGCAACAAAAAAGTAGATCGCGGATGCGAGACCAAAAAAACTTGCATCGACTGCAATGTCTTTTACCATTCTTCGTGTGCAAAACTGCAACCGTCGGATATAGAATACATGAACACTCATAATGTTCCATATCGTTGGGACAAATGCGCCGCTCTTCGTCGTAAATCTCTACAACAACAAAGTGTATCGTCTCCATCGGCAACAAACGCTGTAGCTGCTACATCGATAACGAAACCGAGGCCAAAGCGGAATCCGCAAACAGTCGCTAGGCCTCAGAGCGCCACTGAGACGACAGTTGGACAGCAAGCAACAGCATATGATTTACCACCACAATCCGATGTCGGCACAGTTACAATGCAAATGCTCTATGAGGAAATTATATACCTAAAGAAAATCAACTGTGACTTGTTCAGCACAATTAGTCAGCTGAAAGAAGAGAACGAGAAGCTTACTTCGAAAGTTGCATACCTGGAGAGCAGACTGAATTGTAGAGAACAGAAGAATATTGAGAATGTCATCGAGGTTATTGGTGTACCTGGAGTCAGCAATAAAAATGCAGAGGAATGTGTTCAAACAATTTTCAGCAAGGCGTTGGATGTCTCCTTGTCACCTACAGACATCCAAAAATGCTACGTCAAACGTGTATGGAAGAAAAACAACAACAACAAGCATAGTGATAAAATCCGTGTACATTTTTCTTGCCTGGAGGCAAAAGAAAAAGTTATGAAAGCTAAGAAAACTGCAATGAAGAAACTAAATTCGTCTTTATTTGTCGCGGGCACACAAGATAATGTTTTTATAAATGACTGTTTCACAAGTTACACTAGACGTTGTTTATGGAAGCAAAAAAACTGCAAGCAGAAAAAACCTACAAATATTTGTGGTTTAAAAATTCGCGTATCCTAATGAGAAAAGCTGAGAAGGGTAGGGTTGTTGCTATTAGATCGTTTCTTGATCTTTCATTGCTGAAAGACTAATGGTCTTTCAATCTATCTTAATATTTTTTAGTACATATGTCTGTTTTAAACATTAATGATAATCTTTTTAGCAACAACCCAACCCCAAATACAATAACAAACATAAATGATGAACTTTTTTACTGTGATTCGAACGAGCGCAAATCTTTTCTTGTTGTGCATCAGAACATGCGTAGTTTGCGGCAAAATTTTGATTTGTTAGTGTGCAATCTGGAAGCGCTTGCGTTCTTACCCGATTTGATATTTGTAAGTGAGATATGGATTTTCAACTGTGAAAAAGAGGATTATCATATTCCGGGCTATAATTTGTATCTTAACACTAATGAGGCGTATGCTGCAGGTGGAGTGGGAGTTTTTGTTCCTGATTATCCGGAATTTGGTAGCTATAAAGTAAATTTTCTTAATTTTTTGAGCGCGGATGTAATTGAATTGACTTGCAATGTATGTGATGATGTTTTTAAATTTGTTTGTGTATACAGGTTACAGCATTATGATATTCAAGTGTTTTTGAATGAATTTTCAGTGTTCTTAACGAACGTAAAAGTGGCTAATGTTTTTTTCGTGGGGGATTTTAATATAGACATTTTGACTTCCAGTACCCTATCTGATCTTTATCTTGCTACAATGGCTGAGCATGGTCTATCATCTTTTATAAACGAAATCACTAGACCAATTTCAAGTACTTGTCTTGACCACGTATTTGGTCGTTTTACTAAAATATCCATAAATGAATGTGCTGGTATTAATTTTGATCTCCACATTACTGATCACTGCATGACAGGTATTTTGTTCAGTACGTTAAAAACTAGGAAACTTGCTAAGTATATTTTATCGCCTAAGGTAACGAAAGTTAACTTCGACCTGCTAAATATTGAACTACGTTCTGAAACCTGGGAAGAAATTTATGCGGAAAGCAACGCTTCTAAGGCCTATGACCTGTTTTTAACAATTCTTCAGAATTATATAAGTAATTTCACATATACCATATTCCGTAAAAAATCTGAAGAAAGGTTAAAGCCATGGATTACTCATTCATGTTAAAAAAAATTAAGCCTAAAAATAAATTAAGAAAAAAATGCTTCAAACATCCTCTTAATACAGCCCTGAAAACTCGTTTCAGAATATTGCGTAAGGAGGTTAACAAAGATATAAGGATAGTTCGCGATAGATACTTCTACTCTAAAATACGAAATGCACTTGGTAATCCGAGAAAGGAATGGAAGGCCATAAATAGTATTATTGATGGTAACTCACCTAATATCTCTAAAGCTATAGTTCTGTGTAATGATGGTGTTACTATTGATGATCCTACAACAGTATCAAACATATTTAATGATTTCTTTTCTTCGGTTGGTCTGATGTCTATGATAAGAGGCAGTCCGATCAATTGAGAAAAGTTTGTGACAACACTACTGCGAAGGCATAACACTGGCAGTAGGTTTGTCATATGGCTGGAGAAATTGATCGCTCTGTTGATAATTGATATGCTTATGACATCAGGTGGATCGGGAAAAAAAATACTGTGAATCAGAAGCGAAGGCAAAAAAATACATGACAGCATCAAATCTCCCCAGTTATTCTGGACACCACCCCTGGAGCTAATGTGAAACCTAACACATCTGAGTTTCAAACCACTGCACCAATCTCTTTCTCTCTCTCTATCTACAATTCCGACGCCCGCACCATGTGAATAACATGTAAAAGGGTATTCATAACCCCTTGAGTGCGGGTAAATTATAAAAAAAAAAAAAAACATACTGTAATGACTGCACTAGGTCTCTTTTAGTCAACGAGACTGTTGTAAACAATATGAAGAAATAATAGGCTTAGAGCTATATAAAATTATCTGTTCACTTAACAACTCAAGCTCTTGTGGTAATGATGGTATCTCCAATCTTACCCTTAAAAGCATATCACTTAATGTTGTAGACATATTAGCTTATATTTTTAACTTAAGTATCTCGACCGGGATTTTCCCTGATAAATTAAAATGTGCTTATGTGATCCCTCTTTACAAAAAAGGTAGTAAAAGTGACAAAAATAATTATAGGCCAATTTCCTTACTGTCATCAGTCTCAAAAGTTTTTGAAAAAGCTATTAAGAGAAGAGTGCTGTGTTACCTGGCAAAAATAAATTTCCTTAGTCCTGCGCAGTTTGGTTTTAGGGAAGGCCTTGCCCTCTTGGAGATAAGCTCCTTTATTTATAAAGCTCTGGATGAAAAGAAATTTTGCGCCGGGCTCTTTGTAGATATTACCAAAGCTTTTGACATGTTCAACCACAGAGTTCTTTTAAATAAATTACACTATGCAGGATTTCGTGGTTTTATGTACAACTGGTTTGAGTCCTACTTAAAGGACAGAACTCAAAAAGTCATTGTAAGTAACTCTGTCAGTAGTTCTAAAACTATGAACTTTGGTGTACCGCAGGGATCAGTTCTTGGTCCCATACTGTTCCTAATCTACATCAACTCCTTACTTAGCCAACCGTTTATAGGAAACGTTACAGCTTTCGCAGATGATCTTGGCATTGCATACCGCTCAGATAGCCCTCTAAACTTAAGTGCGGATATAAATCATGATGTTCACCTCCTGGGAGTATGGTTTTCGGAACACAAACTAGTTGTCAGCAATAAAACCAGATTGATGCACTTCAGTTTAAATATGCAATTGTCCCCCAACTTTGAAATTTTCTTTCATGCAAACAATTGCGCTAGGTCAAATGAGTCAAATTGCGTTTGTACTGAGAAATCCACAAGGAAAATGTTGAATAAACAAGCTTCTTGAGACACACACTGTTTTAAAATTGAAATAGTGAATCGGTTTAAATATTTAGCTATTACTTTTGACCAAAATATAAGTTGGTCCAATCACATTTCGATTTTGAAACAATATTTACGATCCACAGTACGAAGCTTTTATCGTCTTAAAAAATTTTGTAGCGAAAAAATTTTGAAAACAGTATATTATGGAATATTTCAATCAAAACTACAGTACGGGATAACTTGCTGGGGTGGTGCTTACCAAACAAAGCTTAAGCCATTGATTACTTTGCAAAAGTGCGCAACCAGAAAAGTATGTGGGGTCAATCGTTTAGCCCCTTCTATGCTTCTGTTCCGATCATTGAAAATTCTACCTCTAAAACATTTATATTACTTTAAAGTTTCAAAAAGTTTTTTTATGAGAGGTGGCTATTTACAGAGCCCAATTTCTAACACTCGTAATTTGCGAAGCAATTCAATTAATGTTGTCGTTATTCCTCCTTTCCGCACCACTCTACTCAAAAACTTTTACTCCATCGTTTCGTGCAAATTATTTAATAAGCTTCCAATTAATATTCGAGGCATAAGATCCTTATCTCAATTCCTAAAAAATGTAAAAAAATGGTGGTCAGGTGCGTACCTGTAGGGTAAAGTCGTTGGACGATCTCTACAGGCAAACGTTTCAAGAAGACTCACTGCCTCCTCGTGGCGGCCACCGGGCAACGGCACTCATGCTGTAGCAGTCACCATCCAGCCGAGGAATTTGTTACTGTGCTTATGTGCCTCTCCTGTGCCCCGGTTGAACGGTTGCGGCAACGGCATGTAAGCCGGCTAAAGTGAGCGACGAGGGGAGTAAACCCCAATATTAAATCCCTAATCCAAGGTGGAACAGCATACGCTGAGGGATTCATGGCTAAGAGGGTGCTTAGTCATTAGTATGCGAACTCCGAATACCTGGCTACCTTCGGTTTCAAGCCAGCCTTCCTGTGGCATGCCGGGCTCTGTCATGGGCGACCTCCTTTCCCGGAAACTCGTGGGTCCAAAATTAACAATAATAATATAAAAAACTTAAAGACCGATGCATCTATTATCGCATCAACCTCGGGTTCTGCTGTCGAGCAACCCGTTGTAGCTAGAGAAGCTTTAGTGCTCTCATCGGCCAACAATCCAACGGCCTCCAACTCTCGGTCTGCTGTTGAGCAGCCGAACAACGTCAGGAAGTCAGAAGGCGATGCCATATGGGCCCCATCTGAACCCTCCCAAGACCCCAGATCTATAGAAGTGGAGTCGGCCACTTCAGATTCTGACGCATTTACTCTTGTTGATGCCTGTAGCGTCGTCTCGGAGAAATCCGGATGCTCTTCCATTGGGAAGTTGCTAGACGGTCTACAGATCCAGCATCAGCAGAGTGGGTTCGTCAAATTCAATTCAACAGAAAGGAGACGGTTTAAACATGCTTTACGCACAGGCAAAGAGAGGGAGAGTGCTCTCATCTTTCCCTCCGCCCCTCCCGCCTCTTCCGCCCCCCTGCTAAACGCGAAAATACGCGGGTCAGATCAGAGGATCAGACCCCGCCGGCTTCGGCCGCCAAAAAGGTCAAGGCAGGACCTGCACCTGATGTTCCCACTTTTAGCCAAGTGGCTAGTACTGTCAGGTTGGGTGTTGTCCCGGTTGACCTATCAACCCAGCCCCTCTCAAATGAGCAGATGGCTCTTTTCCAAGAGGCTGTTATAGACACCTCGATTGAGATGAGCAACAGTGGCGTGTGGTCATCCTTTTCAGGCTCGCATCTCAGATCGGGGTGGCTAACCTTCATCTGCGCAGACAGTTCTACTACCGAGTGAATGCGCTCGAACTTTGAGAGGATTAGAGCTAAATGTGAATTGAACGTGGCGCTGGTGGAAGAGGGGTCTTTCCCGAAATCACACATCTTTCCACAGAGTCTTGAGCTCTCCTCTGCGAAGATCCTAGCGACAATCGCTTCTCAGAACGCTGAGTTGCAGGCCAACACATGGAAGATCGTACAGAGAGAGAAGGAAGGTGCGCTCCGTCATTTCGTGCTAGCAATAGACGACGCCTCCATGAAAAGGCTCAACTTCCTAAAAGGCAAGATCAACTACCGTTTTAATTTTGTCAAGCTGATCCTTAAGAGCACCGACAAGGTTTCAGCGTCGGACAGCGGTATAGTTGAGACAGCGAAGGTTGTACCATTACCTGCGGTGGAAACTATGTCCACCCTGCCCTCTAGTAGCAGTGCCGCAGGGCATGTTACTCCTGATGGTTCCGGATCAAATCCCATGGAACAGGCAGCAACACCAGCCACTTCCATCACCAGCGCCACTGGGCATGGTGATCAGAATGTTTCCGGAGCCGTCCCTAAAAAGCAGGCCCCAAGACCAACTTCCTCGACCAGCAGCGCCACTGGGCATGTCGGTCCCACTGTCTCTGGCAATACATCTGCTAATTTGCCAGCCGGACCAATGGGTCACCGCAAAGAAAGCAGAAAAACATCAGCCCCTTCGACCAGTAAAGTGACCGGTTCACCTCATCCGTCAAGCGGCGCCACTGGGCACGCTTATCGGAAGGTTCCAGAGCCGACTAGAAGCAGACCGCAGGGTCTTTCTACTCAGGCTGCTTGTCGTAGAGGAAAGGGTCCTAAAAAGGCCCAATTACTCCGGCAAGCCAGATCCTCGAAGGAGGATTAATGTGCACAATAAGGGTGCTACAGGCGAACCTGCATCACGCTAAGGGCGCGCCCGCTACCCTTAGTAAGCGGTTCGCCGAACAAAACATAACCCTTGGTCTTATCCAAGAAACTTGGGTTATTTGCGGACAATTAAAAAGTCTACGGAATAGGTCAAGTAAGTTAATTTTTAAGTGTGGGGAGCCAGTGCCAAGGGCGGCCTGCTTAATAAGCACAAATATAAACTTTCTTCCAATTCCAGAATGCATCACGAAGGACCTGGTGACACTACTCGTAGAAGTCCCGACCGAGAGGGGAACACAAAACATCGTGTGTGCCTCGGCATATTTCCCCGGCGACGACGACATCATCCCGCCTACAGAGGTCCAAGGACTTATTCAGTACTGCCAAAAAAACAACCTACACTACATCATAGGTTGTGATGCAAATGCGCATCATGTTGTATGGGGCAGTAGTGGCATCAACAGAAGGGGTGAGTGTCTTTTAGAATACCTTACTAGTAGTTGTGTAGATATTTTAAATAGAGGCTCTAAACCTACCTTCATAAATGTGATTCAGGAAGAGGTACTTGTTCTCACCCTTGCTAGTCCATTTATTTCTAATTTTATTGAAAATTGGCATGTCTCTGACGAAGCCTCGCTGTCGGACCATCAACACATCAGGTTCGACATTCAATGCAAACTGTCACATGCTTCTAGTAGATATGATCCCAAGTCAACGGACTGGAATTTATATCGAGGACTTGTTCTCTCAAAATTGGATACGCTCGTTACACCTATCGAGTCCATAGGGGACCTAGATGAAGCGGCATACCAATTGAATGATGTGCTGCTTACTTCCTACCACGACAGCTGTATTCATAAAACCAGTTTGTGTAAGCGAAAGGTTCCCTGGTGTTATGATCAGCTTGCCAAACTTAGGAAGCAAGTTAGAAAACTCTTCAACCATGCTAAACGCACGAAGAGCTGGGACGAATACAGGTCCGCTCTTACTGAATACAATCTAGAATTGAGGCGATCCAAACGTGCTGCATGGAGAAAATGTTGCGAAAACATTGCTGACCTGCCAGTAGCAGCACGAATCCATAAAGCACTCGTTAAAGATCATACTAACTGTGTAGGCTTAATAAAAAACCTGATGGCACTTACACGTCGGACCGTATGGACACTCTCAAAACCTTACTTGAGGTCCATTTTCCAGGTTCGTCCACCCATGTACAACACTTGTACTCGAACGTAGCTGACCATAGGGTCGGTATTGCTAATAGAGCAAATAGTTTATCCGGAAAAATTTTTAGTCCAGATAAGGTTAAATGGGCGGTGAGCTCCTTTAAACCATTCAAAGCCCCCGGCGGTTACGGTATCTTTCCAGCACTTTGCAGAAAGCTATCGACCTCATCATGCCGGGTATCATAGCTTTATTTAGAGCCAGCTACTATTGGGGATACATCCCGACTACCTGGAGACAGGTAAACGTGATCTTTATTCCCAAACCGGGCAATAGGCCCAGTGAGCTGCCTAAATCTTACAGACCCATAAGTCTAACATCATTTGTTCTCAAAACGATGGAGAGACTCATCGATGTTCACATTAGAGGTCGGTTAGATTTGTCTACCCCTCTGCACTCAAGTCAATTTGCATATAGGAAGGGCAAATCCACAGAAGGGGCTCTTCACTATCTTGTGAAGAAAATTGAACGAAATCCTGGTTCTAAGGAAATAGCCCTATGTGCCTTCCTTGACATTGAGGGCGCTTTCGATAACACTGGCTACAGCTCAATAGAGAGAGCAATCAGTAGCAGAGGCATCGAAGATTCGACCAGCAAATGGATAAGAGCCATGCTCGAAAGTCGAATTATGACTTCCTCCTCGGGGGGAGTTTCAGTGTCTGTGACCGCAGCTAAGGGCTGTCCCCAAGGTGGAGTTCTCTCTCCCCTTCTATGGTCACTAGTCATAGATAACCTTCTAGTCGATCTTCACTGATTAGGCTATACCGCCATTGGTTATGCGGATGACTTGGCGATACTTATTAGTGGCAAGCACAGCGCAACTATCTCCAGCGTCATGCAAGGTGCTTTACTACATGTTTTAGAATGGTGTAGCAGAGAAGGACTATCCATCAATCCCTGCAAAACTGTTCTAGTGCCTTTTACTAGGAAAAGACTGGTCAATCTAGGACCTATCATTATCAAAGGCACTACTTTAGCTTATTCCAGTGAAGTCAAATATCTCGGGGTTATCCTCGACAAACGGCTCAACTGGAATTCTCATATCAAGTTCGCCATCGAGCGTGCTAATAAGGCCATGTGGGCCTGTAGGCGCCTGTACGGCAGAACTTGGGGCCTAAATCCAAAAATGATACATTGGATGTATACAATGATGGTGAGGCCTATTATCACATACGCGGCTATCATCTGGTGGCCGAAAGTTCTTGAACGGACAACGGCAACTAAACTCCAGAAGTTACAAAGAGTTGCCTGTCTCGGCATCACAGGTGCTATGCGTACCTGCCCGACGGCAGCTTTAGAAGCAATCGTTGGACTTTCACCCCTTCATATCTTCATTAGGAAGACAGCTGCTAGGTGTGCTATCAAGTTGCAGATAGAATACAAGTATAAATCAGGTGACCATGTGGGACATCTGAAAATTCTTGACTCAATCCCCAAAAGAGACATGTTTTGTACCATCCCCGACACCATGGTCAAGGAGTACTGTTTCGGTAAGCTATTTGAGGTAGAAATATTAGATCGTGCAAATTGGTCTAATGGTGTTCCGGTATTAGACCCTAGAGGTCTAGTTTGGTTCACAAACGGATAGAAAATGGAATCTGGAGTTGGAGCTGGTGTCTTTGGACCCAACACCAAAGTCTCGATACCTATGGGAATGTGTCCCACGGTATTTCAGGCTGAACTCCATGCCATTGAAATCTGCGCTAGGTTAAACCTTAGTAAGGGTATTAAGGGCGCTAGAATATACGTATATATTTTCAGACAGTCAGGCAGCACTCAAAGCGCTGTCGTCCAATTTAGTGGACTCCATTTCAGTTAAAAACTGCTACGATGCACTGCAATCCCTGGCGAGACTAAACAAGGTAAAACTTGGATGGGTTCCTGGCCATCAAGGGATTGCAGGTAATGAGCTAGCAGATGAACTAGCAAGGGCTGGCTCAGAATCTGCGTTCATAGGACCTGAACCTTACTGTGGCATTAACTGGTCATTCGCCACAGCGTTGATTAGGAACTGGGAACACAAGCTTCGTCTGGACCACTGGGAAAATGTCCCAGGGTTGAGACAATCCAAATTACTAATCAGACCCTACTCCTATAAGGACATACTTAACCTTAATAAGGAAAGTATCAGGAAGCTAGTGGGCTTTCTCACGGGCCATTGTGGCTTGAGATACCACCTTAACAAACTTAACCTGAGCTCAGAGACGGCTCGGAGGAGGACGAATCATCCGAACACATTCTCTGCAATTGCCCAGCATTACATTGGTTAAGGAGACGTATTTTCTATAAAGAAATATGTACGCCAGCAGAAATGAAAACCTCTGCTACTAAGGACCTACTATCCTTCATTAGGGAGGTAGACGGTCTCTTAGACTAAGAACACCCTTATGATACAATAGATCTTCTAGGTCGCAGTGTCTGCCACATGGGCAAGGGCTATATCTAAAAAAAAAAAAAAATCGTCTTAAAAAATTTTGTAGCGAAAAAATTTTGAAAACAGTATATTATGGAATATTTCAATCAAAACTACAGTACGGGATAACTTGCTGGGGTGGTGCTTACCAAACAAAGCTTAAGCCATTGATTACTTTGCAAAAGTGCGCAATCAGAAAAGTATGTGGGGTCAATCGTTTAGCCCCTTCTATGCTTTTGTTCAGATCATTGAAAATTCTACCTCTAAAACATTTATATTACTTTAAAGTTTCAAAAAGTTTTTTTATGAGAGGTGGCTATTTACAGAGCCCAATTTCTAAAACTCCTAATTTGCGAAGCAATTCAATTAATGTTGTCGTTATTCCTCCTTTCCGCACCACTCTACTCAAAAACTTTTACTCCATCGTTTCGTGCAAATTATTTAATAAGCTTCCAATTAATATTCGAGGCATAAGATCCTTATCTAAATTCCTAAAAAATGTAAAAAAATGGCTTCTCGATTTTGATCACCAGGAAATTAAAGTTTTGCTGACCTTTGTTGTTTAAATATGTATGTTCATCACTTTGTTTTATTGTTGTTCTATGTACATATGTACATTCTTTTATATGCTCTTTACGTTCTCTTTCTTTTTATTGTTAATTTATTTTAAATTTCTGCATAAATGAATTAATTTTTTTTTATTTTGTAAAACGAATGAAACAATGTTCACCCCACACTTCAAAGATATTTTTTATGAAGTGGCATTATCACTATTTACTATAAATACTAATGTCACTACCTATTCTTAACTTCAATATTGTTATGGTAGATTAAGTAACTACAAAGTTTTTGTTAAATTAAATTAAGAATAGTGAATCAATAAAATAAAATAAATAATAAATAGTTACTTCTGATACTTCATTTTCATTGCTACTTCATTTTCAGCTGTCAACTATTAACCTAGCCGATTCCACCCAGTATTCTTATATTTGTTTTTCTATGCATTTATAGAACACTTCTAGAACTTCCCAACAATATAGGGACCTCAAGATGATGACCCCTCTCAAATATTGTTTTTAATGTCTATGAGCGAAGAAAATATTTTTTTAAGACAGAAATTTTAAATTTTAATGACAAATATTTTCCTCTCTACGGCACTACGCAACTTAGTACGCGAAACATACATATGTGAAAACATAATAAACAATTAAATAAAATTATAGTAATGTATTTCAACTAATCCGATAATTCAAAGACTTTTATTTAAAGTTAAAAATATCAACGAACATGTACCACTGTCAGTGCAAAACAGCACTTGCTTTGTTGTTGCTTTTAAGTGTAAAAATTTACTGAGCTGGCTAGCCACTTTGCAAAAAAAACACAGTTTATGTAGCTCACAATGTCTCTATCACCTATTAGTTTCACGGTTCTGGACCCTATCTATGTAGAATGTGCAAAACGGACCAGACCAGATGTGGGAGTTGTAATTCATCTTTGGGTGGATGAATGCGTTATAATATTGAGGCCATATCAGACGGGGTAAAATTTGTCTTGCACCGCTTAAGGAATCCGTTCCATCGAAGTTTAAGTTTATCACGAGAATAAACTTAAGTTTTAACACACGAGGTAAAACAATATTTATTTTCTCAGACAGCCAAGCAGCCCTCTAAACTCTTAACTCATCTGTTATAAAATCTAGGCTCGTATTAGAAACCACTATGGTCATCTACGAACTAGCAAAAAACAACCTAGTCATTCTCTACTGGATCCCAGCCCATAGTGGTTTACTGAAAATGAAAAGCCTGACTCACTAGCTAAAATTGGTGCAGTAACCCCACTCGTCGGCCCCGAACCCTTCGGCGGCGTCAGTAGAAGTCACTTCAAGGACTACGTCAGGGTTCTGTCCTTACTTGAACCCAATAAAATCTGGCTAAACTCACCTGAGCAGAACTGCTCCAAAACATTTTTCCCTAAATTCTCTCTCAGAAAATCCAATTTCCTGATCAACCTGGACAGGAACAATCTAAGAATCCTTACTGGAATCATCAGTGGACACTGTCTACTGAAAAAACACCTACACCAAATAAACCTTTCTCCGGAACCCTCATGTATGTAAATTATGCCTTGAAAGTGACGAGTCCTCTTTTCATATTCTCATGGAGTGTCCGGCTCTCTTTGGTCTCAGAAAGAACATTTTCGATGAAGAAATCATCTCATCTGCGAACGTTGCAGACATACACCCACAGAAGATCTTTATGTTTATGACTGCCTCCAGAGTAAAAAATTTGCTCAAAAGTTTACCCAACCAGGGAAGGCTTCATTATGAAGCCGCAGTGCCAAAGCCTCACGAATGCTCTCCTGCCTTACAATATATCAATCAATTACCAGTGGACCTATTGCTACGAAAACCATACTGTCGCTCATTGAGAAGTTTTCGTGAATCAAGATATTTCATAAGCTGACGATTTATCAGCGTTTTATGACCTTGGTAAGAAGGGACGTGTGTGCAATGGGTCGGTAATTGGTCGGAGAGGAAGATTCTCCTTTTGTAGGGACAAACTGGACAAATGCTGTTTTCTATCTTCTCGGAAAGAGTCCAGAAGAGTAAGACCAGACAGATAAGCTAACGCAGAGGTTTTGCCAGCGAGAAGAACACTTCTTCAGAACTATTGGGAGGATACCATCTGGACCAACGGATTTGTGTATGTTTAGACCTTTGAGAACTCCTGCAACTGTGTGCGAAAGTGGACATGTCCCATAGAGAATTTGACGCTCTCAAGCACAAGAAAAGGCAAAGAACTATCTTGCAGTGTGGAATTGACTGCAAATTGTGCAGCGATCAGTTTGGCCTTGTCTAAGGAGCTGAAAGCTGAAATGTTATTGAAAATGAGCGTTGGGATGGATGTTAATGCTCTTTATTCTGTTATGAATAAAGTCATTCATACCTAAGAGGATCGTGTTGGTGATCATATCAGCGGCGGCATCCACGTCGCTAGGGAGGAAGCATAGCGACCAGTTAAAACTCCTAATGAAGCTATTAAGGCCATCCTAGTTGGCTTTCTCGTAATGCCATACTTTTCTTTTGGGAGTTTGTTCTTTATCTGTTTGGTCGGAGTTCGAGATTTTAGCTGATATGATGTTATGGTCAGATCGGCCCAGGGGCGCTAAAACATCAAATGTGTATTTATCAGGGAAGTAAGAAATAAGTTAAGGGTGTTGGCAGAATGACTTATAAGATCTGGTAAACGTGTCGGCTCATTTACAAGCTGAGACAAGTTGCTTACCTCAGCGAAAAGTTTAACATACCTTCCTTCGGGTGTTGTCTGGCCAGAGTGTCGAAGCCAACTCGAATTGTGTATACTGAAATCGCCCGCAACGACGATTTCAGTACGAGTATATAGAAAGACAATTCGAGTGGTGGTATCGGACAGCGCATCAAACTCGTTGAAGGTTGAGTTGCTGTCCGCACTAGGGCTTCTGTGCCAACAACCCCAGCAACATTATTACATTTTGAACTTTAGTTTTTCATTTTCATTTTGGTAGCTTATGCAAAAAAAATCCTTATCTGGCGCAGTCGGTTGGATTCTAAATCAAAAGATTAAAATTCCGAACGTCTTTTTTAAAAAAAAAAAAATTAAGGGGACTGCAAAGTGAAACTGTGAAAGTAGTTCCATATCAAAAGATTGAAAGTGTACCTAAAGTAAAAACAAAAAAGATCAAAAGATCGCTGTTCTTAAGATCAGCATAAAAACATCAAAGTGAACCGTGAACCAATTTAAAACAGAAATAAAAAATTTATGCCAAAGGCAGTTAGAATCAAAGAGTTAAACCGTATCAAGAACAACCGGAAGAAATCGAGGTGAATGCTCCCCCACTACCACCACAACCAGCAGCAGCATCAACACCAACACCACAATACCAAATACCTGTGTCAAAGCTGATAAAAGAAGCCGCTAGAATAAGGGAGTTCAACGGAAAAGATGGCTATGAACTAATATCGTTCACAAGAGAAGTGGAGCTTATCGCTTTTCCGAAGGGATCAAACCTTCTACTATTTCATACTTCAAAGGAGTGTAGTAAACAAAATTCAGGGAGATTCTTTACAAGCTATTCGAACTCTTGGAACCAGTCCATCGTGGGATGAAATAAAAACGGAGAAGCTTTAGAATAACAGAAACCTACCACAGCCTTCACCATCAGGCTGTTAGCCGTGGGAGTAACAATGGTTAGGTTAGGTTGAAGTGGCTGCCAGCTAAAGTCGCCAGCACACTTAGACCAAAGAGGTCCGTTGTGATACCACGTGGATCAAGGGAGAATCCTCCCTCCACCTACTCGTATTAAAACCAATTAGAGCTTCTTATGAAGCGTAGGAGGCTCTTGATGTCAATATTCATCAGGTCGCCTATATCATTATAAAAGGGAGGTCCTAAGTGGAGTTTCCTTCTACGGGAGAGAGCCGGGCAGAAACAAAGAAAGTGAGGAATAGTTTCCTCCTCTTCTTCATCCATGCAGCGTCTACAGAAATCGCTCGCAAAGAGGCCCAGCCTTGGGGCGTGCTTGCCTATTAGACAGTGTCCAGTGATGACACCTATTGTGGTGCCGATATGCAATCTGTTGAGAGAAATCAAATTCTTAAAGTGTTTTAGATCCAGCTTTGGCCAAATCTGTTTTGTCGCTAGACATGTTGAACCACTTGTCCACCTAAGATTTGCACTCTCGATAGCATCCAGCTTAAGTTTAAGTTTGCGAGCAGCGATTGGAATACCTAAGGTGCCGTTGTCCGGCAAGATGGGTAAAGTTGTTCCTTCTTTGGCGAGTTCATCGGCCTTACAATTCCCTGGAATATCTCTATGCGCCGGCACCCAACACAGGTGCTGCACAAGAGACGAACGGCAGTCTAGGGCTACTAAAGAGTTTATAGAGGTCGATTCCAGGGATTTGATTGCTGCCTGACTATCAGAAAAGATGCGAATATCTCTAGCAGATATCACGTTTTTCTTAAGCCAAGATAGGGCTTCTTTTATCGCCATTAATTCCGCCTGGAACACGCTACAATGATTAGGAAGACGGAAGGAGAGCTTGAGATTAAGCCTATCAGAGAAAACACCTGCACCAACACCGTCTTTGGTCTTTGACCCGTCTGTGTAGAAGTGAATTGATTCATCTTCTAAAAAAGTATCGTCCTCCCAGAGTGATCTGGAAGGGATGGTGACAAGGAAGTTCTTCTCAAAATTTAGACGTGGGATGGTGTAGTCCGTGTTTTCAGGAGAGATTTTGAATTTATTCAGAATAGAGGCGTGGCCGAATTCTTTTCTTGACCACTGGTGGGTAGCTTCAAGGCGAACGGCTGCAATCGCTGCCATTTGCTTGCTATATATATCGAGGGGTATTAGATGGAATAAAATGTCCAGTGCCGCGGAGGGTGTTGTACGTAATGCTCCGCTTATGCACAGACAAGCTGTACGTTGGACCTTACTTAGATAATCACGATTTATAGCTTTATCGAAGGCTGTCCACCAGACAATCACCCCTTATGTGAGTATCGGTCTAATGATCGAGGTGTAGAGCCAGTGAGTAATTCGAGGTTGTAATCCCCATTTATTCCCAATGGCTTTCTTACAAGAGAAAAGTGCTACTGTAGCTTTCTTTACTCTTTCTTGAATATTAGATTTCCAACTTAGCTTCCTATCCAGGATAAGACCCAAATATTTTGCTTTGTCAGAGAAAGTTAAGCTGGTTCCCTTAAGAGAGGGAGGGTCGACTAGCGGAATTTTATATTTCCTTGAAAAGAGTACTAGTTCAGTTTTGTGGGTGTTTACACCCAGACCACACCGAACTGCCCATCTAGTGAGCTTATTTAGAGCGTTTTGTAAGAGTTCCTTCAGAGTATTTAGGTGCTTTCCCGAGACGGCCAAGGCAACATCGTCTGCATAAGCGATCGCTGTGCATCCCTCGCCTTCCATGATTATCAATAGTTCATTGACCACCAAATTCCACAGAAGCGGGGATAGAACACCTCCTTGTGGAGTGCCTCCACTAACAGATCTTCTGATAGACATCCCACCCAGCTTGGAGTTGATAATCCGACCATCGAGCAGTAGATTGATCAATTCGCGGAGTGAGCTGTCGACTTTCAGATCTGATAGTGCATCTGCTATCGCTGATGTATTGACGTTGTTGAAAGCGCCTTCTATATCCAGAAAGGCAACCATTGTGTACTCCTTGTGGAACAGGGAATATTCAATTTTGCGTACCAGTGAGTGCAATGCTGTCTCCACTGATTTGCCTTTGCAATACGCATGTTGGGCCGCTGACAGTAGCTTCTTATCAATACTGTTGCGTAAATGGATATCAATCAGTCGTTCCAATGTTTTTAAGAGGAATGGTGATAGACTGATAGGTCTGAAATCTTTTGGACTTGTATGAGAGCATTTACCCGCTTTAGGTATGAATACAACCCTAACTTCTCTCCATATCTTTGGAATGTAAACCAGGTCTAGACAACTTTACAGAATTATGTCCGATGACTTCTGCAACTCGGCAGGTATTATGCCGTCTGGTCCCGCGGATTTGTATGGTTTGAAGCTGTGTAGTGCCCAGTGGAGTTTGCTCAGTGTGATCAAGTTTGAGGAGTTTGTAATTTGTGGGAATGGTCTGCTGGAAACCATATTGTTAACAACTTGGGAAGTGCCTGGGAAATGGGTATCAAGCAGTAATTTTAGCGAATCTTCGCTGGAAGTAGTCCAAGTTCCATCCGTGTTTTTAAGATAACTGGATGTAATTGGATTTGAAGAGAGAATTTTTCTTAGCCTAGATGCCTCAGAAACTTCTTCTATTTTACCACAGAAGAGTCTCCAAGAAGTTCGTTTGGCTTTTCTTAATTCTTTTTTGTATATGTTTAGGGATGTCTTGTACAAGTCCCAGTCTAGCGCGTCTCTCGTACTTTTGGCATTATTGAAGAGTTTCCTACAATTACTTCTTAAAGGGCCTAACCCTGCAGTCCACCAATGCGGTTTCTTTTTGCCCCTGGGTTTGATCAAAGGGCAAGAAGAAGACATAGCTGTATTTAAGGCTGATGTTAAATCTTCAAACATGCGATCAAGTTCTTGGGGATTGCAGGGGGGGGTTAAGGTGATTTGAGGTAACTAAACAACTTAAAGTTGACCTATACTTGAGCCAATCAGTTTTGCGATAGTTTCTAAAAACTGGCGGGCTAAGAGAGTCTACATATAAGGAGAATTGGAGGTACCTGTGATCCGAGAAAGAGGGCTCGCTGGACACCTTCCAATTTCTGATACGTTGGACAATGCTATCGGAGGCAAGTGTGATGTCCAGAACTTCTTGCCTGTTTCTGGTGACGAAGGTAGGCTCGTAACCTACGTTGCACAAAATACGGTTTGTACTTAGAATGGAATCGAAAAGTAACTCACCTCTTTTGTTAATGTCGGAACTGCCCCATACGGTGTGATGAGCATTAGCATCACATCCAATGATGAGACCAGTTTTTTGTATCCCCGCATCTGCGATCAGTCTTTCCAGGTTATCCCCAAAAAGAGAGTCCATGTTATCATGGGCGAGATACGCCGAAACCAAGTAGTAGGCACCGCCGGTTGTTTCTAATTTTATTGCGGTAGTATCTCGATCGCTGTAATTAGGGAGTAAAATTGCATTTAGGTTACTTTTCACCAGTATACACGATCTGGGTTTACCTTTGTTACGCATATACAGGGTGTAGTAGTTTGGAGTCTTGAGTCCACATACCATATTGTCCATGACCCAAGGTTCCTGGACCAAGACTATATCTTCCCTGTCCTTTGAGAGACGGAGAAGGAGGGCGACAGAAGCCGTTATGGAGTGGTGTAAGTTAATCTGGACTAACTGCAGCATTGGTGCTATAATTAAGCAGAGAAGCCTCCACCATGGTGGTATTCAGGGCTTCCGAGTCCGAGGACGATTCCAAAAACTCGTCCTCACTCAAAAGCAGTGGATGAATTTTACTGAAGCAGTCATCCGTCTCCATGTCCGACAATTTGTCTTCATCGACTAAAGACGGATTCTGCTTAGGAAATGACGTTTGAGAGTCGTCACTATCCAAAGAAGGGAACGTGACAGGCTCGGGTACGTCGACTGAAGGAGTGGGATCAGAAGGGTGGGGGGGCAGTATGCCCAGATCTGATTCCTCATCTTTTTGTATACCTTGATGGTGATAGGGTCGAAGCCATAGTAGACGACACCGCCAGTCTTCGCCAAAGGAGCCAGAGATTCTTTATTTATGACGATGATTGCGCATCTATAAAGACCCTTTGGCTCATCCAGCTTACCGACTTTCCAGTTGTGCGTCGGAAGATCGGGGTTACTCGTTCTTAGGATCTCTAAGATCGTATCCGTGTTGGAGGGTTCGACTGGGATCCAAGTGCGAGTTCTAGGTCTGCTAGGGATATCATCCTTCGCAACAACCTCGAGTTTGGCACCTGGCCATACCTCTCCCAATTTGCCAATGGCAAGCTTATATAGGTCGTAAGACCTTTGATCAGCGCAAGCGATAAGTTTCACATGGCCCTGATGCCATCCACCATCGCTGCATCTGGGAGGAGGACCTGGATTCTCCTTCATGATCTGTATAAACACAAGAGGAAGTTTTGCTGGAATAAACTTCCATTTATCAGAAGAGATAGATCCGTCTGGGTCGCTTTTGTCGACGACCGCCAGCACTATTTTGTCCTTAAGGACATCGCTATAGGACTTCGATATGGCGTTGGGTGGCCTGGAAGAGGTGCTGGTGTTGTGCACCTTGGCCCTTTTGGAATCCGACACGGATTCCTCCAACGATCGTTGTCGCTTTGACGTAGAGTCGCTGCTTGTCCCAGCTTCGCTGACGATCTTTTTGGCCCATTGAATGCTAGCATTTATCTTATCGGTTCTGTTGCACTCCAGAATATCTCCAAAGTGCTTCAGAATCCGACTAGCAGTACGTCGATCTTTGTACGCCTGTTTAGAGGGAGCAGCGCTGCGCTTTGCCCCCGAAGAGTCCTTAGAGGAATGTGGGAGGGTACTGGTACCTTTGGGCTCCATGCGGCTATTGGCAGTAGTCGGACCATGTAAAGCCACAGTCTTCTTACAAGCCAGCTCTTCAGGAGCTTTCCCGGTAGACAGTTTAAGCGCCGTGCTACCGTCCGGTCTTAAAGGGGAACCGGTCTTGATTGTTGTTTGTTTTTTTATTGACTTTTTTGTATTAGTGTTCATGTTGTTCCCACGAGTAGCGGAGAAAGGAATGTCGGTCTGTGCAGAGATCCGCATTACACAGATAAGGCTAGCTAATCCGGAGGTCGCCAGGTATCCGAATACTCCGTTCACGACTGAGCTATTTTTGGGATGGGCTCCCAGCCAGGTTGATCCTCGGCACGGGTCGTATGACACCTTGATCCAGCCCACCGGAGGGGAAAGGGGAAAGGAAAGGATGTGAGAGTGAAGGTTTTGAGTTCGACTGCATCTTGGTTTCGAATCTCATCTAGGGAATAAATCCCGAGAGTCATTGACCTCTACTAGGCCCTTACACCACGACGAGGTGTGCAGTCACGTAAGGGTGGGAGTAACAATAATGTGAGTGAATATTTTAGTAAACTAAAAGATATCTTTATATACAAAACAGAGTGGCATACGTAGGACCGCGTATGCGAGAACGGATCGTTCGATTTTAACTGTCTGTTTGAGTTCGCCTCCGCCCAAGGAAACTTTTTACGGCGAGAAAATTGGAGAATTTTAAAGAAAAATTCGGAAAAATCTATTTACCATACGTATGGGGATTTTTTTTGTCATTTTGATCGTAATATTACAATTCAAATGGTTGCAAAGGTTCAAAATTGGTAAAAGTTTCCCGGAAAATGTTTTTTTTTGCATTTTGAAATAATAATACAGTGAAAATAATTGCCAGAGATTCAAATTTGGAAAATTTTTATTCGGAAAAACCCCTTTCCCACACATTCACATGGAACAACATTGCTTACACATTCGTATGCGATCTGACAGGTGGCCTTTTTGCTTCGTCATTTCACCATATTCTAACTATACTAGACGGTAGACTTCGATGCATTCGACAGTTTCGCTCCACTAAGCAAAAAATTGGTTAATTTCCACCTAGAAGCAAAATCAAATGGAAGCCTCACTCACTCTTTCTCTTACCAGTACGTGGAAGATGGTTGCAGCCATTTTTTTAGATCATTATTGTACATTTTGTTGTTGTTAAGGGGATGACAGGCTACCTATAAAAGGCTGTATATGAAATCCTACAGGCTGCTGCATGGAAAAATACTCCCAAACAAAAGAAAACGCCGAGCAGTTACGTCCAAACGTATCCACCGGAAATAAGAGAGGTGACCAACGAGAAGAGAAAAGCGAGTAAAAAATGGCAGCAAACTCGGGCTCCGCAAAATAAAGCACACCTAAACCGTTTGTGTAACTCGCAAATCGACGTCGATTTCCTAATCGTGTCGCGCCAACTGGGCAAACATTCCGGCGCTTAGCTACTCGACTCGAACAGACTGGAACCACAGGAGACCATGCAGGGCGTGGCCGCCACCGGACTGGTCGTTCGGCCGAGAATATCACGGCTGTGGCTGCCGATGTCGCTGAGAACAAAGAAACATCAACTAGACGACAGGCCACGCAATTGGGCATCACCAGACGGACCCTACAGCGAATTTTAGTGTGCCACCTTGTATAAAATATGCTTACATAAGTAAAAGGAGAGAGCGAAGACGACGGAGTGGAAAGACAACAAAAAAAAAACAGCGGCAGCGTTATGCTTATGAAGCGTACTTTGTCTGTTCTTCTTTTTCTATGCTACCGCGAAGTTTGCTTATCAGTGATTGACCCCCGTCTATGGTCAAGACGTTCCTTATATACTTGATGGGGGTGCCTATGCACCGATTACCTTACATAAGTAACATTTGAAGTAAACTTTATTATGTTAGAAGTAACCCATGTATTAACATGAACTATTATTTATGAATTAGTATTTATAATGGCGACACCTTAACACACCTTAAAAGAAATGCAATTTTGACAGACACATGCTCTTAGTTTTTAGTTTGACACAGTCCGTCTTAACGTGTTGACCTAATAAATTTATAACCTAATAAATTATAGCGTAATAAATCGTAATATATATAATTCGGAAATCCACGTTTTTGATCTTTTGCACGATTTGTGTTCGATAAAACCTCTACATATTGGTGACCCCGATAGTAACATGAAGGACACGGAGGAAAAAGCGAGTAACGAACACCCTGGTGGCGACCCAACACCGGCAGTGGAGCGAAGCAACAACGAAGGCGCGGAGATTGCAAAAGTGTCAATCAGAATTCCACCATTCGGGCATGCAAAACGAGAGCTATGGATTGCTCAAGTGGAATCGCAATTCATTGCAGCAGGTATCACAAACGATAAAACAAAATACCACACGATTGTCGCCGCGATGGAGAGCAACATCCTTTCACAAGTAAGTGATTTAATCCTAAGGCCACCTCCTACCGAAATGTATGTGACCTTAAAAAATCGTTTAATTGAGCAATTCGCTGACTTCCGAGCAGAAACGAATAATGAACTGCTACAGGACCTGGAATTAGGTGATACGCGCCCGTCACACCTACTGCGGGAAATGCGCGATCTCGCTGGCAGCCAAATGAACGACAGTACGCTGAAATCAAACTGGATGAATGGACTACCGCCAAATATACGGTCTATCATTTCGATCAGCAGCGATTCACTTGAGAAAGTCGCGCTTCAGCAGACCAAATTGTTGAGGTTAACGACGTACCGATGCTGAACGTGCTGACTACACGTGATTCTCCTATGTCACAAACATCCAGCGATGTTACAGCAACTGGTAGAGATTACGAGGGAGGTAGCAGATTTAAAATCATCCATGAACCATCGCCTTTGAAACAGAGATAGGAGCCAACATCGTTCGCGCGCACACACAAGGTCATCAAACAGCGACTTCGGCATCTTTTGGTACCCTCGGAAATTCGGCGAAGATGCAAGAAACTGCCGAAAACCATGCAAAAAATCTTTAAATTAAAGAGTCTGTCATCAAAGGCGGTAAATGACAGACTTAATTTATCTAACAACTGCCTTCTCGTGGTCGACACCAACTCTAATCTGAAATTCCTTATCGACACCGGTGCCGACGTCAGTGTCATACCACCCACGCGTCCGCAACGTAATTTTCCGTACGACAATGTCTTTTTATATGCAGCCAACAAAACTGCAATCAAAACATTTGGAGAACAAACGCTAATTCTCAACTTGGGCTTGCGCCGATCATTCAGATGGACTTTTATAGTAGTCGACGTATCACATCCGATATCGGGAGCTGATTTTTTGTTTCATTTTAACATATTAGTCAGCTTACGACACCGCAAATTGATAGATGGACTGACGAAAGCAAGTCGTGGATGCACAATCACACAAATACGGGTATTGAATAATTTAACTTGTATTGATCACTTTTCTCCATTCCAGGATTTCCTAACGGAGTTCAAGGATATCACACAGAGTAACAACGTACCGAAACACGCACCCTACGTTATAACTCACCACATTGTTACAAACGGCCCACCTGTGTTTGCTAAGCCAAGACGACTGTTACCGGAGAAACTCGAAGCGGCCAAATCGGAAATGAAATTCCTGATTGAATCAGTTATATGCGATTCACAAAGTCCATGGGCGAGTCCATTGCACATGGCGGTTTCCGGCGATTTAACAGCGTCACCGAACCGGATCGATACCCCATTCCGCATTTGCACGACGTCACTCAAAGTTCACATGAATGCAACATTTTCTCAACCATCGACCTACGTCAAGGATATCATCAGGTGCCCGTGGAGCCGGCTGACGTACCGAAGACTGCTATCACTACTCCATTCGGCATGTTCGAGTTCGTCTATATGTGCTTTGGACTACGCAAGGCCGGACAGACATTCCATCGATTTATGGACCACATACTCCGCGAATTCAATTTCGCTCGACCATATTTAGATCACATACTAATCTCATCAAAGGATATACACGAACATCGCCAACAACTTCGCCTGGTCTTCGAGAAGCTGCGGGAGTTCGGCGTCGTCATCAACACATCGAAATGTGTACTGGGCAAACCTGAAGTACGATTTTTGGGTTATTTGGTTAGTAATGATGGAATCAAGCCACCACCAGAGCGAATTCAAGCTTTAAGAGATTTTAAGTTACCCAAACGAGCGTGCGATTTGAGACGTTTCTTGGGAATTTTCAAAATTTTTCAGAGATTTTGCCCCGTGCCGCTGACGATAAACTGCTGCTATCAAAAGAAATCAAGGGCAATAAAAGAAATGATAAATCCGTAATCAACTGAACTGAGGACTCAATACAGGCTTTTCAACGCTGTAAGGACAGTTTATGTAAAGCTGCACTTCTTGCCTTCCCGAAGCCAGGTGCGCCTCCGTCATTAGCGGTTGATGCCTCCAGCACTGCTCTGGGAGCTATTCTGCAACAAGACGACGGTGATAAATGCCAACCTCTTGCATTTTACTCGGAACGGCTTAGCTTATCCCAGCAGAAATATAGCACCTATGACCGCGAGCTCCTTGGCGCATACAAAGCTGTAAAATACTTTCAACATACTATGCTCGATGGCAGAGAATTCACTATATTCACTGACCATAAGCCGTTGCAGTTCGCTTTTCAACAAAAATTAAAAAGGCTTCGCCGAGACAAATTCGTTATTTAGATTTTCTAGTCCAATTCACAACTGATATTCGCTATCTTCCTGGCAAAGAGAATGTTATAGCGAATACCATGTCGCACGTAGATGCTATTCATGTACCGGAGATAATTAACTTTAAACTACTAGCCGAAAGTCAATACAAGGACGCTGAGCTAATGGAATTTTTAAATACCAAATCGAATTTACTTTTAAAACCTTTTGTCATTCCAGGTACAAATGCCGAAGTACTATGCGATGTGACAACAGGAAAGATCCGTCCGTACTTAACAGCAAAATTTCGCCAAATCGAATTCAAATTACTGCATAACCTTAATCATACTGGTGCCGCCAAAACAACTAAGTTGGTTGCTGAAAAGTTTGTCTGGCCAAATTTAAGAAAGGATTGCCGTTTGTGGACTCGACTTTGCCTAGCTTGTCCAAAATTCAAAGTGCAAAGACATAATAAAGCACCGATATCAACGTACAGACTACCCGGTGCAGATTCGAGCAATATGGATATAGTCGGACCTCTCCCATCCTGCAAGGGCTATCGTTACTGTCTTACTTGCGTGGATAGTTGCACTCGCTGGACACAAGCTTACCCAATGGAAGATATTACTGCAAAGTCGGTGGCATTTAAATTTTACACAAATTGGATTTCCAGGTTCGGAGTACCGCTCAAACTAACTACCGATCAAGGGCGACACTTTGATTCTTTGTTTTCGCGAACTTACCAGACTTCTTGGCGTAAAGCACTTGAGAGCGACTGCATATCACCCAGCATCGAACGGTATCATCGAGCGATGGCATAGGTCGCTAAAAGCCTCGATTAAGTGCTATCAAACAGAGAAATGGGTTGAGATACTGCCGTTAATCTTGTTGGGCTACCGATCATCGTATAGAGCAGATCTCAGGGCAAAACCTGCTGAGATGGTGTACGGTGACGCGCTTCGTTTGCCAGGCGAATTTTTGCACAAACAATCGGACCAGCCCGTGACGGAAACTGACTTCGTAAGAAAGTTGCGAACCCCTATGCAAAATCTGAGACTATCGGAAACATCTAATCATTCAAAGTGCACACCATTCATAGAGAACGACTTGTTCATACGCCAGCAGTGTTCATACGGAATGATGCAATCCGACGCCCATTACAAGCACCCTACTAAGGTCCTTATCCAGTTATTGAACGTGCCGAAAAATATTTAAAAGTAGACATCCGCGGACGAAAAGCCAACATCAGCATCGATCGTTTGAAAGCAGTTTACACTACACAGGAGGACAGCGAAGTCCAAAAATCACCATCGAAAGAACCATCAGCATATCGGACACGTTATGGACGAAAAGTTTCGCTTTCCAAAAGGAGGGGAGTAATGTGGCGTACATGTTGGTAATATAAAATATGCTTACATAAGTAACATTTGAAGTAAACTTTATTATGTTAGAAGTAACATGAACTATTATTTATGAATTAGTATTTGTAATGGCAACACCTTAAGTGACATGCAATTTTGACAGGCACATGCTCTTAGCTTTTAGTTTGACACAGTCTGCCTTCACGTGTTGACCTAATGAATTTGTAACCTTATAAATTATAACGTAATAAATCGTAATATATACACATATAACTCGAAATCCATGTTTTTGATCTTTTGCACGATTTGTGTTCGATAAACCTCCACAGATCAAAAAAACTAATTTCGTGTGGAATCGTGAATGCTCGAAACTATTTCAATCAAAAAATCAATTTTCAGTCCGCTAGTTTTAAATAAACTTAATTCTAAGTACGAATTCGATATACAAAAGCCAGTAGAATTCTTACCTTCAGTGAATGAATCAATAATGTTAAAAACATTTATAAATAGTATAGACCCAAGTTTAGCCAGCATATTATTAAGCAAACATATTAGTAATCTCATAGAAGCTTTCTTTACTTTGGAAGAAAATGGAATGATAAGGCAAAGTAGAATTAATAAAAATGTAAACCATTTTGCTCAAAATAGAAAAGGTCATAATTATAATAAAAATAACCACGATGCAACTTACAATCAATTTCAATATCGTGAAAGAAACTCCGATCAGGTTAGAAAAAATTTTAATCAAAACTTTAATAGAATCTCGGTAGACAAAAACGCATCATCACCTCCATGTGGTGCCTGCTGAATAGCTATCAAATAGTGAATCAACGATGAGCTTATGCTTAGTCTGACTGTACATGTGGAGCTGATCACTCGGACCACCGCAAGCTCAGCCGGATTAACTCCACCACGCATGTGCCAGACGAGGTATCTCTTGCTGACCTGGCCCGCATTTTGCGGATCAGTTGTCTAACAAGAGGTCATCAGAAGGAGGACGTGCAGCGGAGGAATTCAATCGATGGAATCAATGGTGACGTCAACAGACAGACCAGGCCTTACTTGAGCTACTCCGACATATTTGGAGCTCAGGTCAGAAAGGAACTTTCACGACTGAGGCTCGGTCTTAAAAAAGAGATGGTGGCGGTGGAGCCCTTAATGGGCCAACGGCAGCTCTCGCAGCCCCGAAGAGGGTTACTGGCATCGGTGTAACCGGCATCGGTGTAACCGGCATCTCGACCGAGCCTCAGTCGTGAAAGTTCCTTTCCAAGTTCCAACAACAATCCTCGGATTGGAATGACTACTGTTGACGACCCTGGAAAACGAAATGAGGACAACGATTTTCGGATCTGCAGGTGGAATGTTCGGACCCTTAACAGACCGCGTGCAGCCGATCAATTAGCAGAACGCTCGCTGCTTCATTAAGGTCGGTAATGACCTCACCAAGACCTTCGATGTCAAAAAAGGATTTAGACAAGGTGATGCGGTGTCATGTGACTTCTTTAACATCATTTGAAAGAATTGTGTGAAACTCACAAGCCAACACCGGAAGCACAATCTTTCAAAAGTCCGTGCAACTACTAGCTTACGCTGATGACATCGACATAATTGGCAGAACACAGCGGGCTGTCGCCGGTACGTTCGCTAGTATTGAAACAGAAGCCGCCAAAATGGGTTTAATTGTAATGGGGGCAAAACCAAGTATATGTTGAACGTCGCAGTCGACAGCTATAACTTCGAGGTAGTAAGGGACTTTGTCTACCTTGGCTCTGCTATTAACTCGGAAAATAACAACTCATCAGAAATTAAACGAAGAATAACTCTTGCTAATCGCTGTTTCTTGGGGTGAGATTGAGTAGAAACGCCCTATCTCGAAAGACTAAGGAGACTCTTCATAAGACCTTAACATCCCAGTCCTGCTTTATGGCGCTGAAGCATGGACTCTTTCGAAAGCGGATGAAGATATCCTTGGTTGCCTTGAAAGAAAAAAAAAATTCGTACGATATACGCTCCAGTTTGCGCTGACGGGCTTTGGAGGAGAAGATTCAACGACGAAATTTACGAGCCAGCGATATTTACGAGCCAGCGATATCGACGTAGTCAAAAAACTCCGCATCAGTCGTCTAAGATGGCTAAAACATGTAGAGCGAATGGATACCAATGCTCCGGCCCGCAGAGTCTTCGAATCCAGCCCGGAGGGACTACGCACTAGAGGACGACCTCGCCTAAGGTGGCGCGCACAAGTAAAAGGGGACCTCAACCAACTTGGAGTGCGCAACTGGAGGCAGTTAGCTAAGGACCGGGCTAACTGGAGAGGCTTGTTGGTTGAGGCCTAGGTTCACCCTGAACTGTAGCGCCACCTAAGTAAGTAAGTAATAGAACCTCAGAGCATTTTAGAAATAATAATAATGTGAGTTTTAGTGGAAATTCAAGACAGTACAGAAATAACAATGATAGGAATTCAGTACAGTTTAGAAATCGAAATAGAGTAGAGCCGATGGAAGTGGGTCATTTGCAAAGACAAGAACAGGAAGAGGTAAATTTTTAATTGCCGCCTCCACCGCACCAAGCAATTGTTAACTTAAATGAAGAAATTTTGGAAGTCCATGGGAGCACAATAAAATTTTTAAATTCATGTCCTTATATGGAAAATGAAATCCATTTACTAGAATAATCGAAAGGTGATGTATTTAAAATTCTTCAACTTTCAGACATGAATATTATTATTATTATTTTATTATTTTTATTATGTATTTCTGTCACAGTAAAAATACACTTATAAGTCTGTGAGAGATAAACAGTATAAATTCAAATAAAATTAACAATTTAAGTAAAAGTAACAATTTAAATAAAAGTAACAATTTATCTTTTTAAGTGCATATTTCAGATATTATGATTGCTGATATTAGTTGGGTTGAGATTGCTTGAAAAAAAAGGGGGTGGGGGAGTCAAAATCTAGTTGCTTTGGTTTGCTAAGAGAATACGTAACTCGATCTTAAACCGACGTATGTCATTCAGTTCTCTCAGGTTACGCGGAAGCGAATTCCAAAGGCGAATAGCAGCAATGAAAAATTGTCTGTCATGTTAGGCAAGAGAATTGTGGTAGAAATATACAAGCAGATCTGTTCGATGCCGAAAATTGGATTTTATTGTAGAGATATGTCGGTTGCCTTGTTTTTATGATGCTAAAATGATTAATGAGTGTACGAAACTTGAAGTAGTTTTGAAAAGACATATTCAGCAAATTATTTTCCAAATGTGAGATGTGGTCAAACCTTCCGAGATTGTAGACATGACGGACGGTGCTGTTAAATGCTACTTGAAGCTTCCTTTTACAGCATCACAATTAGAAAAAATTTCACATCCATAGATTAGCACAGGAATTATCAAAGCTTTGGCAAGCACTAGTCTTGTCCTCGGTGGTGTAAATTTTTGAGCAGTCCACAAAGTACGAAGAACGCCATATACTGTACCGATTGTTGCATTTATATGGTTATTCCATGTGAGTGTTCTATTGAATACCATGCCCAGCTTTTTCGACGATTCAACGAATTCTAGTGCTGAATTGTTTAACATGATAGATGGAAAATAGGATAGCTCTAACTTTTTTTTTTAAATAACTAAGCATTTGCATTTATTTGGATTAAGTACTAGGCTATTTTCCGACGACCAGCTCGAGATCCGTTGAAGATCTTCATTCAGATCATTAGCGCAGGATTCTATAAGACCAAGGGCACAACTTTTATAAATTTGAATATCGTCAGCATAAAAGTGCATTGATGAATTCAAAATTACGGGTTCCATATCGTTGATATAGAGTGAGAATAAAAGAGGGCCCAGAATCGATCCTTGAGGAACGCCTCGCATTAAAGGAAGAAATTTGGATAAAACTCCTTCCACATAAACAGTCTGTCTTCTTTCTCTAAGATACGATGAAAGTAACTTTATAGCACAGGAAGACATGTGAAAGCAATGACGTAACTTATAGATAAGAGTGGAGTGGTCAACCATTTCAAAAGCTTTCGAAAAGTCTAGAAGGACCAAAAAGGTAACATGGTCCTTGTCCAGTTTCTCTCTTATATCTTCTACCACGCTCATCAGAGTAGTGGTACAGCTATGTTTGGCAAGAAATCCAGATTGAATAGAAACCAAAAGGTTATTACCTGTAATATATTCATTTATTTGCTTATGCATAATTCGTTCACAAACTTTGGAAAGAAAAGGTAGAATAGATATCGGTCTAAATTCATCACATGACGAGTTCTTAGGGATTGGTACTATTTTGGCCATTTTCCACTTTTGGGGAAAGATACCGGTTGTAAGAATGGTGTTGATCACGTGTGTAATATATGGAAGCAGAAGTGGCAACATGGCTTTAATAAAAACTGGATGTACTCCATCCACTCCTACAGCATTCGATTTTACAGACAAAAAACTTTCGACTATATCTGTGTTTTCTATCCTGGTAAAACAACACTATATCTGTGTTTTCTATCCTTGTAAAGCAAAACCACTGCTTGTACTAATTTCAACTTTTGCTGAGGCTATAGGATGTGGAGTTGATAAGAACCTACGATTTAGTTCATTGCGATCAATATTATTCGAACAGATTATTTTTTTGTTTACCAATTCCTAACTTACGGAGGTTACTCCATAATTTTCTTCCATCTAAGTTTGTATTTAGGCGATTGGAATAAAACTGTGTCTTAGCGACTCTTATTTCATGAACAACACTATTTCTTAATTGTTTGTATATTTGGTGGAGCTCGTCTAACCGACAGCGTTTCCATCGGCGGTAAGCCTGATCGCGTTGCGTCATTAACGCACGAATTTCGTTTGTTAACCATGCCTTAATTTTTTCTCTTACCGTTCCAGTTTTTATGGGGACGTGCGTATCAAAGATATAATTTATGTTGTTATGGATAAAATCAACTTGGTCATCCGGTGAGGGCATGACATAAACGAGGTCCCATGGTACACAATTTATATCGTGTTCAAGAGCAAACCTGTCAATATTTTTAAAACTTCTAAAGCAATAATTAGGCGACCTTGTGGTGCCACTAATATCAAAATCGAAAGTAAGAAATATGAGGTCATGTTTAGATAATGCTGGTGCAGAAATTTGATCATAAAAAAGTACCCTGTCAGAATCATTTACAAAAAACAAATCTAACAAAGTATGGGAGGTGGTCGTAAAATGAGTAGGGACCTGGGTATTTACTGGATATAAATCAAAAGCATTCATATTTTCGGTAAGATGACTTTCCAGCAAAAGGTTGCTATTAAAATCACCGCAGACAATTATGTTATTTGCGCTGGTTAAACTTTCTTCTATTAAATCATATATAGGTGTTAAATTAATATTCCTATTTGGTCTACAGACATTGCCTAAACGAATAGTATTTTCACCAGAGACTATGTCTATAAAAAGAGACTCAATAGCGCTCTCAATAGGTGAGTTACATTTCTGTTTACAAGTCAGACACTCTCTTACATAAATTGCTACACCGCCACCAATGCGATCACTCCTATCTGACCGAAAAAGTTTGTAACCACTCAAAGCATATGCTGCATCCTTCACATCTTGGGAAAACCAGGTTTCCGACACACAGATTGCATCAACTTGGGAATCTACAAAAATTTCTCTAAATTCATCTATTTTCGGCAGCAAACTTTGTGCGTTCAGATGACAAACTTTGAGTCCTTGCCTATGACGACAAATGTGTCTCTGTCTGTGATGGACGGTCCGTCGCTGGGAACGAAAAACTGCTTTCAGTGTTGGTGGCATGCAGTTGATGCTGAGCCAAAGGTGGTGAAAGATTGCTTTTAGGTCCTCGTTCGGCAACTGCGGTATACCAAAAATTATGGCGTCGGCTGCAATTTCTCGTCGTTCGAGTTCATCACATCGTTTTTGGAGATCAGCTACTTCTCCCTCGAAAATCTGCGATTCAGCCAAGTGTGTGTTAATCTCACCTCCTTGCTCTTGTAAGCTTTTAATGGACTTTTCCAACTCTTTAATCATTAGTTCAGCTTTCTCTTGGCGGCTTAGCAATGTTTGAAGAGATGCTTCGACATCTTTTATGTGTGTAGCTAGTCTATCTTCAATGGAGGAAATCCGATAAACTACATCGTTTCGTAAAAGATTCATTTCCGTAGAGATTCGGCTGACTATTTCATCAGTAAGTTTGGCAAGTCTTTCCTCGAAATCAATAAGAGTTACAGCTGGAGCAGGTTTGTAGGCAGCTGGTGTAGAGTAATTTACAGCTCCTTTTCTTCCGGCTGGGGTAGAGTTTTGCTTCAGTGTTGGTGCAGACTCTTTAGCCAGGCCACGCATGGCTGCATCCAGTGTTGACGTTGACTGCTTCTCTTCATCCAAATTACTCGCAGAGCGCGTTTTTCCCGCCATTACACTTGTAGGAGTACGAAGAAATCAAACAAGTTCGCGTTTGGAAAATCAATTAAAAGTATTTAATGTAGTTGACGTTATGAAAAATGCCAAGAGTGACTGAAATTCTATACGCAACGGTTTTGTATCTCACACTTGACTTTGGATTTGGAGGTCTAACTGAATTTCGAATATTTAGCCGCACGAGACCATCAACACGTCTACTCACTTTGAATCATTGAGTACGATATCGAAGAAAAAGGAAAATTGAAAAGTATTTTACAAGATAATAGCAAAGAATATATAATTACCAAGAAGTATTATCTGCCTCAAAAAATGAAAACGATTTCAAAAGCTCTTTTCCAAATAATAAAAAAGGTTAGGTTAGGTTAGGTTGAAGTGGCTGTCAGCTAGGATTCGCCAGCACACTTACACCAATGAGGTCCGTTGTGATACCACGTGGATCATGGGGGAAGCCTCCCTCCACCTACTCGTCTTAAAACCAATTAGAGCTTCTTATGAAGCGTAGGAGGCTCTTGATGTCAATATTCATCAGGTCGCCTGTATCATTATAATAGGGAGCTCCTAAGTGGAGTTTCCTTCTACGGGAGAGAGCTGGGCAGAAACAAAGAAGGTGAGGAATAGTTTGCTCCTCTTCTTCATCCATGCAGCTTCTACAGAAATCGTTCGCGAAGAGGCCCAGCCTTGTAGCATGCTTGCCTATTAGACAGTGTCCAGTGATGACACCTATAGTGATGCCGATATGCAATCTGTTGAGAGAAATCAAATTCTTAGAGCGTTTTAGATCCAGCTTTGGCCAAATCCGTTTTGTCGCTAGACATGTTAAATCACTTGTCCACCTAAGATTTGCACTCTCGATAGCATATGGTGCCGTTATTCGGGAAGATGGGTAAAGTTGTTCCTTCTTTGGCGAGTTCATCGGCCTTACAATTCCCTGGAATGTCTCTATGCCCCGGCACCCAACACAGGTGAATATTGAACTGCTCAGCCATCTCCACAAGAGACGAACGACAGTCTAGGGCTACTAAAGAGTTTATAGAGGTCGATTCCAGGGATTTGATTGCTGCCTGGCTATCAGAAAAAATGCGGATATCTCTAGCAGATATCACGTTTTTCTTAAGCCAAGATAGGGCTTCTTTGATCGCCATTATTTCCGCCTGGAACACGCTACAGTGATTAGGAAGACGGAACGAGAGCTTAAGGTTAAGCTTATCGGAGAAAACACCTGCACCGACTCCGTCTTTGGTTTTTGACCCGTCAGTGTAGAAGTGAATAGAATCATCTTCTAAAAATGCATCGTCCTCCCAGCGTGATCTGGAAGGGATGGTGACAAGGAAGTTCTTCTCAAAATTTGGACGTGGGATGGTGTAGTTCGTGTTTTCGAGAGAGATTTTGAATTTATTCAGAATAGAGGCGTGGCCGAACTCTTTTCTTGACTACTGTTGGATAGCTTCAAGGCGAACGGCTGCAATCGCTGCCATTTGCTTGCTATGTACATATATCGAGGGGTATTAGATTTAATATGATATCCAGTGCCGCGGAGGGAGTTGTACGTAATGCTCCGCTTATGCACAGACAAGCTGTACGTTGGACCTTACTTAGATGATCACGATTCATAGCTTTATCTAAGGCTGTCCACCAGACAATCACCCCATATGTGAATATCGGTCTAATGATCGAGGTGTAGAGCCAGTGACTGATTCGAGGTTGTAATCCCCATAAAGTGCTACTGTAGCTTTCTTTACTCTTTCTTGAATACTATGTTTCCAACTTAGCTTCCTATCCAGGATAAGACCCAAATATTTTGCTTTATCAGAGAAAGTTAAGCTGGTTCCATTAAGAGAGGGAGGGTCGACTAGCGGAATTTTATATTTCCTTGAAAAGAGTACTAGTTCAGTTTTGTGGGGGTTAACACCCAGACCACACCGAACTGCCCATCTAGTGAGCTTATTTAAAGCGTTTTGTAAGAGTTCCTTCAGAGTATTTAGGTGCTTTCCCGAGACGGCCAAGGCAACATCGTCTGCATAAGCGATCGCTGTGCATCCCTCGCCTTCCATGATTATCAATAGTTCATTGACCAGCAAATTCCACAGAAGCGGAGATAGAACACCTCCCTGCGGAGTGCCTCTACTAACAGATCTTCTGATAGACGTCCCACCCAGCTTGGAGTTGATAATCCGACCACTGAGCAGTAGATTAATCAATTCGCGGAGTGAGCTGTCAACTTTCAGGTCTGATAGTGCATCTGCTATCGCTGATGTATTGACGTTGTTGAAAGCGCCTTCTATATCCAGAAAGGCAACCATTGTGTACTCCTTGTGGAACAGGGAATATTCAATTTTGCGTACCAGTGAGTGCAATGCTGTCTCCACTGATTTGCCTTTGCAATACGCATGTTGGGCCGCTGACAGTAGCTTCTTATCAATACTGTTGCGTAAATGGATATCAATCAGTCGTTCCAATGTTTTTAAGAGGAATGGTGATAGACTGATAGGTCTGAAATCTTTTGGACTTGTATGAGAGCATTTACCCGCTTTAGGTATGAATACAACCCTAACTTCTCTCCATATCTTTGGAATGTAAACCAGGTCTAGACAACTTTGCAGAATTATGTCCGATGACTTCTGCAACTCGGCAGGTATTATGCCGTCTGGTCCCGCGGATTTGTATGGTTTGAAGCTGTGTAGTGCCCAGTGGAGTTTGCTCAGTGTGATCAAGTTTGAGGAGTTTGTAATTTGTGGGAATGGTCTGCTGGAAACCATATTGTTAACAACTTGGGAAGTGCCTGGGAAATGGGTATCAAGCAGTAATTTTAGCGAATCTTCGCTGGAAGTAGTCCAAGTTCCATCCGTGTTTTTAAGATAACTGGATGTAATTGGATTTGAAGAGAGAATTTTTCTTAGCCTAGATGCCTCAGAAACTTCTTCTATTTTACCACAGAAGAGTCTCCAAGAAGTTTGTTTGGCTTTTCTTAATTCTTTTTTGTATATGTTTAGGGATGTCTTGTACAAGTCCCAGTCTAGCGCGTCTCTCGTACTTTTGGCATTATTGAAGAGTTTCCTACAATTACTTCTTAAAGGGCCTAACCCTGCAGTCCACCAATGCGGTTTCTTTTTGCCCCTGGGTTTGATCAAAGGGCAAGAAGAAGACATAGCTGTATTTAAGGCTGATGTTAAATCTTCAAACATGCGATCAAGTTCTTGGGGATTGCAGGGGGGGTTAAGGTGATTTGAGGTAACTAAACAACTTAAAGTTGACCTATACTTGAGCCAATCAGTTCTGCGATAATTCCTAATTCGATCTTTGTGCGCCTGTTTAGAGGGAGCAGCGCTACGCTTTGCTCCCGAAGAGTCCTTAGAGGAATTTGGGAGGGTACTGGTACCTTTGGGCTCCATGCGGCTATTGGCAGTAGTCGGACCGTGTAAAGCCACAGTCTTCTTACTAGCCCGCTCTTCAGGAGCTTTCCTGGTAAACAGCTTAGTCGCCGTGCTACGGTCCGGTCTTAAAGGGGGACCGGTCTTAATGGTTGTTTTTTGTTTTGTAAGAAGCTTTTTTTAGGAGTTGTATTCATTGTGTTCCCACGAGTAGCGGAGAAAGGAAAGTACACAGATAAGACTAGCTAATCCGGAGGTCGCCAGGTATCCGAATACTCCGTTTGCGACTGAGCTATTTTTGGGATGGGCTCCCAGCCAGGTTGATCCTCGGCACGGGTCGTATGACACCTTGATCCAGCCCACCGGTGGGGAACGGGGAAAGGAAAGGATGTGAAACGGAAGGATTAGAGTTCGACTGCGTCTTGGTTTCGAATCTCATCTAGGGATTAAATCCCGAGAGTCATTGACCTCTACTAGGCCCTTACACCACGACAAGGGTGCAGCCACGTAAGGGAAATAATAAAAAAAATAAACGAAACAAGAAATATTTGAGAGAAAAGCTCTTTCTCACACAATCTTGACTCTCGACGCATATTGCACATATGCCATGTGTTAAATAACGTAAACAATAAACATTGAATGACATCATTTCGCAAGGTGCAACAACCACATACGCTGACTAGCGTATTCTGGTCACAAGCCACAAGTATCAGTCACCTACTTTCATCGGTGTATGACCTGCAGTACTTCCGTCAGCAGTTCTTCATGTCACTTCAATTGTTGTTATTGTTTGTTGCTTACTTAGCATTAAGATTTATGCATAATCGTAGTTGTAAGCAATTATTGTTAATCGTAGATGTAAGCAATTATTGTAATTAGTAATAAGTATAAAAGAGGCGTGCGGCCAATAATAAAATATCATTTATTCAGAACCACATTGCTGTCTATTTGATCGATTTACTTAAGATCTGGTTACAAGTGCCGGTATCTTGTTTTCAACACTCTTATTGTTTGTACAGTAAGACACTCTACATTTCATTCTTATTGTTTGCACAATAAGACACTCTACATTTCATTCTTATTGTTTGTACAGTAAGACACTCTACATTTCACTCTTATTGTTTGTACAGTAAGAGATTCAACATTTTTGGTGACCCCGACGACGTTTGGCACTTTACTAAGAAGTTTGCGTGATCTACTGATATACACTAGGACATTATGATGGAGCACTTGACTTTAAGTCAAACTGGATTGGGTGCTGAAATCCAAAGAATCATCAGCAATTTCAAAAAGGATTCCGGAGCCCGCAAATCCACTACCGATTATTTCATCGCCAGACTGGAACAGCTCGATGCTGCATGGGAGAAATTTGAAGGCACCGATAGTGATATTCGGTCTTTACCCGACGTGCAGCTAGAGCATGAATATTTCACTTCGGACTACTACAACACAATCAAGCAGCTATACAACAAGTATAGCCAATTATTCAAAGATGCATTGGCGCAGCTAAACCCCAAACCAACGGTAGCAAGTCTAGAGGATCAACAACCCTCCCCACAGAAACCGTTCAACAACCACCTGGAAACATTAATCAGAAGACAAAGGGCAATGATGACTTCATTAGGCCGAATCATCAACGGCAAGACGAAAGACATAGCACCAGCTCAATGTCTACTGGCAGTGGACAAACTGTGGAATCAAATCGAGGAAATCCATTATTCTGTTTGGGAAACAAGTGCAGATCCAGCAATTGAGGGATATGATATGCAGTCTTACATTGATCTCGAGAGCCAGGTTCTGCAAACTCGAGCTGTTTTGGGGAAGGCAACGCTACATGTTCAACAGGGCGAAACAGCAAGGCGAGTAGTTGACCACCCACCAATTCAACTACCAAAAATGTCAATACCAAGATTTGACGGTGATTATCTGAAATGGCAGACATTCTCAGATATTTTCACAAATATGATTCACGAGCAACAATTACCACCAATCCAGAAGATGTGGTATCTAAAGACAAACGTTTCTGGCGATGCAGAACGATTATTGCGACATCTCGAGCTTACAGAAGATAACTACAATATAGCTTGGAACATTCTGCAAGACCGCTTCAGCAATAAAAGAGCCCTGACATCAGCACTACTTCAACGGATCCTCAGCCTGCCACCCTAACATCAGAAATGAAGGCAATTAGAGAGTTTCATGATGGCATTCATGAATGTCTAGCAGCGCTCAAAACACTGGGGATTGAGACTACAAACTGGGATCCACTACTAATACATCTTCTCGTTAAAAAATTGGATCGACAAAACCACCTACTTTATGAACAATCACTTAAAAATCCTCGGGACCTGCAAACAATAGAGGAATTCTTAGGATTTTTGAAGAATCGATTTGAGGCATTGGAAGTTGTGTCCCTCATTGGAGGAAGGGACAAGGCCAAGGCGGTGACATCCGTGGCAACGTCCAATTATGAAGGCTGTAAGGTATGTGGAATAAAGGGTCATCCACTGTATTATTGCGAAAGGTTTCTAAAAATGTCAGCGGCTGAACGACTCAAATGGACCCAAAAACAAAACCTTTGCGTTAATTGCTTTAAGGCAGAACACACCGCAAAGTCATGCCCAGCACGATGCTGCACTAAATGCACAAGGAAACACAATACCTTATTGCATTTAGGAAAATCTTCTATAACGTCCCAGAATCAGAAGACGTCAGAGGATCAAAACAAATCAAAACCGTCAACGGAGAATCCTCCGCCACCAACCGTAGCTGCCATCAATCAAGTAAACAACAAGCAAGGATATGTCATACTAGCAACAGCCAAGGTCTTAATCACAGCCAACAATGGAAAAACCTGTGAAGCTCGAGCCATTTTGGATTCCGGCTCTCAAGTGAATCTAATAACAGAGAGGCTTGTTAGACGACTAGCCGTCGCACCAACACCATCCTCCCTATGCATTGAAGGCATTGGCAGAAGATCTCGAACCACAACGCAAAGAATCAACCTTGAGCTTCAATCAAGAGCGGGAAACTTTGCTTGTAGGCTGGAGGCATTTATCCTGCCGAACATCGTATCACCCCAGCCCACACAAAACCTGGACACCGCAAGCTGGTCTATACCTGAAAATATTAAGCTGGCAGATTCCAATTTCCATCGATCAGACAAGATCGATGTTTTACTTGGAGCAGAATTTTACCATCTGTTCACCCGACCAGAACAGATACGAATGGGAGACAAAATGCCGATTCTGCAAAACACTGTATTTGGATGGGTGGTAGCTGGAAAAATTGGAGATCCGGCATACAAGTCAGCAACTTGCGGTATATTTTGCGAAGAGGAATCAACAAATGAACTCATCGAACGATTTTGGAAGATTGACGACTTCGACAATGCACCACGGCAATTGACAGCGGCAGAAAGGTACTGCGAGACACACTTTGCTCAAAACATATCAAAATGTGATGGCGGCCGTTTTATTGTTAGACTACCATTTCGGGAAAGTGGCTCAGCTTTAGGAGACTCCAGACAAACCGCTATGAATCGGTTCCTAGCATTAGAGAGACGGCTCTACAAGGATCCCAAGCTGAGAGAAGACTACGTCAGGTTCATGGACGAGTATGAATCACTCAACCACATGGAGGAGATCAAACTGGATACCATAAAGGGGCCACATTTCTTCATCCCGCATCATTGTGTACTTAAGCCGGACAGCAGCACAACAAAACTGCGTGTCGTTTTTGATGCCTCTGCAAAAACGTCATCCGGGCTATCACTCAATGATATCCTTCACACTGGTCCTACGATCCAAAGTGAATTATTTTCTATACTTCTTCGATTTCGCTTGCACAAGTACGTCTTTACGGCCGACATTGAGAAGATGTACAGGCAGATCCGAATCCAGGAAGAAGATCAAGGGTATCAACTCATCATTTGGAGAAGGCAGCCAAAAGAGGAAATAAAATACTTCAAATTAAAAACCGTGACGTATGGAACATCGTCGGCCTCCTACCTGGCCACTAAATGTTTACAATACCTAGCAACTCAAAACAAGATAACACAACCAGTTGGGGCTCAAACTCTTCAAGACGATTTCTATATGGACGACTGTATTAGTGGAGCGGACAGCATCCTTCTGGCAATGGAAGCTCAAAAACAAGTAACTTCGCTACTAAACGGTGCTGGATTTAAATTTCGTAAATGGTGTGCGAATCATCCATCACTACTTAAGGATGTCCCAGCGGAGGATCAGGAGATCAACCTTGATTTTAGTGAGTCAATCAATTGTAAAATCAAGACCTTAGGTGTGATTTGGCAACCAAAATCAGATCAATTATGTGGAAGAGCCCAAATACCTAATACTGTTTCGATCACAAAACGTTCAGTCAGCTCAGATCTCGCACGTATCTTTGACCCACTTGGAATCTTTGGCCCGGTAGTTGTTAAGGCAAAAATCTTCATGCAACAACTTTGGCATCTGAAACTGTCATGGGACGAGGAACTACCAGAGCACTTAAGGGAAGAATGGATAGCCTTCAGGAACAGCGTATCCATGTTGAATCAGACAAAAGTTCCCAGACACGTCTTCAATCAAAAGAATCCAACGTCCGTACAATTTCATACTTTTGTAGATGCGTCAGAGCAGGCATATGGGGCAGCTGTATATCTACGGTCAACATATCACGATCGAACAATAGTCGTGAGACTGCTCTGCGCTAAATCACGCATAGCTCCAGTTAAAAGACAGACTCTCCCTCGGCTTGAATTATGCGCGGCAGTCTTAGGAGCTGAGCTCACAGCCAGAGTCAAGGAGGACTTAAGACTTCGCGACACCTCTACACATTTCTGGACAGACTCACAAATTGTACTGTCTTGGATCAACTCAACATCGTCATCATTCCATACTTTCGTTGCAAATCGAGTTGCGAAAATTCAAGAAGTTTCCTTGGCAACCCAATGGCATCACGTCCCATCCAAGGAAAACCCAGCAGACCTACTATCTCGTGGGATATCGTCGGCCAACTTCATGTCATGTAGCATGTGGCTTTATGGTCCATTCTTCCTGCATGGAAAGGCGTCATCATGGCCCGAAACATGCTTGAAGGAGGTAGAAACACCCTGCGATTTGGAGAGAAAGAGAAGACACATCGTTACTGTAGCCTCAACACAAAACGTCGAGCAAATCATTTACAACATAAAACGTCGTAACTCATTCAAATTCCTACAACGCACGATTGGCTATGTTCTTAGGTTCATTCGGATCACCAGGGGAGTCGATACAAGATCAGCGATACAAACACCACTATCACCTCAGGAACTCAGCGAAGCTCTAATGGTCATCATAAGAGAAATACAACATTCTGAGTTTGGCAAAGAAATCCAGGATCTTAATACCCATAAGGACTTGTGCAGATCTAGCTCACTGACTACTCTGGCACCATTCCTAGACGAAAGGGGCATTCTACGAGTCGGAGGGCGATTGGAAGCCGCATCCATTTTTTTCGATGCGAAACACCCCATATTGATTCCGTACAATGAATCCGTTACTAAGATGCTGTTTAAAATGAAACATGAAGAAAACGCTCATTGCGGACCACAGACGCTGTTATCGATTCTAAGGCAACAATTTTGGCCTATCAAGGGAAAGATCATGGCGCGGCACACAGTTCATAACTGTATTCGATGCACCAGAGTCAGACCGCAGCTTATGACTCAAGTCATGGGGAACCTTCCAGCAGATCGCCTAACACCTAATAGGCCATTCATAATTTCCGGTGTTGACTTCTGCGGCCCCCTATGGGTACACAACAAACTGCGAGGGAAGAGGCCCCACAAGGTATACTTAGCAGTTTTCTGTTGCTTCGCAACCAAGGCCATACATTTGGAGGTAGTGACTGACCTGATGACGGAAGCATTTATTGGGGCACTGAGAAGATTCATCAGTCGGCGCGGACGAGTTCAAACTCTTTATTGCGACAATGCAACCAACTTCGTCGGAGCAAGGAATCAGCTCCAAGAACTACACGGGGTATTGCATACACCAGAAGCAAAGGACGCTATCATCAAGGCAAGCAGCAACAAGGGCATAACATTCAAATTCATACCACCAAGAGCTCCTCACTTTGGCGGTTTATGGGAGGCAGCAGTCAAATCAGCTAAACACCTCCTTATAAAAACAGTGTCAACGGCGTCACTTACACACGAAGAATTGGAGACCATCGTCATCGAAATAGAAGCCATTTTGAATTCCAGACCAATTACTCCTCTTTCTTCCGACCCAAATGACCTAGTTGCATTAACACCAGGACACTTCCTAATTGGTGAACCTTTGGTGTCACAAATCGATAGTGACATCGCTCCAGCAAAAACAAATATGACGACACGATGGAAATCGATCAATCATTTGAAACACGAATTCTGGAAACGATGGTCAACCGAGTATCTAAACGAGCTGCAGCACAGACACAAATGGAAACAGCAAAATCCAAACATCAAGGTTGGAGACATGGTCATCATCAAGGAAGACAATACCCCACCCCTACAATGGCCTTTGGGAAGAGTAGTCCAACTATTCAAGGGCGACGACAACATTGTTCGGGTAGTCAATGTCAAAACCAAATCAGGAATATGGAAGCGACCGATCCATCGATTAGCACCATTGTTTAAGGAATCTCATGAGATTGATGAAACAACACCTAAACCCGAGGAGACAGCCTCAATCTCTCAGCCCGCGATGCAGGATGCTACCGAAACACAAACGAAACGAAGAAGGATTTCGTACAGTTCATTGGCTACTACCGTTATATTATCGTTGCTACTGTTGCCAATAGTTTGCACATCACCAATAAACGTAACAAGGTTCCACAATAATCCAGGCATATACTTCGAACATCTTGGATCCACAAATTTAGTTGCAAATGAATGGAAAATCATCGTCTACTATGACTTAGCACCCATCCGATCAGAGTTAGAAGCATTTGATAGTGGAACAAGGGCACTTCAACACTTATGCAATCAATTACAACGAAAAACATCATGCAGCACATTAGTAACGCACTTCATCAACACGAAAGGCAGTCTACAAACAAATACCAATTTAATATCAAAACACCGAGCTCCTCGAGCTGCAATCAACATCATCGGTAACTTAGCGCATTCCTTATTTGGACTTCTTGATTCCGACTACGCAGAAGAATTATCCAGAACTATTGATCAAGTCAACAACAATGATGCACACCTATTGACCATGTTAAAAAACCAGACATCCATAATAGATTCCACCATTAACATCGTGAAACAGGATCATCTCGAAGTAAAGGAACGCATAAATGCTCTTCAAAACCAAGCCAAACATATTGTCTCTCGAATCGGAGAGGTCTCCGAGCAATCAAGGATTTTCCAAATCTTTACGTCATTGACCATGCAATTATTGATCGTGTCTTCAAACTTGAAACGAATCGAAAACGCTATACTAACTACCTTAACGGATGCACACTATGGAACCATCAGCCCGCTACTGCTTTCACCAGCGCAATTAAAGGCAGAAATCATCAACATCAAAAACCACCTGCCTCAATCTCAAAGACTACCATTCGAACTAGAGGATTTGCTTCACTTCTATAAAATCCTAACAGCGAGAGGAGGAGCTACTGACAATCACCTGTTGTTTGTTATCCAAATTCCACTAGTCGAACAAGAAGCCTTTAACCTGTTTCGTCTAATACCGTTCCCCTCGATTGTAAACAACACTCTCTTCATCATTGATGCGGCAACCGATATTCTGGCCATAAATCGTCACAGGGATCAATACTTTTCACTGACAGCAGCCGAGCTTAAGGAGTGCGACAAGAGCAAGGACATGCGATACTTTTGCTCCAATAAAAAGGCAAGATATCATGCGGGATCACGAGCATATAACTGTGAATTTTAACCTCTTCAATAACAACACAGTGGCGGCATGCAAGTTTATAAAACCAAACAACGATCTAATGTGGACCCAGTTAAGCAGCAGAAACCACTGGATATTCGGCACACTGTAAAACATTCAACTGACTGCTGTATGTAGAACAGAAGCTCTTCAAATTGAACTCACTGGATCTGGGCTTCTCTCACTAGAAGACGACTGCGTGATGAGAAACAACTTAATCACCATTCAAGGAAACCAGATGACAAACAGCACTCTACACTCCTCCTACACCAGCTTTGGCAACCTTTCTACAATCACCAAGTCCGACGAGGTGCACGCAACACTGGAACTTATTTCAGCATTCAACAACACTCATCTGGAATCTCTGACGACACTTCAGACTCAACTCTCGGCCTTGCAAAACCAAGGGCTCGCAAAACTACATAGCACTATTCTTTCAAATAGTACTCATCATCATGTAATCAGTTATTTGGCCTTTTTTCTATCGATCACCGTGGGAATTATCATCATCTGCATACGCCGCAACGGAGTGACGTCAACTTCAACAAGCCTAAGGTCCACACCTATCCCGCAACCTCGACATATACGAGCACAATACGATGTCAATGTAACATGAGGATACAGTTGAACGGAATCCCATTCAACGCGGGGAAGTATGTTAAATAACGTAAACAATAAACATTGAATGACATCATTTCGCAAGGTGCAACAACCACATACGCTGACTAGCGTATTCTGGTCACAAGCCACAAGTATCAGTCACCTACTTTCATCGGTGTATGACCTGCAGTACTTCCGTCAGCAGTTCTTCATGTCACTTCAATTGTTGTTATTGTTTGTTGCTTACTTAGCATTAAGATTTATGCATAATCGTAGTTGTAAGCAATTATTGTTAATCGTAGATGTAAGCAATTATTGTAATTAGTAATAAGTATAAAAGAGGCGTGCGGCCAATAATAAAATATCATTTATTCAGAACCACATTGCTGTCTATTTGATCGATTTACTTAAGATCTGGTTACAAGTGCCGGTATCTTGTTTTCAACACTCTTATTGTTTGTACAGTAAGACACTCTACATTTCATTCTTATTGTTTGCACAATAAGACACTCTACATTTCATTCTTATTGTTTGTACAGTAAGACACTCTACATTTCACTCTTATTGTTTGTACAGTAAGAGATTCAACACCATGACAATATCCAATTTATATTCTCACTTATTTTTTGAGGATCGCATAATTCTACTTCGTTTGCTTTTTAAGCACACATAAAATGTTCCATTCTTGTGCGTTGAATTTGAAGTGTGCAAATGAATAGTTTCTAGTTTTGTTGTTGCCTATTTTTGTTTGTTCTTTTTTTATTGAATTGCTTCATAAAAACAGGTGACGAAGTGGAAAATTAAAGAAAAAAAACATTTTCCTGAGCAAATGATGCTTCCTTTTATTTTAATAAATACAATAGTTTGTCTGTTTATTTGTTCTAAAATAAGAAACATTTCAACTATTTATATTGTTTAAACAATAGGTATCTACGATATTTCTATGGAAAATTCAGTTTGGTAAAATTTTTTTTCCAATAAATTCCTCATATGATGCGACTAAAGCCTAGGTTGAGTTAAGAGAAGAAAAAGTTGTATAGGAAGGGGTCTATCTCCCCCCGTTTATGCGGGAGGGGCAATTTTATAGAAAAATGACTTAAAATGGAAAAAAATATATAAAAAATTAACTAAGGCATATAGAATAACGTGCTATACCACTTTTAAAGCTAACATTTCACTCTTCAATCTTTGTTGATTCTCAAAATTATCACCTAAATGCATTATTTGATTATTCATTATTATTTTTTTAATTTACACACTAAATTTCATCATTAATTTTATTATTATTTCAATTTTCATAAAAGAAAAATGGGACTAAAATTTCCTAGTCCAATATTGTAACGATACTGAGGAAATCAAGCTGTCAAATGTGCTAGGCTAGATCGCTAGCATGCATGCTATCTCTTTCTTACACTCAAGACGGTCATATAAGCCATAGTGTCAGACACTCTCTGATAATTTCAGTGACGGCCGACGTGCTGAAAGAGAAAGCATGCATTATAGCTCTAACTAACACATATATGTAACTTAATATTGTGGGCATTGATGACATTTTATTAATGTAGTGAAAAACTCAGAGCTTAAGATATAAATTTCTATATACCTAAGAGGTCATCAACCTCATGTAGCTTTCAGTTTAACAGCTGATAAACCGAGGCTTCATTGTAGCCTCAAACAAATGTTGCAAACACTTATACACAGTCCAGCGAAAAGCCAACAATCGAGTAATAAACTTATAACGAGATTTAAAATTTGAGTTTTTTTTGTGTAGTCAATAATTAAATATTAAAACAATTTCACATTTAAATTTCGGCAAATCTGAGGTCAAAACAATCTTATTTTAATTTCAAGTTTTTATAATGAACGGTTTTTGAATAATCAAATTTCAAAGTCAAAATTTAAAAAAAAAATGAATTTTTTTTCCTAAAATTGAATTTTTACTAAATAGTTAAATAAAATCTTAGTTTTTCTCTTGCTTTTCGATTTTATTTCATCCATTTTCCAGGAATATTTTTTTCTTAAGAGAACTGAAACCAAAAATTCAACTAATTTCATTGTGTGGTCCAAGCATGAGTCGTTCGAAAACCATTCATTTGTGGCCTTTTTGCATTTTTTAACAATGTTTTCTCTGATATGTTTTATGTCAGGACTACCTGAAAATATGGAATCGAGAACCAAAATATGCTTCTTACTTATTTCGAAAAATTGATCAGATGGCGCATTAAGGTTCCCAAAATCTGAGTTGCGGCTGTAATTTTTTTGAAATAAGAAAAGTTCGGATGGAGCGCTGATTACTTCATCACTTTTCTTAATTCTAACGCAACATGTTTCACAGTCTATTTTCGGGCCAACTTCAAAAGCGACGTAACCTATAAAATTCCTCATTGATACCAACTCAATTTTCATTTCAATATCTTCATTTTCAAAATGATCGCCAACGAAGAAATCAGGATATTTTTCGAGGATATCAAAATCAGGCAATTTCTTATCATATTGCTGATCATTTTGAGCCGCTGAGATGGATAAAGAAACATTTTCATCGCATCTAATAATGTTAAGCATGGAATCGTTATCCACTTCTCATTTGCTTAAAGAACTAGATTGAATTATGTTAGTAGCCATCACTTTTGCAATTATTATATTGAACTCATATAGAGATGGGTTTTGATTGTTTCCTCCTTTCTGTCTTATAACTGCGTATAAATTTTCTAATGCATCTTGGTTCGAACGCTTGGTTAGTAGGAAAAAAATGTCTTCAGAACAATCGTTAAATAAATCATCGGCAAGTTGTAGTACTCCGTTTATAGACTGTTATAGAATTTGTATATTTTTTAATAAAATTGTTTTCAAATCTTCATCTGATAAGCCATTTTCGGTTACAAAGTAATTAAAATTTGTTTCGCAACACATAAAAATCTCAAGAAGTTCTCGTGATGTTCTTGAAAACCTCTCGTTCATTGTGTTCTCGATTCACACCGAGAACAATTTAATTTCTAATGTGAGATCATTCGAGACATTGATTCGAGATATTCATGCATTCGAGAAGTTCTCGAGAACCTCCCGTTTATCGTGTTCTCGATTCACACTGAGATAATTTTTTTCTATACTTTGCACGCACTCAAGGGGTTATGAATACCATTTTACATGTTTTCACATGGTGCGGGAGTCGGAAAGATAGATAGAGAGAGATAGAAAGAGATTGGAATAGTGGTTTGAAACTCAGCTGCATTAAGTTTCATTTTAACTCCAGGGGTGGTGTCCAGAATAACTGGGGAGATTTGTTTACAAATACAAATACTTGGCGCAACAGACGTATGTATATGGTCCAGGGCCTAGCTTCTCGCGACCATTCGTGTTGTGCGTGTTATATTTTTCACACAAATGGAAGGGACCTAGAGCCATATCCGAAAGGCAAATTGAGAAGCTTTCTCTTGACAGTTATTACTCTCGGACGTTTGTCAAACATTCGCGAGAGGTGGGACCGTGAAAAAACTTTCTGGTGTTTTTGGGATTCGAAAGTCGAACCCGCTCAGCGATCCAACGCACTAACCACTTGAGCCACGGCGCACGGGAGATTTATTTGCTGTCATTTATTCTTTTGCCTTCGCTTCTGATTTTTTTTTTTTTTTTTTATAATTTACCCGCACTCAAGGGGTTATGAATACCCTTTTAATGTGTATACACAGTGCGGGCGTTGAAAGGAAGATAGAGAGAGAGAGAGAAAGAGATTGGTGTAGTGGTTTGAAACTCAGGTGTATTAGGTTTCACACATTAGTTCATTTTAATTCGAGATATGAGATCATTCAAGACAGCAGAAGAGAACTAATGTGGGAGACAAACTTCTGGTATTGATACCATAGTATGGCAATACTACCTTCTATACCACATGTCTGTCACTGCAATACCACGTTAAAACCTAGTATACCATGAATAGAACCTAGTATTGAGATTCGCAAATTTTTGGTGGTATACCACCATCTCATTGCTGCAGCGCCACTTTCTTTCTGTTGGTGGTTCTTCATACCTTCTTTGTCAATTCAAAAACAAGCACAGCGTAAAATGATTTGAAAATGATTTAAGGAGGACAATTTTATCTGCATTGGAAACAATGAAATAAGAGAAGTTTAGAGGAATTATATCGGCGAGCTACGAGGAGCAAGACGCAATATTGGAGTGTTGCAAAAAATGTGTAAGAAGCTGGATGAGACGCAACACAAATGTCAAAGTATACCACGCCCCTTCGACCAGTAAAGTGACCGGTTCACCTCATCCGTGAAGCGGCGCCACTGGGCACGCTTATCGGAAGGTTACAGAGCCGACTAGAAGCAGACCACAGGGTCTTTCTACTCAGGCTGCTTGTCGTAGAGGAAAGGGTCCTAAAAAGGCCCAATTACTCCGGCAAGCCAGATCCTCGAAGGAGGATTAATGTGCACAATAAGGGTGCTACAGGCGAACCTGCATCACGCTAAGGGCGCGCCCGCTACCCTTAGTAAGCGGTTCGCCGAACAAAACATAACCCTTGGTCTTATCCAAGAACCTTGGGTTATTTGCGGACAATTAAAAAGTCTACGGAATAGGTCAAGTAAGTTAATTTTTAAGTGTGGGGAGCCAGTGCCAAGGGCGGCCTGCTTAATAAGCACAAATATAAACTTTCTTCCAATTCCAGAATGCATCACGAAGGACCTGGTGACACTACTCGTAGAAGTCCCGACCGAGAGGGGAACACAAAACATCGTGTGTGCCTCGGCATATTTCCCCGGCGACGACGACATCATCCCGCCTACAGAGGTCCAAGGACTTATTCAGTACTGCCAAAAAAACAACCTACACTACATCATAGGTTGTGATGCAAATGCGCATCATGTTGTATGGGGCAGTAGTGGCATCAACAGAAGGGGTGAGTGTCTTTTAGAATACCTTACTAGTAGTTGTGTAGATATTTTAAATAGAGGCTCTAAACCTACCTTCATAAATGCGATTCAGGAAGAGGTACTTGATCTCACCCTTGCTAGTCCATTTATTTCTAATTTTATTGAAAATTGGCATGTCTCTGACGAAGCCTCGCTGTCGGACCATCAACACATCAGGTTCGACATTCAAGGCAAACTGTCACATGCTTCTAGTAGATATGATCCCAAGTCAACGGACTGGAATTTATATCGAGGACTTGTTCTCTCAAAATTAGATACGCTCGTTACACCTATCGAGTCCATAGGGGACCTAGATGAAGTGGCATACCAATTGAATGATGTGCTGCTTACTTCCTACCACGACAGCTGTATTCATAAAACCAGTTTGTGTAAACGAAAGGATCCCTGGTGTAATGATCAGCTTGCCAAACTTAGGAAGCAAGTTAGAAAACTCTTCAACCATGCTAAACGCACGAAGAGCTGGGACGAATACAGGTCCGCTCTTACTGAATACAATCTAGAATTGAGGCGATCCAAACGTGCTACATGGAGAAAATGTTGCGAAAACATTGCTGACCTGCCAGTAGCAGCACGAATCCATAAGGCACTCGTTAAAGATCATACTAACTGTGTAGGCTTAATAAAAAAACCTGATGGCACTTACACGTCGAACCGTATGGACACTCTCAAAACCTTACTTGAGGTCCATTTTCCAGGTTCGTCCACCCATGTGCAACACTTGTACTCGAACGTAGCTGACCACAGGGTCGGTATTGCTAATAGAGCAAATAGTTTATCCGGAAAAATTTTAGTCCAGATAAGGTTAAATGGGCGGTGAGCTCCTTTAAACCATTCAAAGCCCCCGGCGGTTACGGTATCTTTCCAGCACTTTGCAGAAAGCTATCGACCTCATCATGCCGGGTATCATAGCTTTATTTAGAGCCAGCTACTATTGGGGATACATCCCGACTACCTGGAGACAGGTAAACGTGATCTTTATTCCCAAACCGGGCAATAAGCCCAGTGAGCTGCCTAAATCTTACAGACCCATAAGTCTAACATCATTTGTTCTCAAAACGATGGAGAGACTCATCGATGTTCACATTAGAGGTCGGTTAGATTTGTCTACCCCTCTGCACTCAAGTCAATTTGCATATAGGAAGGGCAAATCCACAGAAGGGGCTCTTCACTATCTTGTGAAGAAAATTGAACGAACTCTTGGTTCTAAGGAAATAGCCCTATGTGCCTTCCTTGACATTAAGGGCGCTTTCGATAACACTGGCTACAGCTTAATAGGGAGAGCAATCAGTAGCAGAGGCATCGAAGATTCTTCCTCCTCGGGAGGTGATGATGGTGAGGCCTATTATCACATCCGCGGCTATCATCTGGTGGCCGAAAGTTCTTGAACGGACAACGGCAACTAAACTCCAGAAGTTACAAAGAGTTGCCTGTCTCGGCATCACAGGTGCTATGCGTACCTGCCCGACGGCAGCTTTAGAAGCAATCGTTGGACTTTCACCCCTTCATATCTTCATTAGGAAGACAGCTGCTAGGTGTGCTATCAAGTTGCAGATAGAATACAAGTATAAATCAGGTGACCATGTGGGACATCTGAAAATTCTTGACTCAATCCCCAAAAGAGACATGTTTTGTACCATCCCCGACACCATGGTCAAGGAGTACTGTTTCGGTAGGCTATTTGAGGTAGAAATATTAGATCGTGCAAATTGGTCTAATGGTGTTCCGGTATTAGACCCTAGAGGTCTAGTTTGGTTCACAAACGGATAGAAAATGGAATCTGGAGTTGGAGCTGGTGTCTTTGGACTCAACACCAAAGTCTCGATACCTATGGGAATGTGTCCCACGGTATTTCAGGCTGAACTCCATGCCATTGAAATCTGCGCTAGGTTAAACCTTAGTAAGGGTATTAAGGGCGCTAGAATATACGTATATATTTTCAGACAGTCAGGCAGCACTCAAAGCGCTGTCGTCCAATTTAGTGGACTCCATTTCAGTTAAAAACTGCTACGATGCACTGCAATCCCTGGCGAGACTAAACAAGGTAAAACTTGGATGGGTTCCTGGCCATCAAGGGATTGCAGGTAATGAGCTAGCAGATGAACTAGCAAGGGCTGGCTCAGAATCTGCGTTCATAGGACCTGAACCTTACTGTGGCATTAACTGGTCATTCGCCACAGCGTTGATTAGGAACTGGGAACACAAGCTTCGTCTGGACCACTGGGAAAATGTCCCAGGGTTGAGACAATCCAAATTACTAATCAGACCCTACTCCTATAAGGACATACTTAACCTTAATAAGGAAAGTATCAGGAAGCTAGTGGGCTTTCTCATGGGCCATTGTGGCTTGAGATACCACCTTAACAAACTTAACCTGAGCTCAGAGACGGCTCGGAGGAGGACGAATCATCCGAACACATTCTCTGCAATTGCCCAGCATTACATTGGTTAAGGAGACGTATTTTCTATAAAGAAATATGTACGCCAGCGGAAATGAAAAACTCTGCTACTAAGGCCCTACTATCCTTCATTAGGGAGGTAAACGGTCTCTTAGACTAAGAACACCCTTATGATACAATAGATCTTCTAGGTCGCAGTGTCTGCCACATGGGCAAGGGTTATATCTAAAAAAAAATACCACGTAACGCAAAAGTCGACGTATGCTACGAAGTGCAGTCTGTAAGGGGTTATAGTATCAATACCAGCAGTCTGTCTCCCACATAAGGGATTCGACGACGGAGTTCTTCTCCTTCACCCCGAAGGGGAAAAAGTTGCAAATAATGCTACATTTTTTTCTTATTTTTAATGCAATTTTTATTAGAATTCATTATTTCTTACATGCTAGACAAAAACGCTTAAAACTAGCTTAACTAACTTAACTATGCGGGCGCGCTAAGCTAAACTTAAATCTTATTCAAATGTCTTTCGACGTAACTTAACTAAATTTATGCTTAACTATACTTAATAACTGGAAAACTAAGAAAATTATATTTTTTTTTTTAAAAACTTAGTGAACGTACTTTTTTTTATTTTTTAACTTAAAATAATCTTATATGGTAAAACTTACAGACTACCTTAAAATAAGGACTTAAAGACTTACTCTAAATACGTATTTTTTTTTTTTTTTTTTAAGTGCTGTGCTTTTTTTCCTTACTTCTACTCTACACCTAAACCTTAAAACTATGTAAGCCGGCCAGGCTATAAAAGGCCAACTTTGCCCCCCCAACTTTGAAAGGCTAACCAGTATCAAAAGGAAACGTGGACGGAGTTCCCTCTCCGTCCCCTAACCACCAGAATTTCTGGTGCTGCCTCATTACATCTTGAACATCGCGGCCCGATAACGCTCTACTAAACCGGAGACGCTCCGTAGTGCTGTGTGCAACGCGTCGGTCCCTCTCAAACACCCGAATCCTTTCCATCAAACTTGGTGCCACTTTGAACCACACGGGACAACCATATGCGAGCATGGGCCGGATGAGGGCCATGTAGCAGATTACCTTCACCCTTCCATCGAGTTGGCTGCTATAAAACAGTCTCTTTGCAAGGGCGAAAGCCCCTTTGGCTCTGGCCAGAGCGGCATCTATATGATTGTTAAAATATAGATATTGGTCTAGCCAAAGCCCAAGGTATCTGACTATATTTCGACATGCTTATGGTTGCCCGTGCCGTCCCACGATTGAAAACTTTCGCCAATTCTTTCTGGTATCCGCAGAGGCCCCAGCTAACGTCGTCCTAAACAGGATATTTTCAGACTTCTGGAAGTTGATCTTCAGCTTCCAGTCGTCGCAATATCGCTTGATCTTATCAAAGTCACGCTGCGAGAGTATTGCAATGACCTCGATCTTTGGTCCTGATCTGTACGCTATCAAGTCGTCTGCGTACGCTATAGCATGGTGAAGAGATCCTACAAGATCGCTGGTGTAAATGTTAAAGAGGATCGACAAATTTACCGCACCCTGCTGCAGGCCATTTTTAAAATCAAACGTACCAGCAGATGTCACATTGCCATTTTCCACAATGAACTGTCTACCGGTGAGCATATTACAAAACATGTGTGGCAGTGGTTTACTTATGCCCAGCCTACTCAACTTGTACAAGAGTCCTTCTAGCCAGACAGTATCGAAGGCCTTCCCCAAGTCAACCAGGCAGGCACCAGTGCATTGTTTCTTGCTCTTGTTCCATTGGATATCCGACACCAGTTTAGACGCGGCATGTATAGTATCATGCCCCGCCTTGAAACCGAATTGGTTATCAGGAACAATATGCATGTCCTCAACCCACTTAGACAGCGCTCTATTGGTCACTTTTCGAATACCTTGCTGATATTCGGAAAGAGACTTATCGACCGGAGTTTCACCGGATTGGAAGTATCCTTCCCCTTTTGGGAATAGGATGTACCACCGATGTCTTCCAATGCGCCGGATAATGTGCATTATTCAGCGCAGTATTAAACAGGATGGTTTAAATGTTTACCGCTTCTGGAGAGAGGTGTCGAAGCACAATGTTAGACACTCCGTCGATAACCACGGATTTCTTCTTTCTTTATGATTCGAAGATCGCTTGGAGTTCTACCTTCGATATGAACGGGGGATGTATCATCTCATCGTCATTTTCGTCATTGAACTCGGTGAAGACAATGTTCTCTGATCGCCAGTGTTCTATATCATTTCGAAGATAGAAGTTGTGCACAAGGACTCGATTCTCCAGGTCGTGGTTCACCTTATACACTTCCTGGAATGTTACTCCTATAGCCTCTACCTTCTCCTACGGATCCTCGATCACAAAGAAGTTGTCATCACAGACTGCGTCCCCTAGACCTATGTCTGCTGTTATAAGTATTTGTTCGCTGTTCGTCGTTCGGGGGGTCTTGAGACAAAGCAGGTCGTTTTGATTATTCCTCCGAAATATTTTATTTATTTGCGGGAACATACTCGGGTTGTTGGATTTTACAGCCCGAATTTTGTTGTTCCAATGCAAATTTACAGAAAGGCTGTAGTTTTCTTTAATCAACACTTAGAGGTTTTTAATCAACGACTTGAGTGTCCTGACCTTCGAGTTTTGTCTGTCAGTAAAGCGTCTGTACAAAGTTTTAATCTTGACAGAAGTGTACTTTTTTGTTGGTGAAGTGCGTCAATTGCTGCATTGCGGTATATGTCTACGTTGACAGTTAGTTGATACTGAGGTATTGTTCTGTCCACCGATCGTTTAATTGTCTCGTCCATTCGTTGTAGGTATCTGTCGATCTCCTCATTTGACAGGTTCCTATTGGACGGTGGGTAGAGCGAGTTCGAGGAGAGTGCTCTTGTCAATACTCTGGAGAAGCGTGTCCAACGCGTCCTACTGTAATTGTAGGGGTACGTTTGGACAAACTCCTCCAACTCCGCAATCTCGTTGGGAATTGTGATTTCGGCACTGAGTCCGCAATGGTCACTGTCATACACGAATGTATGTAGGCAGTTTCTCGTTTGTCGGTTCGTGTTGGTCAGTTGTAACTGTTCGTCGAACAGCACTAGATCCAGATAGGAGCCGCCTCTAGGATACGACGGACTATCGGTTGCATCGAGTCTATACTCGATATTCTGCTGACCCCACCAATTGAATAGTAAGTTCCCCCTAGAATTAGGTATTATGTTTCCCCAATTACTATATTTGGCACTCAAATCTCTGGCCATAACGAAATAGTTATCTTCCGATTCCAGCCTTAGACATCGAAAAATTGTCTGGAGCTCTGTAATTAGTTAAGTGGTTTGAGTAGTTCCAGAAGCGTAGACCGCGACCACGTACAACCTCTTTCCACTATGGAGGGGGATGCACACGATACACGCTTCCAGCTCCTGGAACCTCCGCACTTCACCGCTGTACACAGCCTTGTAACGCAAATATTTTCCAATGAAGATCGCAACACCTCCCCATTGAATGGAGTTGGGTCGGTCCCTTCTTATAATATTATATTTACTGTGCCGTAGTTTGTGCTTCTGGGATAGCTTAGTTTCGTTAGCCAAAAGTACGTCTGGGCTTTGGTCTTCTAACAAATTAAAAGTACGTTTCTTCGCTCGATCCTTATCAGTGAATTCACATTCACCGCAAGGATCTTTAAGGGTTTCTCCGCCATCGTACCCATTACGACTCGTGGTGCGCTAAGCCCAGCAGAAATGCGTTGATCTGGTCCACCCGTTTCGCCTGCTCTTGTAACTGACGCTGCAGCTGGCTCATTTGCCTTGAATAGAGAGCAAAATGGCCAGCAGGTCCGGCTAAGCCTCAGGTGCTTTAAGCACTGGGGCCTGCGCAGCAACCTTCGGCTGTTGTTGTACCGTATTTCCCCGGCCTAACGCCATTTGGGCGTAGGTCCATTGAGGAGTGACGGCTGGTGTTTGAGTAGAAGCAGGTGGACGCTTCACTTCGACTTTCTGCTGGCGAGCTAAATTTACTTTTTTTCATGTATTGAAACTTAGGACAACCACGATAGTTTGCGGTGTGTCTCGAGTTTCCACATAATGTACACGAGAGTTGGGCCCTATCTGCTATCCTATCCTGACCTAGAGAACACTCTTCTGCTTTGTGGTTCTTTCCACACTTCACGCATCGAGGCTGCATTTCGCAGTCCGACGCGGCGTGCCCGAACCTTTGGCAGCGAACACATTGTAAAATGTTTAAAATGTCCTCTTCACTCTTCCCCAGGTTACAACCTGGTAGTCTAGGACATTGATACTCCTTAGACTATCCAGTTTGCTATTGGGCGAAAGCGAACAAGGAAGAACGGTAACTTTCGCTTCTCCCTTTCAGCCCTTGCTGTGGTGTACGGCTTGACCCTTACGAACTCAAGACCGTCGCACTGTTTTTTCCTCAGCATCTGAAGGAGCTCCTCCAGTTCGGTAGACGAGTTCATCCCCCTCAGCAGCATTGTTTGCAAGGGGGAAAGGAGAAGAACTCCTTCGTCGAATCCTTCAATAAAACTTTAATTTTTTTATAATGCTCCACTGTGTTGCTGTGGATAGCATGCCTATCTTCATTAAGTATTTTAATGTAAAAATTATTACCAATAGCCGACTTACATAGATCAATGGTTTCCTTTAGTGAGATTTTATAGGTGTTAATGGATGGCACCTTCATCTTCTTAATACTCTGCTGCTGCTGTTGTTGCTGCTGCTATTGTTTCTGCTGCTGTTGTTTCTGCTGCTGTCGTTGTGCGGGCTGCTTTGGCTGCTGTTGTTGATCTCGCAGCTGCTTTAGCTGCTGTTGTTGTTGTGGTTGTTTTACTGGCAACTGTGGCTGCTGCTTTTGCGATAGCTTTATTGTTGCTGCTGACTTATTTGCAGTTTTGGTTACTGCGCTTGTTGTTGCTGCTACCCTCACTTCACCCTGCAGCTTTTCGTTTGAAGCTAATAATGAGGGGCGTTTAACCACGTTGGGAGTCGGCCTTATTTTCCTCCTCCTCTTTCATGCACTTTTGGTGGCCACTGTTTCTGCGTGGCGAGATATTGCGGCCTCATCGGCTGATGACATGTTGTCCGCTGCTCCCGCTATTGGAAGTGCGGACCGTTCATTTACGTCCATCGCCTGACACGAAATAGTTTTCTTGTTTCCCCAGTTCGTCGGATCAGTTCTCACTACCACTTGCACTAGGCTAATTTAACGCTTAAACGTACCGTGTCTACACCACTATTTAAAATTTAGCTACTGTACAGAAAAACCGAAACACTTTTTTATCCTACAAAGGTCTGTGAACGACTGCAAACAATGCTTCTGAGGGGGATAGATTCGTCTGTCGAACAGGAGGAGCTCCTTAAGATGCTAAGAGAGAAAGAGTGGGACGGTCTTCAGTTCGTCGGGGTCAAGCCGTACACCACAGCGAGGGCGAAAAGGGAGAAGTGGAAATTACCGTTCTTCCTGGTTCAGCTTTCACCCAACAGTAAACTGGATGATCTTAGGAGAATCAATGTCCTAGACTACCAGGTTGTAACCTGGGAAAGAGTAAAGAGGAGCGAAAACATTTTACAATGTCGCGGTTGTCCTAAGTTTAAGCAAATGAAAAAAAAAATCTGAAGCGTCTATCCGCTTCTAATCAAACGCCAGTCGTCGCTCCCCAATGGACCTTCGCCCAAATGGCGTCAGGCCGGGGAAATACGGTAGAACACCAGCCGAAGGTTGCTGCACAGGCCCCAGTGCCTAAAGCACCTGAGGATCAGCCGAATCTGCTGGCTATTTTGCTCTCAATTCAAGGGCAAATGAGCCAGCTGCAGCGTCAGTTACAAGAGCAGGCGAAACGGGTGGACCAGATCAACGCATTTCTGCCGGGCTTAGCGCACCACCAGTCGTAATGGGTACGATGGCGGAGAAACCCTTAAAGATCTTTGCGGAGAATGTAAATTCACTGATAAGGATCGAGCGAAGAAACGTACTTTTTAATTTGTTAGAAGACCAAAGCCCAGACGTACTTTTGGTTAGCGAAACCAAGCTATCCCAGACAAACTATGCCTGCTGACACAAACTATGACATAATAGGTATAATAAGAAGGGACCGACCCAACTCCATTCAAGGGGGAGGTGTTGCGATCTTCATTAGAAAAGGTTTGCGTTACAAGGCTGTGTACAGAGGTGAAGTGCGGAGGTTCCAGGAGCTGGAAGCGTGTATCGTGTGCATCCCTCTCCATAGTGGAAAGAGGTTGTACATGGTCGCGGTCTACGCTTCGGGAACTACTCAAACCACTTCATTTTTAACAGAGCTCGAGACACTTTTCGATGTCTAAGGCTGGAATCGAAAGAGAACTATTTCATTTTGGCCGGAGATTTGAATGCCAAGCACAGTGATTGGGGAAACAGTATACCTAATTCTAGGCGGAATTGGTATGGTCAGCAGAAAGTCGAGTATAGACTCGAGGCAACCGATAGTCCGTCGTATCCTAGAGGCGGCTCCTATCTGGATCTAGTGCTGTTCGACGTACGGTTACAACTGACCAACACGAACCGACAAACGAGAAACTGCCTACACACATTTGGATATGACAGTGACCATTGCGGACTCAGTGCCGAAATTACAATTTCCAACGAGATTGCGGAGTTGGAGGAGTTTGTCCAAACGTACCCCTACAATTACAGTAGGACGCGTTGGCACGCTTCTCTAGAGTATTGACAAGAGCACTCTCCTCGAACTCGCTCTACCCACCGTCCAATAGGAACCTGTCGAATGAGGAGATCGACATATACCTACAACGAATGGACGAGACAATTAAACGAACGATGGACAGCACGATACCTAGGTATCAACATTTTCACTTACAAAAAAGTAGACCTTGTACAGACGCTTTACTGACAGACAAAACACGGAGATTAAGACACTAAGGTCGTTGATTAAAAACCTCCAATTGTTGATCAAAGAAAATTACAGACTTTCTGTAAACTTGCACTGGAATAACAAAATTCGGGCTGTGAAATCCAACAACCCGAGTATGTTCCCGCAAATAAACACAATATTTCGGTGGAATAATCAAAACGACCTGCCGTATGTTAAGATCCCCCAAACTCATAACAACAGGCATAGATCCAGGAAACGCAGTCAGTGATGACAACTTCTTTGTGATCGAGGATCCGTAGAAGAGGGTAGATGGCTATAGGAACGACTTTCCAGGAAGTGTATAAGGTTAATGATAGCATTTGCCCGAACCTTAACCTGGAAAATCGAGTCCTTGTGCACAACTTCTATCTTCGAAATGATTTTCAACAGTGGCGATCAGAGAACATCGGCTTTATCCAGTTCAATGACGAAAATATGGCAAATAATACCATCGCGGATGAGGTGATACATCCCCAGTTCATATCGAAGGTAGAACTCCAAGCGATCTTCGAATCATTAAGAAAGAAGAAATCCGTGGTTATCGACGGAGTGTCTAACATTGTGCTTAGACACCTCCCTCCAGAAGCACATTATCTGCCGCATTGGAAGACAGCGGTGGTACATCCTATTCCCAAAAGGGGTAAGGATACTTCCAATCCGGCGATTCTCCGGTCGACAAGTCTCCTTCTGAATATCAGCAAGACATTCGATAAAGTGATCAATAGAGCCCTCTCGAAGTGGGTTGAGGACATGCATATTGTTCCGGATAACCAATTCGTTTTCAAGGCGGGGCATGATACTATACATGCCGCGTCTAAACTGGTGTTGGATATTCAATGGAACAAAAGCAAGAAGCAATGCACGGGTGCCTGCCTGGTTGACTTAGAGAAGGCCTTCGATACCGTATGGTTAGAAGGACTCTTCTACAAGTTGAGTAGGCTGGGCATAAGTAAACCACTGCTGTACATGCTTTATAATATGCTCACCGGTAGACAGTTCATTGTGGAAAATGGCAATGTGACATCTGCTGGTACGTTTGATATTAAAAGTGGTCTGCAACATGGTGCGGTTAACCGATCCTCTTAACCATTTACAACAGCGATCTTGTAGGATCTCTTCACCATGCTATAGTGTACGCAGACGACTTGGTAGCGTACAGATCAGGACCAAAGATCGAGGTCATTGCAATACTCTCGCGGCGTGACTTCGATAAGATCAAGCGATATTGCGACGACTGGAAGTTGAAAATCAACCAGAAAGAATTGGCGAAAGTTCTCAATCGTGGGACAGCACGGGCAACCATTAGCGTCTCGAAATGTAGTCAGATACCTTGGGCTTTGGCTAGGCGAATATCTATATTTTAACAAACATATAGATGTGCTCTGACCAGAGCCAAAGCGGCTCTTACAAAGAGGCTGTTTTAAAGCAGCCAACTCAATGGAAGGGTGAAGGTAATCTGCCACATGGCCCTCATCCGCCCCATGCTTGCATATGGTTGTCCCGTGTGGTTCAACGTGGCACCAAGTTTGATGGAAAGGTTTCGGGTGCTTGAGAGGGTCTGCCTTAGGGCTTGCCTTCGTGTATACAGAACACCAGAGTCTCAGTACAAAGAATTCTATTCCAATGAGGTGCTGTATAACAGGGCGAACATAAACAAAGTGAGTAATTTCCTGATCAAGTTGATTCGAGGCCACATTGCAAGAACAATGAACTCGGTAAATAATCTGATCTCCGGGGCTTACTATCCCAATGATATGTATCACGAGAGCGTGTGCCTTTACGGCTTCATTCCCCCAGAGGCGTCCCTCTATCTAAATAGAGAAGGTCTGATCCAGGACAGATTAGCGGTGCCGCTAATCTTCCATGTTGCTCGGACAGCTGTGGATAGGCGACTTAACTACGACCGACACGTCGCACACAGCACTACGGAGCGTTTCCGGTTTAGTAGAACGGTATCAGTTCGCGATTTGCGAGACGTTGTTAAGCAGCAGCACAAATTCTGGTGGTTAAGCCCCAATGATACTTCATTTTTCTTTATTTTTAATGCATTAAATCATGTTTAAGTGTCAGCCTTGCATAAAAGAGACAACACGATTTTTTAAGAAAAGGAGAGCAATTTTTTTGCAGAAAAGTAATAAACTCTCAGCTTTTGTTTTTGTATTGAGCCGAAAAGAATCACAAACGGGAAAAATTAAGTAGGAATTTAGGTTTTTCTTTTTCTTTGAACATTTCCAAAACATTTGCTATTAATAAATTTATATTTAAAACACACAAAATAAGTACATCTGGATCCCTTTCGTAAATACAAAACAATTTAGTTTTGCAATGACTAAATGTCAAAAAAAAGCTACCAGCGGCTGAAAATGTAGTTTGGGTTACATTTTCAATGCATTTTTTCTGACGTTTTCACATTTATTATGTTAATCTGTGCGCACTCACACTTATCCGTAGAAAGATAATCTACGTCTGCTAGACGTATGGCGCGCAAAAAAATGTAATATCCTTTTAACTGAAAAACCGCATCGGGTTGGCTGCCTAAATATTTTCAGTCGGTGGTCGAAGCTTGCCCGTGACGGTCGTGGTGCGACGGTAAGTACCTGTGGTGACAAGTTATAGCTATGCCATACGTCTGGGAGACGTATGATTATCTTTTATGTAACTTTTGTGAGATATTTGAACAAATTGTTTATTATTATTTACAGATACGTTTTATAAGTTTTTGGTGCTTATTTTTATTTTATCGTCATCACGAACCGAGGAGTGTTGAATTATAGTGAAATTGAGTATTTGTTGATGGAAAATGAAGAAGTTATATCGTCAGAATGTGAAAGTGATTGTGAAAATTTCCTCTTAGAGGCCGACGTGCAGAGTTACACTGTAGACGAATTTATTGACGATGCTAAGGATGCGTCGGACAGCTCTGGTGAAGAACAATCAGTGTCAGGAAGTAATTTAACTTCATCTTCAGATGCCCGCATTATTATTCCACATAAAATTCGCAGAATGTCAAAAATATCATGTGTGGTATGCAAAAAGGCGGTTTACGGCGAACATAAAAATTACGTGTGTCATTCTTGTATTTAATTTAATCGTATGCGGTTCAAAATTACTAAGACTTATTAGTACACCTATTTTTAACCAAAAAATGCTAATTAGGCAACTATTAGGACTTAAAGTCAATGGCCCATATTCATAGTTATATTTTAAATCCGGGTGTAACTAATCTTGAGTCTAAAGTTAACACACAGGTTAGACACAGTTAGTATTCATAGACAATTTGGCAGCTTTGACTAATTAGATACGACTCTGGCGTCTATTCTACTACAAATTGGATTTAATCTGAAACTGAAATTTCAAAAATACTATTTTTTTACGGTTTTGCTGTTTTAAACAAAAAAAAAAGGCAGGAATTATTATTGTACACGTATGTTTTGAAATAAAAAGGAAATTTTAAAATTACAGATCAGTGGCAAGGAACTTAAAAGAGTAGGGGAGCAGAACTAGTAGGAAGCAGAGAAATAAATGCTGCGCGAATTGCATCTTAAAGTCGTGGAAGATAAAAGAAACGACGTTAAGATGATATCACAGAAATGCAGCGCATGGAAAGACATGGAATATGGAAATAGCTTTGTTTTGCTTTGATGAACATTCCGACCAAAAAATCTTAATGCTATTTGGAGTTGAAGGCTTCCAGACACTGGCAAGCCTATCTTACTTGGTTGGTCTTGAAGTCTTTAACCATCTCCAAGCTGCCTCTCAGATGCAAATTGGCGGAGTACAACAATAGATTCAATTACCTGAGCGCAAAAATCACATCGTCAAAGAACCTCACCAGCGAAGTCAACGTACAAGCGAACAAAGTAGCACCTATCGCAGGATGCCTGAGAGTCGTCATCTGGCGAAATAAACATCTAAGCGTAGAAGGCAAAGATCGCATATACAAAACCTGTGCGCGTCCTGTGTTAACATATGCCACCAAAACAAGAGCCGACACAACAGTCACTGAAAGAATTGTCTAAAAGACAGAGATGAAAACCCTACGCTCTTTCACAGGATTTACTCTTAGAGACTTAATGCACAACGAGGACATCAGGCAAATGTACAACATCCAGGATATTGTCAAGTGGAGCAGCCGAAGGCGAAAATCAGTGATGCTGGGAAGACCCTCTATTGGTCTACCACCAAGATATGAAAATCTTGATCAATCGACCTACATTTGTCTTATTTAATTTAGGTCATTATCTACGTGGTGTGGATAAAGTTAAAGAAAATCTATCCTCAAGCAAAAATGAGAACTTAAGTCTCATAACCAACTCAAAGAAAACATATGCACAGGTTACTGCGAACAATAATGCCAAACCAATCGGAAAACCCAAGCCTTCCAGTAACGTCATGGAGGATATCATGCAAAGAATCCTCAACAGAATGGATGACATGGAAAAGAATAATAAGAAAATTCTGGAAAGAATATCTTTCCTTGAAAAACTAAACAGTAACAAAAAAACTGTTTTTTAAAAGATCCTAATGGCTAAAAACATAAAAATATTGTTATGGAATGCCAATGGTCTCGAGAATCGCAAAGACAAATTGCAAGCGACTCTCGATATGAATTAAAATTGAAACAAAACGATTTTAAAAGCCTCTTCCGTAAATTTAGAAACAAATTTATAATAAGCGGAGATTTCAACGCAAAGAACAAATTCTGGGGATCAAGATTAACAAATACAAGAGGAAGAGAACTCCTTGAATCTATAAAAGAAAGCAATGCTAATCACCATTCAACGGGAAATCCTACTTACTGGCCCACAGATAGGAACAAAATCCCGGACGTTGTCGACTTCTTTATAACCAAGAATATCTCCTCAAATACTACCCAAGTGCAGGAAGGGCCAGATCTTGACTCAGATCACTCGTCTGTGCTGCTTACACTTGGTAATAAAATTATTATGAAGGAACGTAACCCATGTCTAGTGAACAAGCTAACTGACTGGATATATTTCAGATATTTGCTGGAGGAATGCATCGAACTAAGAACAACAATCGATACAATAGAGCAACTAGAAAGTGAAGTTTATACTTGCACCCTAAACATACAAAAGGCTGCTTGGGCTGCAACGCCTGAATCAAATAGTTAAGTAAAAAGAAACGTATATCCCAAAGAAATATGCGACATATTATCTGAAAAGAGGAGAGCTCGCAAACGCTGGCAATTATCGAGAGCGCCAAGTGATAAAAATAGACTTAATAGTTTAAACAATACGCTAAGAAAAAAGATCACAGAATTGAAAAATGCGTCGGTGGAAAGATACCTTACAAATCTGACAAACGATGCTAGTACAGAATACTCACTGTGGAAGGCTACAAAAAAAATGAAAAGACCAACGGCACACATCCCGCCAGTTAAAAACAGCAGTGGAAGCTGGGCAAAAACAAACAAACAAAAGGCCGATTTATTTGCTGAACATCTTGAAAGCGTCTTTCAGCCTTATGAAGATAATGATTATCTCACACAAACAGAAGAAATGTGCGAAGATGAGAGGTTAATCCCAGCAGTAACCTCTAAGGAAATAGCCACAGAAATTAAAGAGAAGATCAACCCGAAAAAAGCTCCGGGATTTGATTTAATCACGGGTGAAATTCTGAAAAAACTGCCTAGAAAAGGTATGAAAAAATAGCACAGATAATAAATGCAGCGTTCAGACTAAGGTATGTTCCACGCATGTGGAAGGTAGCGGAAGTTATTATGGTACCAAAGCCGGAAAAATTACCCAGTGAAGTTACCTCATATCGTCCGATTTCATTGCTGCCAATACTGTCATAGATCTTCGAAAAAATTCTTCTAAAACGACTCCATCCGATTATAGAAGAAAAGGCACTGATACCAAACCATCAATTTGGATTCAGAAATAAGTACTCCACTATAGATCAGGTCCACAGAATAACTGACAAAATAGAAAAAGCCTTAGAAGAAAAACAAATATGCTCTACCATGTTCCTTGATGTAACACAGGCTTTTGATAAAGTATGGCATAAGGGATTGGTCCATAAACTAAAAAATATCTTCCAAGACAATACTCAGAAATACTAGAGTCATATATAAAGCAGCGATTATATAGAATTAAGCAAGAAAATGAGTACTCCGCATTAAATTGTATAAAATCTGGAGTACCGCAAGGTAGTGTGTTAGGGCCTGTGCTGTTCCTCCTATACACGAACGACCTACCACAAAATGACGAAATTACTGTTGCCACATTTGCAGACGATACTGCTGTATTTGCTGTCGGAAAAACCGTGCAGGAAGTTACCGAAAAACTACAAAGGACAGTAAATGAAATATCTGAATGGACCAAAAAATGGCAAATAAAATTAAATGAACTGAAGTCAATCCATGTTAACTTCACGAATAAAAACGTACAACACATACCTGTGTACATAAATAACAAAGTAGTTCTGCATTCGAACTCAGCTAAGTACTTAGGCATGACTTTAGACGCGAAGTTGCGCTGGAAAACTCATGTTAAGAAAAAACAGGATGAACTAAACATTCGATATAAAAGAATATTTTGGCTAATAGGGAGGTATTCATGTCTCTCAATATATAATAAACTGCTTCTCTATAAGCAAGTTTTAAAGCCAATATGGACATATGGCCTTCAACTCTGGGGGTGCACAAGTAAGACGACCCTACAAAGCATACAATGCTTTCAAAATAAAGTACTACGCAATATTGTTAGTGCGCCATGGTACATACGTAACGCTGATCTGCATAGGGATCTAAAAATTGAAATGGTAGAGGACGAGGTCAGGAAGGTCGCAAGAAGACATGAAGGTAGGCTTCGCAACCATACTAATTTAGAAGTAGTCGAACTACTTGATAATAACAATCTAGTTAGAAGATTACGAAGAACAAAACCATTCGAACTAGTTAACTAAAGGAAAAAAAAAAAAAATAATAATAAATAAAAAATATATACATATATATATATATTAAAAGAAATATATAACATAATCACCTGACCAAGTGATAACGAGCTAAAAAACAAAAGGTAACAGACCAATGTTAGTTCCTTATAACATAAAATTATGAGTATGTATTAGAAAAAAATTGCTGATTAGTTTAACGACTAGGTGCGATTATTGGAAGGATGGTACCACCATGCTTTCTCCGGGTGTTTTTAGTGGGTGGGTCAAGTCCCTATCGCAAAGCTCGCATGCGATGTCTTTCAACGATTTTCACCCAGCTACACGCAAAAAAAAAAAAATCTACGTGGTGTGCTATTTTTATTCATGTTAAACTTAAATCAAATCACTCGCACAACTCTTAGTTTAATTTTTTTTTCTTCACAAATTTCTGACGATAAACACAACTTAAACATACGTTCTGTCGTAATTAATGTTAGACTCGAGTTTGTCGTTAAGACCCGGGTTTAAATTGTGTATGAATAATATTTAGAAACAACATAATAAGAACTTATCAAGCATCTATGAATATGCGCCAATTTTAATGTTCCTTCAAAAAATAAGTTCTTTTTTTTTTTGTTAATTTGTATTGGAGTTTAAGTTTTTGGTTTTTATTGTTTAAATTAATATTTATTTTTACTGAATCATTGCTTCATTTCTCTTAATGTGAACTACATTAATAAATAAAACATTAATATTTTATAAAAAGTTCATGGGTTTCATTTAATACACTAACAAAGTGCCATACGTCTCCGAGACGTATGATTATCTTTTACGTCATAAAAAATATGATTATCTTTCTAGGGTTAATGGCAATTCCAGTAGTAAATTTTTCGTACTGCTCTAATTTCATTTTCAGAGCAATAAAAATGCGAAAAAAATGTAGTGTCATACGGGCTTCATGGGACGGAGAGGGAACTCCTTCGTCGTTTCCAATAGATACGGGGTAGCCTCTCAAGGGGCAAAGTTGGCCTTTTTCGTTTTTACTTATGGCTGGCCTACATAGGTTAAATAGGTTAAAAAAAAGTTGAAAAACTGGCAGCACTTCGCGTCAAAAAAAGTACGTATTTAATTACGTAATTAGAATAAAGTAGTTTAAGATTTATTTTAAAGTAGATTGTAAGTTTTAGATTTAAGACAATTTTAATTTTAATTTAAAAAAAAAAGTTAAATAGTTTGTAAAGTAATTTAAATAAATCAATTTAAGCTAGGTTACATCGAAAGACATTAGTATAAGCATTAAGTTTAGCTTAGAGCGCCCGTATAGGGCCAGTAAGTTAGTATATAACATAGTTAAGTTAGTTAAGCTAGTTTTAAGCGTTTTTTGTCTAGCACGTAAGATATAATGAATTCGCAAATAAAAATGCATAAAAAATTAATGAAAGATCATTCGAGACCCGAATAAGGTCCGAATAAGATATACAAAGGGCATGAAGAAAATCATTCGAGATATGGCTTTGTGTTCTGAGTAAGAGAAGTGAGTAATGAAATGAAATAAGAGAAGAAATATTGTAGAATGTATGGCGCTCTTCGACTGTACATTAGAGAAAGAGAACTCTATCACAAAACGTACACATATGTACAAGCAGTTTATTATACGGTTTCGACACATATACTTATACACACCATGTACACACGCACCACAGATAATGCGTTCATGGGGATAAGGGATTTTAAAATTTTAAAAATATGTATAAGAGAGAAGTAAGAAAATAGAAAACAATATCATTCGAATGATTTTGTGCTAAGAAGTAAGAACTGGGACATAATCGAATCTTTCATTCGAATGCGCCGATCACTAATATTATAAAGTTTGTATATCTACAATTGAGTCAATACAAAAAAGTTTTCTTAGATTCGCTCTTAGAGGACTTTCTTGGATTGATTTAAATAACCTACCTTTTTATCTTGCAAGGTTAAAACTGATTGGCTTAGAATCTCTAGAGGTCAGGAGAATAGTGGCAAGAATTGTCTTTCTTCATAGGGTTCTAGTAGGTGAGATTGATTCTACGGAAATTTTAAGTTTTCTCAACATAAGCGTTCTATCTTTCAATCTACGAAGCGCTAGATTCTTTACAGTAGCCCATTCTCAGACAAACTACTGTCGTTCTTCGTCAATTAACGAGTTAGTGATTGCGTAATGTCAATGCAAATGTCAATTTAATGGATTTTAAACTGCCGACCTCCCCCATAAAAAGGATACTACTTGATGTTATTCACTCGTAATTGTTTGCTCTGTTTTATTTTACTTTACTTTGTTTTCACTTTTGTCTATTATTGTACTTCCTTATGTCTATTAAACATTTCATTCTTTGGTGAAAATAAATAATAATTATAAAATAATAAATCGCGGCTGATTTCGGGTGGTGGTCCATCAGTGGCGTCGTATGGCATGTACACAGCTGAAATAATCAGTGGGGAAGCTCCCTCTCGTCATGTCTTAACACCGTTTTTCTAGATTGCGTTTGGTAGATAGGAGAAATAAGTTAATATGTTTTCTAGCTACGCTACACGTTCTGTTCTTACATTCGGTTCAGTATTGTAGATCACAAAATCGGCGTGAGTTAGCCCTCTAATTTTGTTACGTGATATCCATGGTTCTTGAATTCGGGCGATATCAACATTTCTTTCATCTAGAAGATAGATGAGGTTAGCGCTAGCCGCTATGCTGTAGTGTAGGTTTGAATAATTTTCATGTTAAGCACACCTAATCACTCGTCTCTCTCTTCTTCCTATCCGTTCTGTCCGTAAACGGCCAAACTTTCCATCGGGTAATACCCGTGCGAACTTTATTATTGAATCTCCTCAATATCGGCATTGATTTGTGGTTGAGGAGAACTACTCTCTCAGTGCCAGTTTCGGAGTATTCGCCGACCTTTACCACCTCCCAGTTGTCGCTCAAAAGCTCTGGGTTACGATGCCGCAAGTTTCTTTCTATCCTCTCCTTGGTGATATGCATATACGTGTATATGGCATTTAGGTCTTGTGAATTCCAGGTCATTCTTTTTGACTAGTCGAATGTCGGCGTTTGCCCATGAAGCCAGCGTTTTCGCGACGAACGATTGGAGCCACTTCAGCGTAAACTCATTATCGCAGCAGAGAATCTTAAAACGTCTGTAAGTGGTTAGTTATACAAAGTTTGCGGATTTACCCGAGCAGGCTTACGTCCATTACCCTAGTCAGCCTTACGCTACGTCTAGTGCTGTTGGTTGCCTTTTAGTACCCCGCGACCGGTTTAGGAATGGGTTAAAACCCTTTTGCCCAACACGGTCGAGAGTGGTTTGGGGTTGATCGCGACCAAAGAACGTGGCAGATAACTTGCCTCTTTCGTCATGCTCAACCTTTCGTGGGGTCACGTCCCGTCATGGCCTTCTTAGACCAGCTTGCGGCCAACTCGGACACGAATCGGTAGCGGGCCTTAATCCTTCCACGGTTGAGGTAGGGAGCAAGTGGCTTCCTTCTCTTGTCATAGGCGGACCTTTAAAATTCCGGCTAGTCGCGTTTATGTCCTCCTTAGTGGACCCTGAAGACTGGACCGTGCTGCGAGCTCTATCCAGAGCCACCCTTTCTTTGTCCTTGAAGGACTTTGGATCACGCATTTTGAGCCGCTTAATCAACCGTAAAGTATTGCGCCTGCTTTTGTGTAAAGTCCGTTATCAGTTTTATCTCTAGTCTTGTTGGAGGTTCGAGGGACTAGTCCATGGTTATGTTCGCTAGCGCTGGCTACTGTCGCATATCTGCAGATTGTAGAATTTCCACTTTCAGCTAGGCTATCGCAACCAGGCGGTGTAGATGCCAATAGATTCATCGTTTGGAGACTGGCAGTGATTGCCTGGCTAGGATTGTCCATTCCCACCTAACTGCCTTCCTGAGTAACATCCTCTCTCAGCTGTGGGATAAAGGGGAAGAAGATGTCCGTCTGCACTCACTGCCTGTATGCAGGTAAGGGGAATTTTGGTCAAAACTGGAGGTTTTCAATGTTTCCAGAGTTCACCGTTAGAAGACAGCGTAACGTGGTGCCATTCATCCCATAGGCACGGTAGTTACACACTTGGCACTACGAGTTTTTTCAAGTTTTCCTGTTTAGATTCACCGTATTCAGTTAACAACAAGAACACCTCGGGAAGGATGTGGTTCTTCACCACGTATAGACGGTCTTTGGGGAGAATATCTCTGCCCCATTGATCTCTTTGCCTGGAGACCTTGCCCTCATTACTTTCAGATACATTGTCTGTTGGTGATGATAAACAAAACGATCATATTACGATCGCCCTTTGTTTAGCCACACGTATCTGGTCAACAAATCAGCTTAAACATATTTCCTTGTTGCAATGAAAAACGAGTGAAGATAAAAAATACATGCATATGCATAACATACTAACTACGCCAGCTCCAGTTCCTTCTCCAACCCGGAGATGGAAGAGTGTGGTTCCGATTCAATAGAATAGTCACCCAGTTCCATCGCTGGCAGGATAGATTCTGTTTCCCCAATTATGTTTTTCATTTTTTCTTTTGTATTTTTTAAAATTTTTCGTTTTACCTTTTTGGTCCTACGAGAATGCACGGTACAGCTGTCCACCTTAGGTAACAGGCATGCTTGAAGATTAACGTGTAAGGCATGTGGCCTCATTTCGTAGAGCGCTATTTCACGTCGCCGCCTTTTAGTACCTTTTGATTGCGTACCATTATGACGCTATCTTTGGCTGTAGCATTTCTGGACGTGGAAGTTTTTGGTGAAGCTTTCAGTTCTCTCTTTCCATAGTTTTTTTGATGAGCAGTAAATAAAGGACTAAAAAATTCGTAAAGATCTCCATTGATTTTCATTTTTCATTTTATTTATTGTAGGCTAAATAATAATAATACATATACATTTATAAATGTGATTCAACAGTTAAGAGATTTAAAATGTTACAATACATTCTTTACAACTTTAGTACAGTAAATGTACAATAAATAAGGATTTAACGATATTAACATTTAAAAGAAACTTTTACTAATAAAAACCCTCAGGCAATGCTTACGAAATTAGAGTCAATCACGAAAGTCTACATATCAATTCTCATAAATAAAATTTGAATTTAATTTTCTCTTCCTCAGAATAATACAAAGAAAACAAGAATACAAGCACTTTTCAGAGATATACATAAGTAGACTTTTGTGACTGGCATTTCACATTGTTATTGTCTTAGGCCATTGCCTGAGAGTGTGCCTTTTTTTTATCGTCTTCTTCATTTTTGTTCGGCGAGGCTATGATCAGAATTATACGGATCATAACCCTCCCACTTTACCAGTAGGGATGCTGATCCGCCTGTGGGGCTCGCCGATTTGACCTCAGAAAGTATCTGCAGGCCTCCCGGTTTCGGATCACTTCGTTAATTAGGCCAATCGAATGCTGATTTTTTTGCTTTTGTTTGATCCAGGAGTTTTTTTGGCCTGCTTACCTTGTACAGAAATGTTGAATTGACATTGCCTTTTTGACAGAGTTTGTAGGATCTCTCCTTTGAACATGGCAATACCAACTGAGCCGGTCGTGCTCCAATCTTTTCGAGAGGGATTCTTTGACGTGAGGGCTTCCTCCGATCTTTGAACTTACTTTTTGAATACTTTTTGTACATTTTCCAGCATTGTGAACCGTATGTGAGCGCGAAACGAAAAACTGTGGTGTAAAACCTTCCTTTCAGCTTAGGGGGCATTTTTTGGTCACAAAAATAGCAGAGTTTTCTTGCCACTTCATCCACTCAGTGCAGAAGAAGAAATAGAAAAAAATCATCAAATCAAAAACATCCTGGGATGCAGAGTCAAAATACATTTAATAAAATCAAAACTGGTGCCCCAATGTAAGCAATGCCAGGCATATGGGCATACACGAAAATATTGCAATAGACAGGCAAGATGTGTGAAATGCGCTGGAAAACACCACACAACACAATGTACAAAGCTTGAAAATGTGCAGCCTAGGTGCGTGCAGTGCGGAAAACCTCACCCCGCAAGCTATCAAGGGTGCAGTGTTGCCATAGAACTGCAGAACTTTATAAATAAAAAACAAAATACTAAGAACACTAAATGCCAAATTTGTGATAAAAAACAAGAAGCACCAGAAAATATCAAAGCAAATGTGGAACTAACACAACCAGAGATTAAAAAACTTACTCCAAAAGTAATAAAAAAACTGGACGCTAAAGAAACCAGCGCAGGTATAGCGTCATATGCTCAAGTAGTAGCACTTAAAAAACGGCATCCTATACAGAAAAAGGGCCAACCCGAGGATAACCAACATAGGAGTCAACCGAGCAATGACATGAGTCAAACACTACAACTGATCCTTACCAAACTTAACACACTAGATATGCGACTTAAAAAGCTAGAAAACATCAGCGACAAAGTATCTAAGCATAACCATGGATCAAAATCTTAAATTGATATGTTGGAATGCAAATGGTCTCCTGCAACATCAACAGGAATTGCAGGTGACTCTTGATACAATAATAACATAGACATTTGCCTTATTTCAGAAACTTATTTCACAAAACACACGCAAATAAAATTTAAGAACTATAAAATCTACCACACTGCTCATCCTGAAAACGCAGCTAAGGGTGGAAGCGCGGTTATAGTTTGAAAATCTAGAAAACAGAAACAGGAATAGGTGGTGATTTTAGTGCCAAAAAGGTAAACTGGGGATCTAGATTGACTACAACGAGAGGAAGACAACTTTATGCTGCAACTCAAAAACATCAGTGCGAAGTTCTCTCAACAGGGAGGCCCACTTATTGGCCCTCAGATACCAGATCTTATTGATTTCTTCATAATCAGAAACTTGTCAAGCAGTTACATACATATAGAAGGGTTTGAGTTCTGACCATGCACCTATGATTCTCCAAATGAGTGAACAAATAATTAAAAATACAAATGTTAAAACCTTAACAAGCAAAAGAACAGATTGGCAAGCTTTCAAGCTGAACTTAACAAATAGAATAGACCTAATGATACCTCTAATAACCAAAAATGACATAGATATAAAAGTGCATAAGAAAGAACATGAAAATAAACTACCCAAAAAAAATAAAAGATTTAGTAGCAGACAAAAGGCGAGCAAGGAGAATATGGCAGAAAACAACAGCTCCACAATATAAAACGAAGCTTAGCAGCCTTTGTCAGCAACTAAGAAGAGAAATTCAAAAATTTAAAGAAGACTCAATGAAAAGATACCTTAGAGGATTAACAGCTGAATATGCAACAAATTTCACTTTATGGAAAGAGGCAAAGGATTAAAACAGCCTACTATACACATTCCTCCAATTAAAGCAGATGATGGAAACTGGGCAAAAAGCGATGAGGACAAAGCCACTATTTTCCCAGACCACCTAGAAAGCATATTTAAGCCACCAGATGAGAACAGAAATACACAAGCTGTGCTAATAGAACCATCTGAGGACGAAAGCGAAGAAATTCTGCCCACAACTCCTAACGAAATAAAAAACTTAGTTGAGTATGAAATAAATGCAAAGAAAAGTCCTGGATATGCCCTTATAACTGGTGATGTACTAAAAAACTTGCCAAGGAAGGCAATAATTAGAATAACAAATTTAATAAATGCCACATTTAAGCTTAAGCATGCACCTAGTTTGTGGAAAGTTGCTGATGTCCTAATGATTTCCGAAGCCGGTAAACCACCAAATGAAGTGACATCCTACAGACCTATATCGCTATTGCCAATAATATCAAAAAATTTTGAGAAATAGCTCGCAAAAAGGTTAAATAAAATAATTGAAAGAAAGAAACTGATTCCGAACTATCAATTTGGTTTCGTAGGCAGCACTCTACCATACAACAGGTGCACAGAATTACGAATAAAATCGAAGAAGCATTAGAAGAAAGGAAAGTATGCTCGGCAATATTCTTAGATGTGGCGCAGGCCTTTGACAAAGTATGGCATGAAGGTCTTATCTATAAATTGAGACGTATGCTGCCAAATCAGTAGGCTTCCATTTTTAAATCTTATCTAGATGGAAAACATTTAAGAATAAAACAGAATAGTTCGTATTCAAATCTGAGAGAAATAAAGGCCGGTGTACCTCAAGGTAGCGTACTGGGCCCAATATTATACTTATTATATACTAGTGATATTCCAGAACTAGAAAACCATACTATGGCCACATTTGCAGATGATACTGCAATATTAGCTTCAAGAAGAACCAATAAAGAATCCACAGAAAAACTCCAAATAGGCGTGTAAACAAAATTAATTTGCGAATGGACTAAAAAGTGGATAATTAAATTAAATGAGTCTAAGTCAGTTCATGTTGACTTTACTAATAAAAAGGTCGAGCATATACCAATTATTATAAATCAAAAAATAGTTCCATGTGCTAATACAGCGAAATTTTTGGGTATGACTCTAGACGCAAAGATGCGATGGACAGAGCACATGAAAAAGAAAAGAGAGGAGTTAAAAATCAAATTTAGAAAGCTACACTGATTGATAGGAAGAAAATCCAACGTGACAATTCCAAATAAAGTGATTTTATACATATAATCAAATGGACCAACATGGACATATGGAACCCAACTATGGGGTTGTACTAAAAAAGACTAACGTGGACATATTACAGCAATTCCAAAATAAGGTGCTCAGAAATATAGTAAATGCGCCTTGGTACACTGACCCTTCATCGAGACCTGAAGGTAGAAAGTGTTAATTCGGAAATTTTAAAACGTGCTAAAAAACACAAGGAAAAGCTAGAAGAGCATATAAATATAGATGCAAGAAAACTATTAAATAACGAAAACGAATTAAGAAGGCTTAAAAGAATAAAACCTCTTGATTTAGCCTAAACTAGAAAAGAAAAGGAAAGAAGAAAAAAAAATCCATGCATACATACATACATACACCTATGTATATCACATCCGAAACAAAGAAACACAAAGGGGTAGAACTCAATCAAAGGCTAAGATGTCATTAAAAAATTGCTTACTAGATCGCAATTATGTGGGAGGCGGGGTTTTAGTCGGTAAAAATCCGGCATACTGATAACACGGATCATCAGTATCTTTTGAAGATTTCCCCTTCCTCTAAAAGAAAAAAAAAAAAAAAAACTTCATCCACCCTACGCTTACGCGATGATTGATGTCGTCACTAATAGTTACTTCGCTATTGATCATAGATCCCAGATACTTGAATTTTTCGCACTTAGGAATCACTTTTCCATTCAAATAAATGTCTGGAATAGGTTAAGAGTGGATCAGAGAATGGGCACTACAGGTATTCTGTCTTTTTTGGACTGATTCGATTTCGATATCCATTTCCCTCTAAAACATCCACCCATATGATAACTCCATAACTAAGCAAAGAATAACTGATGTACTTTGGAGTCCGTCACTTTTCCTTCAAGGAGATAATCCAGGACTGTGATAAATAGCGAAGTACTTAAGACGCTTCCCTGGTGCACACCGATTTGGAGATGAGAATCATGATCCATCTAGACCCGACGTCTCCCATCTTTTTCCAAAACTCAGAGGGTAACTCGTCCGGCGTGGAGACATTGACCGCTTTCCCAACTTCATCGACTGCTATGTCAGGTACTTCTCTATAGTTAGAGGCGGCTCTTGGAAATTAAAGCCGGGGAAACTGTTCGTTTAAAAGTTCCTCACAATACTGTCCCCACCTCTGCAGAATTTTTTCGTCGTCCACGAGGAAAGCATTGTTAATAAACTTCGGCGAACGAATCCCCTGAGTATTTCTTCTTCTCTGTGCGGCTATTTTGAAGATGGTTGTACCCTTCTTCAAGTTATTTTGGAGAAGAAGATAATTCCTCCAACTCCTGATACAGGCCCTCCATACACTTTGCTTGAATTTGGGAGCACTTCTTCTTCGCGATACTTTTGCAACGTTTATGTTCCAATATTAGGAGGGGCACTTTGATCAAGCTTTAAATGCTACTTTTTTTCATTTATCTTTTTTTCATCATTAAGTGTGCATTTTTCAATAAATTTTAAGACATTTATTTATTAAAAACGGCACGCTTGCGGTTGCTCGGCTCAGATCGTCGGACGGGGTGGTTCTTGTCACACCCCACCTGCTCAGCACACAAAATCTCGTGCCTTGCATATAAACAAAAATCAAAAAAGAAGGAAGAAAGCTACTCAACGTTGAATTCGGTCGGACTAAAAAATATAGGAAAAAGATAGAAAAAAGAAAAAGAAAGTGTCCGAGGGCTTATGTCTATGGCCAGGAGAAAGACCGGGAAAAACTTCGCGGTTATTATCTAACTAGCCTAAGCTATACTAAAAACTTAAGCTAAGCCTAAACTAACTAAAACTTAACATTTCACCAGTACGTGATCAAGCCTTTTGGACCTTTTCGTTATAAGTAACTCGGAAAATATACTTCTCTACACCCAGTTGTCAGCGCCTGTGTTCTCAAAACACGACTTAATCTTTGGAACTTTTAAGCACGCTCTGCCGCGAACACAAAACCAGACCTCCCGAGTGGTTGCAGTCACTCAATTGTCTTCTGAACGAAACCAAGAACAACAAAACCTTGAGTCACGGTGTGGGGAGTAAACCCCTAAATAAATCCGACTTTTAAGGCCAGAGTGTTGAGGTACCCGTGCTCGGCTGCATGGCTAGCTAGTGGTTAAAGAGAACTAGCGGAACGGTCCCCTCCGATGCCCAGACTATGTCGGTTGTATGAGTGCCTTATCCCGTATATCAACTCTGCTGGGATGGACCCACTTTTCGAAATACTCGTGGGACCACATATTTAACAAAAATGAACAAACAAAACGAAAAGACAAAGAAGATAACAAACAACAACAAAAGCCTGTCCTTGTCAGGCAAGCCCCTACCTCTATCCCAGACATTTCCGACGATAACCTACAAACTACACACAACACGGACACTCTCATTACTAGTCTTCCTTTCGACAAACTGCACATCGACGGCATAGACGTTGAGTCCCTCCCTCCACCGAAGATGGGCGCAATAGGACCCGAAACAGAGGACGAATTACTAAAGACATTCGATCCCGATGATACTGCCCCGAAACACAGTGCCTTTCCGGAAGAGAAGCAACGCAGTAATTAAAGGGCCTCTAAAAGATATCTATCCAAGATGGCAGTAAAAGAACTCAATAGTCTGAACGCAAGAGACAGTGATCTGATTAGGAAGCAAAAAAAACCGCGTTACGAGCTACGAACGTAAACACGCCCTCGGTGTGTCTGAAATCGTGGCTCCTAATGTCAGTCAAGTCCCCAAAAAGCCAGAATCCGCTAATACGAATACGGGCAGAGTAGCTCAGCAGGTCATTTCTACATAGGTCGCTCCCTAAAAAGAACGACCAGGAACGGACCAGCTTCTACAAGGGACGCGACGAGTAAGGAAAGCAGCGAAAAGCAGGTCAAATTAGAATAGATCCATAAGGCTGAAAACACACCGGATCAAACAAAACGTTCTTGATTCGATAGTCAAAAAAAACGTTTTTTATTTGAACACACACCAAGCCAAACAGAATGTAACAAAACAAAACGTTTTGTTTTCTTGTTTCGTTTGGTGTGCGTTGAAATAAAACGAAATGGAATTTCAACATGTGGACGGACTCAAACGATGAAGTTGTGCCAATCTTACATACAATTTTTAAAGCAATTGAGGAAAGGATGCAAATAGCAGAGAGTGGTGGGTGCATCCATATAATCTGAAACGAAATGCTGAGGATGTGATATTAAACTTAATAGCAGAGTAAAGAACTTATCCTGCAAAATTTAATAATTTCACCAGAATGCGGATTGAAACTTTTGATTAATCGAAAATACTATCAGAAAACAAGATACAAACTATCGTAAAACCATAACTCCATATTTGTTAAAATTTGCGCACAGAGTAAACATAGAAGCAAATAAAGCTGTGAAGTGCAACGAAAGAAGAAAATAAAAACAATGGAATCAAAATTTTGTTTTGCAAAAAACAACAGGTCAGCTATCGGCAACGAAACATGTTTTTCTGTTTTGTTTTGGTTTTTATGTTTCGTTTCATTTGGTGTGCGTTGCGCCATAAGAAAGTAGGCAATTATCGTCAACAACGCTGGTTCGAAACAGTTTTGTTGCATTCGGTGTGTGTTGCTCGTATACAATGGCATGTATTTTCGACAACCACCGAAACACTTCAAAACAAAAACGTGTGTCTTATTTCGTTTTCTTTGGTGTGTGTAGTCTCATAAGAAACAATGTTCTCTTGTTTCACGAAACAAAAAAACACGTTTTGCTTTATCCGGTGTGTTTTCAACCTAATCGGGCTGATCGAGAACAGACCAGTAAAATCTCTACAGAGACACATGCTGGTACTTCGAAACCTACTTCAAAGAGACAAAGATCAGAAGATGAGCCGAAAGATCACTCTCCGAAGAAAACAAAGCCCTCATCCAGTTTCGAAGCCACTTTAATGGAACTAAAAGTAGCTAATGTTGACCAATAAGATCCTGATGGAGCGATCACTCAGGGGAACTGAAAATCCATGAAGATCACCATTAAAGACGGTGAGCCAGAAGAGTATAGCTTCGACGAAACGGGGTGGTTCAAAGGAGTCAAAGTTATAGCCTGTGGTAATGAGAAAGCCCTTGAGTTCCTGACAAAAACTATCACCAATATTGGTGAACTGCGGAAAGGAGCCAGTCTCAAAGTGATACCGATAGCCGCACTACCGTTACGACAGAAGCTGACAGTGTGGATACCACCTCTGCATGAGGACGATCACATCACAAGATGTAACCATTAAAGAATGAAATTGCTCCAAACAAGGAAAGGTCGCAACAGAAATGGTAAAGACCTGGTCTTTGCCATTGACAAACACTCCTCGCAAATCATCAGAGAAAAAAGGAAAGGCATATTAAAGTTTGGACTAGGGAGCTTGAAAAAAGAGTGGATGATGATGGTGAAAAGGAGCAGAAATCTGCGGGTGGTGCAAATTAATTTGTATCGCTCCAAACCAGCAACTGACGAACTTTTGCTACTCATGAACGAAGACAACGTAGACGTGGCATTGATCCAAGAACCCTGGATAGTGCAGAATAGGTTACAGGGTCTTAAGTCAAAACTACGTAATATATTCTATACCACTCAAAAAAGTAAAGTAAGAAGCTGCATTCTTGCAAAAAAAAAACTATTAATATGTTCTTTCTTCCTAGATTTAGTAATGAAGACACTGTGGGAGTAAACCTGGAGACCAAGACTAGAAATCTGATACTAGTCTCAGTGTACATGCCGCACGACAATGAAGACCCACCACCAAAAACAGTCCTATAACTTGTCGATTATGCAGCATCACGAAACACATCTTTAGTGGTGGGATGCGACGCCAATGCTTATCACATTCAATAGTTGCTGCCCCATCTGCCCCAATGAGAGAGGTAAGTCTATCTTTCTACAAATCAAGTGCTGTGTACTAGAGGTAATCACCCGACGTACCACAATAGAATCAGGGAAGAAGTTTTAGACTTTACCTTAATGAGTTATAAAATTGAGTTAAGAAATTGTGGTAGAAGATTGGAGAGTGTCACCTGAAAACTCCTTTTTAGACCATTTCAGGATCCTCTTCACAATCAACATCAATAACGATACAGAAAGAATATAGGAATCCGGCTAGAACTAAATGGTCAGAGTATGCAAAATGGATGGACAAACAGACACCACACCCAGGTGTGAATACGATTCTGAACAGTCAACCCATGGACTCCAACGTCCAGTTTATAACGGATATAATGAACAAAGCCTATAACAAATTCTGTCCCATTTCTCGCAATCGAAAGTCCATCAAAGCAACTTGGTGGACAAACGAACTTAAAAAGCATAGAACAGCGGTTAGAAAACTGCACAACAACTGTCTACAGATCCAAACTAAACCTATACACAAGAGACCTGAGAATAGCTAAAAGAGAATCCTGGAACATGTTCTGTCAATCCATCGAGAACAAGAGCGATGCGGCCAGGCTACGGAAAATCTTTTCTAAAAATCCGGTGTTCGCCGGATACATTAAGCGTTCTAATGGCTCCTGGACAGAATGTGGCCAAGAAACGCTACAACTCTTGATGGAAACTCACTTTCCAGGCAACAGTGACATAGAACACGCGGAATATAGAGCACAATCCATCGCCAGATCTATCGATTTTGAAGAAAACACAGACGATATTATCATAGAACACAAAATAGCCTGGGCAGTCAACTTGTTCAAAGCCTACAAATCTGCAGGACCAGGCGATATTTTGCCATGCTCCAACATGCTCTACAGATAATAACGCCCTGGCAAAAGGTTATTTTCACAAGCTGCTTAAAGCTAAGATACATACCGGTTAGCTGGAGGGAAGTGAAAGTGGTATTCATTCCTAAGGCGGGAAAGTCTACCCATTCTACAGCAAAAGATTTTAAACCAATTAGTCTCTCTTCCTTTCTTTTCAAAACATTGGGAAGACTAATTGATCTGCTGACAATCCTCTCGTAAATCAATTAAACACTAATAACAATTAAAAAACATTATATTTTTAGTTTAATTAATTTAATTTTTAATTTGTTTAATGTTTATTTTTGTTTTCGTATTAACTGTAATGTATTGCATTTCTTAATTGAACTATGTATTTAAATATTAATCAACTAATTTATTTATCTAATAATTTATTTATTTATTTATCTATTAATTTATTTACTAATTTATTTATTAATTTATGTACTAATTTATTTTTTTATTAATTTATTTATTAATTAATTTATTTATTTAGTTACTTATTTATTTGTTTATTAAACTATTTATTCAAATTTATTAATTTATTTTTTAATCTATTTATTAACTTATTTATTAATTTATTGATTAATTTACGTACCTATTTGTATATTTGTATATTACTATTTATTCAATTATTTATTTATCTATTTATTTATTTATTTATTTATTTCTTTATTTATTTTTTTTTTTCTCATTGGAGGTTTTTTCTTCGTATTTTCCTTCTAGTCAATTACACTTCTTATTAATAAAAATCAATTTAGATTAAACATTATATCATATTTCTGTGGATAGATAAGTATCAAATCCCTGTGCTGTAAAATGTGCAGCAAAAAGCCAATGTAATTTTTTATACGAAATAAATACTACTACTATTAATTGATCTTCATGTGAAAGGCCTACTCAATGAACAATACTTGTGTAGCACCATTGTATATGAAACTTATAGTACTATCATCAAGCAATATTTTTTAGTAGTTACTCCGACCGTCCAGGTGGCGTATTCTAATTCTTCGCGAGCGAAGTAAAATATTATTACTCTCTGAGAATGGAGTTATAATCACAGAATGAGTAAGTGATGAGTGGAAAAAAAGTAAACAAAATCCTTTTTGGGTTTCCATTCCCACTCAGAATTTTTGTACACATGTTACGCAACTGAGTGAATAACTTTGCCAAGAAAATGAGCAAAGAAACTGATGAAAAAAAGATATGTACATGGAACAAGTTATTATTTATTTTTTCTTTTCTCGTTCATTGAAAAGATGTAGGTTTTCCTGATTAGGGAATGGAGTGTTAGATGCATGTTATGCGTTATGCGTCAGGTTTTTAATTCAAGTGGTGGTCTGATTGAGGGATGGAAAAAATATTTTCCTAGCGGGGTGGTGGTGAGATTACGTGGTGGATGGGCGGAGTGCCAGAGTTTATGATGGCTACGGATAGATTTATTTGTTTTTGTTTGAATTATAAATGTATGAAATTATACAGAAAAACTTTCGAATCAAACCCTATCCTCTTTTGCACCGGCAAACGAAGGGCGCTGTATAATTCAGATATTCTAATGTAACTTAAAAGCTGCGAGCCCGGCGTAAAATGTACATATGTAAATATGTGTGTAACTGCCGTTTCTTGCAGCGAGGCTTTACATTCTTCCCGTGTTAAACTAAAAGGCTCGTTGACTAGATTAGCTTCCTTTTCGGAGCAAATTACTGAGATTACTACCATAAAAGCTCATCAACTTGGCGTTGAAAAGTTGGAAGAGTTGTGGGTGAAATTTCATACTTGCATACTTACTCAAGAGCAGATGTATTCTTCGATGTAGATGGGTAAGTCGACCCTGAACCAGAATTCGAGGACATCGAATCAAAGCATTAGAGGTAAAGTCGGTTTTGCTTTTCGCGATTCGGGATAGAAATAAGTTCGAAGCAGCTAAGTCCCCGGATAATCGATCGCCGCTCCCTGTAGTCCAACAGTTGAATACATCAATTTCAATCGTTAGTGAACTTTCTTCCCAAGATTCATATCGAACCTTTCTGGGGTAGTTATCGTGATTGGCCCGCGTTTCTGGATATCGGTTCATAACAAATCGAACTTGTCGCCAGTCCAAAAATTCTATTTGCTTCGCTCTTGACTTCGCGGTGAAGCCTCAAATTTCCCTGCTCACATCCCAGTGTCCGATGCTACCTATGAACCGACTTGGGAAAGATTGGAAAAGAGATACATATCATCAATAGTCTTCTAGAAACATTTCCAACTTCCATCGATTTATAGCTCAAACGTAGGAACCCTGCGTAAAATATCGGATGGTGCTGACGAAGCAGTAAGAGGTCTAAATTCTTTAAATTCTATCGAAAGTGATCCGAGGATGAGTTATTAGGAAAATTGGATACAGAAACTCGACAGGCTTGGTCAGCTGATAGCGTAGATACCGAGTATTCTAGCATTGATCAATTTTTAACTTTCTTAGGATACCATTGTGAGGCTTTTGAGTCGAGGCGAAGGTATGTTCATGGCTTGAATAAAAACCTGCCCCTTTAAGAAGTATGCACATGTCGTCTTTTACCCAATGCCCAAAATGCGGTGCTGCACATCCGCTAATACAATGTGCGGAATTCCTTAAAATGGATGTAGCCGCAAGGAGGGATTTGGTAAAATTGAAAAAGCTTTGCTCTTTCGTCACCGAATCCAGCGACTTGGACGAACAATTGCCCGTATACCCGTAAGAGGGATTGGTGCAACCTGCGCAGAAAAATCCAGAGGCTTAGTATCGATAGTCATCGTTTCCCGGTTTGATATCTTCAGGATCTTAGTAGACGCGTATGTATTGTCAAACATTACATCAACGTTGCCTACTCCTTCATTCGATGGCAAAGATTGGAAGCATATCTCAGATTTAGCTGATCCGTCATTTAATCAACCAAATTCGGTAGATATTTTGCTTGGTGCTGATGACGTTTGGAACATTCTGCAAGGTGAAGTTGTTCACGTTGCAAACGGTCACCCAGTAGCTCAAAAAACAATATTCGGTTGGGTGGTAGTTGGCCGACGGGCGTGGAGCAAAATATTCGGTCGCATCACACAATCCTCGATATCGATTATCAATTATTTCGAGCGAAGATAAAGCAATCGAGGATCACTTTTGTAAAAAAGATGGAAAGTATATTGTCAATCTCCCTTTCAAAAACCCTCCATGTTTCGCTAATGCTCTTGGTGGTACACTTTTTCGTCTCAATTCGATGGAAAAGAAGTTCTCGAAGATCGTAACACTATTTCAGTCCTATTCACATTTTTTCCCGCGATTTATCTGGCAAACCATTAATACGCGCTTTGTTAGCCGGTTGTTAACTTCAGCACGATACGTCGCTATGTGAAAGCGTCATAGGGCCATTATGGCTTTATGTCACTTTCGAATGGATTTTTTCACATACCTAATCAAATTTCAAACGGCCCATTAGCCATAATTCCATTATAGTCTTATGTCCCATCCCATAGGGAGATACATATGTAAGTCCACAATTTTTCAGAATGTAAAATGTCAAGTAAAAGAAGACCTAGCTACTTTCAGTGACCAAAAAAAAAAAAGGAAAAACTATGGACATATCCTCGACTCATACACTAGATGGCCTACGGCCTCACATGCAGGGGGGGGGGGGGGGGGGGGGCTCGCTCAGGGCGGCGCTACGCGTCCTACAGTTAGAGCGAAATTATAATTACGAAATAATGAATGTAGAATATCTTAAGGTCAAATACTTACAAGCCTAAATAAAAATTTGCCAAATAAAAACTGCGAAAAAATAAAACGCGGGTTGTTGAAATAAGAAATAATAGAGAACGAAATGATGGCAGCGAAACAAAATGCGTGAAAAAACATCGATATGTACCATACCCGATTGTCCTCAATGAAAAAACTTCAACTTAAAAAAACTTTACACACAATTTTTTTGTCATTCATCCCCAATGTGCATTTGCACTGCCAATAACTCAGATCGATGAGTTATTCGCAATGAAAAAAACACACACACACTCCACACAGACTTCACGATCATAGGTGAAGAGGAAATATTATGTAAGCAAAAAGGAATGTGCTATGTGTGTGTCTTTTTTTTTGAGCACATTCCGAGTGATAATGGAATCACTCGGATTCATATACTCGAGGAGCGTGCAACTACCATGGCAACTGGCAGTGTGGCACTGCAATGGGGTAGGCCGACGAGTTATTCACATTGCAAAGTAGATATATTCACTCAACACAGTATGATGTTTGAGCGGGATATACAAAATTCAATGAGTGCATGTGCAAATTGTTGAGGCAGAAGAGCGTAAGATTTTTGTGGTTCTCAGCGACGTATCCTTTACTCGGGCCGCTAGGGGCGCCACCATCGATGTCCTCAACTGAAAGTACTATTAGTTTCATATACAATGGTAGCACCCAACACGCCTACCTAAAAGGTAAATCCGTAGAGACAGCTTTAAACGAAGTTATATCAAATATAGAGAAAACCTTTACTACAAAGAATATACTCTAGTTGCACTCCTGGACTTAGAAGAAGCTTTTCATAATGCGAAAACAGAAGCTATTAAAGCGGCTCTAGAGGAAATAGAAGTAAGGGCAATGATAACAGAATGGGTTGAGACAATGCTTAATACTTACTTACTTACTTAGGTGGCGCTACAGTTCGGGGTGAGCCTGGGCCTCAAACAACAAGCCTCTCCAGTTAGCCCGGTCCTTAGCTAACTGCCTCCAGTTGCGCACTCCACGTTGGTTGAGGTCCCTTTCTACTTGTGCGTGCCACCTTAGGCGAGCTCTTCCTCTACTGCGTTGTCCCTCCGGTTTAGATTCGAAGACTCTACGGGCCGGAGCATTGGTGTCCATTCTCTCTACATGTCCTAGCCATCTTAGGCGACTGATGCGCAGTTTTTTGACTAGGTCGTTGTCGCTGTACAGCTCGTAGATTTCGTCGTTGAATCTTCTCCTCCAAAAACCGTCAACTCAAACGGGACCGTATATCTTCCGAAGAATTTTTCTCTCGAAGCGACCAAGGACATCATCATCCGCTTTCGACAGAGTCCATGCTTCAGCGCCATAAAGCAGGACTGGGATGATCAAGGTCTTGTACAGAGTCTCCTTAGTTGTTCGAGATAGGGCCTTACTACTCAATTGCCTTCTCAGCCCAAAGAAACAGCGATTGGCAAAAGTAATTCTTCGGTTAATTTCCGCCGAGATGTTATTGTCAGAATTTATAGCAGAGCCAAGGTAGACAAAGTCCCTTACTACCTCGAAGTTATAGCTGTCGACTGTGACATTCTATCCGATTCGTCGATGTTGTGTGTCCCTTCTTGTCGACAGCATATACTTTATTTTGCCCTCATTTACAGTTAAACCCATTTTGGCGGCTTCTGTTTCGATACTAGCGAACGCACCAGTGACAGCCCGCTGTGTTCTGCCAATTATGTTGATGTCATCCGCGTAAGCTAGTAGTTGCCCAGACTTTTGAAAGATTGTGCCTCCGGTGTTGGCTTGTGAGTTTCGCACAATTCTTTCTAGAATGATATTGAAGAAGTCACATGACAGCGCATCACCTTGTCTAAATCCTTTTTTGACATCGAAGGTCTCGGTGAGGTCATTACCGACCTTGATGAAGCAGCGAGCGTTCTCCATCGTCATCCTGCACAGGCGAACGAGTTTGGCAGGGATGCCAAATAGCTCGCTCTGTATAGCTCGTCTCTATAAATGCTGTCATATGCGGCCTTAAAATCGATAAAAAGATGGTGAGTATCGATTTGGACTTTTTGGGTTTTTTCCAGGATCTGCCGGAGTGTGAAAATTTGATCGACTGTGGACTTTCCTGGCCCGAAACCACACTGGTAGGGGCCAATCAGGTTGTTGACGAAGGGTTTCAAGCGTTCACACAATATGGCAGATAAGATCTTGTACGCGATGTTGAGGAGACTGATACCTCTGTAGTTGAGGGGGTCTCCTTTCTTGTGAATCGGGCAAACGATGCTGAGGTTCCATTCATCAGGCATACACTCGTCTGACCAAATATTGGAAATGAGTTGGTGTATGCTCTCTACCAAGTCATTTCCGGCTGCTTTGAACAACTCGGCCGGTAGGCCACCAGGATCAGCAGCTTTGCTGGATTTAAGCTTGGATATTGCTATCCTTACTTCGTTTTGGTTAGGTGGACAGAAGTTTTGGCTATCATCGTCTATGTTGAATGGTGCATCCTGCCTGACAGCGGTATGTTGGTCTTCATCGCCGTTATACAGTCTGCAGAAAAAGTTTTTCCATATTCTCAGCACCGACTGTGATTCTACTACCAGGTTTCCTTCCTCCTTGTTGGCGTGACACGTTCTTTTTACCTTTTGGTAAAACTTCCGTACATTATTCCTGTAGTATAATCTCTCGATATCTTCGATCGCGCGCTTCTCGTGCTCTTTTTTCTTCTTCTGGAGAAGCCGATGCTCTTCCCGTCTCTTACGCTCGTAGAGCTCACGAGCAGCCCTCGTCCTTCTTTGCAGCGCCGCTTTGTACGCGCCCTGTTTAGCTGCATGTGCTTGCCGGCATTCTTCGTCAAACCAGGGGTTTCTTGGTGGTGGTCGACTGAAACCTAGCACATCAGTTGCGGCGTCTCCGATGGCATGTTGGCAACGTTGCCACTGGTCTTCGGCACTTGATGCTGGCGGCATAGGAGTCGTGGAGAGATTTCGGGATACGCGATCGGCGAAGATTCTGGCGGTCTCTTGCGATTGCAGCTTTTCGACTTTAAATCTTCTCACAGTTATTCTTCTTTTTGGCGTTCGGGATATCCGCATTTGTACCTTGGCTGCAACAAGGTAGTGGTCCGAGTCGATGTTGGCTGCTCGAAAGGTTCGGACATCCAGAATACTGGAGGCATGCCTTGCGTCGATCGCAATATGATCAATTTGGTTGACCGTTTCATGATCAGGAGACCGCCAGGTCCCCTTGTGGATATTGAGATGAGGTAGCCGTGTGCTTGCTATTGTGACATTTCGCCCCGCAGCAAAATCAATCAGCCTGAGTCCGTTGCCAGACGTGGTGTCGTGCAGGCTATATTTACCAACTGTTCTACCAAAGATGTCCTCCTTTTCTATCTTGGCGTTAAAATCGCCTAGCACGATTTTAATGTCATATTTAGGACATTGCCCATAGGTTTTTTCGAGGAGCTCGTTAAAACAATCTTTGGTAGTATCTTCCTTGTCTTCTGTGGGGGCGTGAGCGCATATTAGGCCAATGTTGGCGAATTTAGCCTTGATGCGGATTGTCATAAGACTCTCGCTCAGGTGTCGAAAGCTCAAGACTTCTTGCCTAAGTCTGCCGCGTATAACAAATCCGCATCCGAATAAGCGCTGTTTCTGTTCTCTGTAGCAATCACCGTAATAGATCTCACAGTTTTTCATGCTCCTTTTGTCCGGCCCATTCCATCGCACTTCCTGGATGGCTGTGATGTCTGCTTTATAGCAGCCTAGGGCCTGTGCTAATTGATCGGCTGCACGTGGTCTGTTAAGGGTGCAAACATTCCACGTGCAGATCCGAAAATAGTTGACCTTATTTCGTTTGCCAGGGTCGTCAACAGTAGGGTCATTCCTTTCCGAGGCAATTGGTTGTACCGTAACTATGTTTTTTTACGCGGTAGGGAAGTTGCCCCTACGCACAACCCCCAACCTGGAGGGCCACGTCCCTTTAAACAACCCCTAGGACAAGAGGCCGGTTAACCCATTGGCCCATTAAGAGCTCCTCCGCCACCATCTCTTTTTCAAGACCCTGCCTCAGTTCTGAAAGTTCCCTACTGACCTGAGCTCCAAATATGTCGGAGCAGCTCGAGTAAGGCTTCCGCCGGTCTGTCTGTGGACGTCACCGTTGATTTCGCCGTTGGAATTCCTCCGCTGCACGTCCTCCTTCTGAGGACCTCTTGTTAGACATCTGATCCACAAAGTGCGGGTCAGGTCAGCAAGAGATGCCTCGCCTGGCACACGCGAGCTGGAGTTAACCCGGCTGAGCTTGCGCTGGTCCGAGTGTCCAGCTCCACATGTACAGTCAGACTCAGCATACGCTCATCGTTGGTTCACTATTTAATAGCTATACAGCAGGCACCACGTGGAGGTGATGATGCGTTTTTGCCCACCGACAATGCTTAATAGCTAAGACTCTAAAAAATAAAGGAATATAGACGGTAACATACGCAGACGAAATAGTAATCCTGGTTAATGGCAAACTCCAACCATCAGTGATATTATGGAACCTGCACTGAAAGATCTTTCCTCATGGGCGGAACCAAACGGACTATAAGTTAACCCAGAAAAGACCGAACTGGTCCTATTCACCAGAAGGAGGAAAATAGATAATTTCAATCTGCCTAAACGTAATGGAATACCTCTAAAACTAACCGATGAAGCTAAGTATCTTCACGATGGGGAATGAGCCCGCATATAAACCATTGGATGTATACGGCGATCATTAGACCCACACTTACCTACGGAGCACTAGTATGCTGGAAAGCTATGGAAAAAACCAGCTATCTTAACAACTTAACTAAGGTACAAGGACTAACATGTATAGGAGTAACAGGAGCACTATAAGAAGGGTTAGAAATGATACTTCACTTTCTTCCTTTGCAGGAGTACATAAAGGGCCTGGCTTGTAAGAGTGCAACACATATTAGAGCACCCGGTCTTTGGAAACAAAGTTCCTACGGTCATGCGCCTGTACTTCATAGCCATAGAATCGTAGACGCCAATAAAAACTCTGACTATGTTATTCCATATGAAAGCTTTAAATTACTCCATCCTTATTAACAAAAGACAAAATTGTAAGTCCAACACATTAATAAATAAACAGGACTTCCAGGTCTACACTGATGGGTCTAAGATGGAAATAGGAACCGGAGCAGGAGTATTCTGCGAATGCTTACAGATTAAAGACTCATGCAAACTCCCAAATGAATGCAGTGTCTTTCAAGCTGAGATCTTTGTCATCGACAAAGCAACATCGACAATTCTCACAAAGGAAATAAATCCATCTCGGATTACAATTTTCGTGGGGACCCTCAGGCAGCTATCAAGGCACTGGATACTGAGACAATAAGATCTAGAACAGTTTGTAAATATCATAAAATCTTGAATATACTTAGCAACATCCACGTGGTCAATCTCTTCTGGGTTCCTGGACATAGCGATATAGAAGGGAATGAGATAACAGATGAACTAGCCAGTATCAACAAAAGTATAATAGTACTTCTACAAATACCATTGATAACTCATGAATCAATTCCACTACCAAAACTTATCAAAAATGGTCTCGTACTAATAGATGTAAACAATAGGTTTTTAATGATAAAGATAAGGAATTTTTTGCTCTCAAAAATGATTTAAGTGACTGTAAAGAAATAAATGGATTTTATATATGCAAAAGCCTAATCTTAAAAAGCATATTCGATTTAAATAGTTGTGAACTTAATTTATTTATGCGAAATAAGGCAAATAATTGTACGTTAAAATGTATAAACTCAAAATAGAAATGTTCTACAAAATTAAAGAAAACATGTTTATATTTATCATAACTGAAGATACTAAGTTTAATTGTACTTGCAATAAAGATAAGGAAGAAGGAAGAATTTGAAACGGTGGAAACCGTAATAAAAACTAATTACATATGAGTCAAAAGCAATAATATTAAAAGATAAATATGCATAATGAATTTGAGAAGGTAAGGAGAAAATATACAAAGGAGAAAATATACAAAGAAAGAATGCCAAGGCTCGAGAGGTCATCATCCCCAACCTCAAAAACATTTCATTGGAATGTAATGAGCCAAGTTTAAGGGTCAGATATCCCTAAAACTCTTCTAAGGAAGGAGGTGTTACGGCAGTCTACACGAGCCAAACAAAAAAAAATATATCGTCAACACAAAATGTAGCGTCAACATGCATCGTCAACACAAAATGCAGCATCAACAAAAATTCCCTGAGACAATTTGAAACGAAAACAATTTCAAAGGAAATTGTAACAAGACCTAGCAACAGTACTATGCATCGAACGTCTCCAATTCACTTATTTTTATGTAGCGTTAGCATAATTACTTTGTACTTTGCAGCATAATAAAAAACAGTTCTAACCAGACCTCCACCGCGTTCAGATAAAAAAAACAACATTATCTTAATAATATCTTTTAATAAGTAAAATAGTTTATTCTATCAATTAAACCTTTGTATTTTATTTATTAATAATGTGGTGTTTTAATTGTTCCTGATTGTGCTGCCTATTGGTTTTCGCTTATCTTTTATTTAAACGTTGTACCCAGGTATAACAATATAGTGAGTAATCTTCCTTTAATTTTCAAATATTGAGCTAATTTTGAGCTGTGAGAGGAGCTCACTAAATTTGTGCAATAGGCGCTTAAAATGTGTGTTTTTTTTTTGTGCGCGAAAGGCTCGCTTGGAGCTACGACTACGAGGGAATTCCTCTTCAGTGCTGCCGGCAGGACGACGAGGGATCCAGGTAAAACCATTAGTTCTTTTAATTTTATTATTTCTTTTTTTGATTAAGTTTTTTTAAGATAGTTTTAAGGGCAGAACTTTAGTTTAAGATTAGGTTTTAATTCTTGTTTAGTTTTTAAGTAATGAATTAAAAAGTTGAAGGTGCAAGATAATGTGTAACGCCTTGTTTGGTGTGTGGAAGGACGGCTGGGCCGTCTCCTGTAGATGGACGAGGGCGGAAAGGCTGTGGCTGAAAGGGTAGTGTAGGGGCCACCTTTCATAAATTCCGGCGAGAAAGGTAGCATTTGGTTTGTGTCGCAAGACATGAAGGGTGGGCTGCCCAACCTTTACCATCAACATCTGTCATGCTTTAGGTTCTTGACGAACCAATGGAGAGGAGATACACTGGGAAGGTGTCACCCCGATTAGGGTGTAAGTTAGGTTAAGTTTAAGTTAGTTTAGGTTTAGGTTAGGGCTTAGCTTAAGTTTTTAGATTAGTTTAGGCATGGTTTAGGTTAGTTAGGTTAGTGCCGCGAAGTTCTTTCCGGTCTTTCTCCTGGCCATACGCATAAGCCCTTGGACACTTTCTTTTTCTACTTTCTCTCCTCTTTCCTATATTTTTTAGTCCGTCCGAAGTCAAAGTAGAGTAGCTTTCTCCCTTCTTTTTTTGATTTTTTTTATTTACAAGGCACGAGATTTTGTGATCTGCGCCGAGCAACCTTCTTTATGGAGATGTTAATTTCATTAATAGTAGTTGCAACATGTTTCTGAAAATTCAACTTCTTATGAAGAGTAATACTCAAGTACTTGCACTTATTGCTCCATTTTACACCTATTTTATTAAACTTAGGTTTCTTAGTAGTGGGCAAGAAAAATTTTTTTTAAGAAAATAGCCTGGGATTTGGTTTATTGCTTTCATTTTCCATTTCAAAAAGTATTTTTAAATATTCTGGGTGCCGTTGCTCAGTGGCTAGTGCGCTAGATTATTAGTTTTGCACAGACGTTCACAGTATACATAAATGTAAGTGTGTTTCGGATTTCTGCTTACATACTTTCCAATGTTAGGTAGATGTCCAGATACATACATTCCTACATATATATTTATTTCTGAATGGGCGGTCTGATTGACCTAAACCAGTTCAAATGGCTTTGTCCTTTTGAGCCTTCGTGCTATGTCTCCGTTGTCCAAAAGTTGTACTACTTCAGTGTTTGTGTGTAGTAGAAGCCTTGATTCGTGCCTTCGTGCATTTTTTTTAATTTCATCTGTGACGAATTCCACTCCTAGGTCCCTGTGGAGGTCATTGTTCCTTATGTACCATGGTGCATTGACTATATTTCTTAGCACTTTGTTTTAAAATTTTTGAACGATGTCTGCGTTGCTCTTTTTGGTACAGCCCCATAATTGACTACCATATGTCCATATTGGCCTTAATGCTTGCTTGTATAATAAAAGCTTGTTATAGATCGATAGTGGTGAATCTTTTCCTATCAGCCAATACATTTTTCTGTACTTTATTTCCAACTCCGTTTTTTTCTTTTTTACGTGCTCTTTCCATCTTAACTTACCATCTAGGGTCATTCCAAAATATTTTGCTGTGTTCGCGTACGGTACTACTTTCTGGTTGATAGTTACCGGGATGTGATTTAATAATCTATTAGTGAAGTTTATATGCACTGATTTGCTTTCATTAAGCTTGATTCGAAATTTTGTTGTCCAATTAAAAATTTTGTTCACAGCTGATTGCAGCTTCTTTGTGGATTCTGCATTGTTCTCTCCTACCGCTAGGATTGCAGTGTCATCAGTAAATGTGGCCAAGGTGCTATTTTCTAGTTCTGGAAGATCACCAGTATATAGGAGATACAGAATGAGGCCCAGCACACTGCCTTGTGGAACTCCAGCTTTAATTTCAGAACAAACCTTTTTCTCTTCTAATGCTTTTTCTATGATGTTAGTTATTCTGTGGACTTGATCAATTGTTGAATGATGTCTTCTAAATCCGAACTGATAATTTGGAATTAATTTTTTTCGTTCAATGATGCAATTGAGTCGCTTAACAAGTAGTTTTTCGAAAAGTTTGGATATTACTGGGAGTATTGAAATTGGCCTGTATGATGACACTTCGTTTGGTGGCTTTCCGGGCTTAAAGATCATTATTACTTCTGCCACTTTCCATAGGCTGGGAACATATTTCATTCTAAAAGCAGCATTGATTAAATTTGTTAGTTTAGTTATAGCTTTCATTGGTAATTGCCTCAATATTTCACCGGTTATAAGATCATAACCAGGGCATTTTTTCGGGTTAATGTTATTTTTAATCTCATTTCTCACTTCCCTTGTAGGTATGTATGTATATTTCTTGCGCGCTGTTTGGTTGAAATACATTTTTTAGGTATTCTGCGAATATTCTAGCTTTGTGCTCGTTACTCCTAGCCCATTTCCTTTCAGTTGTTCTGATGGGCGGTATCTGCATAATTGGCCTTTTGATGTTTTTCATTGCTTTCCATAGCGAATAATCTGTTGTTTTTTCGTTTGTTAATCTTCTAAGATATCCTTTTATTGAGTCTTCTTTTAATGTTCTAATTTTTCTTCTTAACTGTTGGGTAAGATTGCTCAGTTTCGTTTTGTTTTGGGGGGCTCTAGTTTGCTGCCATATTTTTCTCGCTCGTCTTCTATCCGCAATAAGTTCTCTGATTTGTCTGGGATTGATGTTCCCTTTAATCTTCATTCTTGTTTCTGGCGTATTTATCCATGCTGATTGTTGTATATCATTAACAAATTTGTCCACTTCTCCTTTCAGTTGTTCAGTATTGCACATAGCCACACTTAATTCAATCCTGTCTTCCAGGGTCCTCTTGAAACTTTCCCAGTCGGTGTGTTTGTTTGGTAACATTGGTCTGCTTCGCTTTTGAATTATATTCTGACTCAATGTGAGTAGTATTGGGAAGTGATCAGAATTTAGATCGTTGAATTCATCAATTTGAAGATGATTTGCAGATATGTTTTTGATTAGAAAGAAGTCTATCATGTCTGGTATTTTATTTAGATCAGTCGGCCAATATGTCGGTTTTCCGGTTGACAAGACTTCGCATCCGTATAGTCTAGTTGCTTTGAATAATTCTCTTCCTTTTGTTGACGTCATTCTGGATCTCCAGTGAACATGTTTTGCATTAAAGTCTCCTCCAATTATAAATCTATTTCCCAGTTTTCTTAGCAATTTCAGGTAATCTTCCTCTTTAAGCAAATGTTTTGGTGAACAGTAGATCGATACTATATTTAAAGAGTAATTGTCTGTTTTTATATTTACAGCTGTTGCTTGCATTTCTTCTGTAATATATTTAATTCCTTCATGATGTTGAATATTATTCCTTATTATAACTGCGCTTCCTCCTTTAGCGGTATTTTCGGGGTGAGTAGTGTGATATGTTGAATAATTTCTAAATTTTATAAACGATTGGTTAGTAAGGTGTGTTTCTGATATAAGACACACGTCAATCTGCTCTATATCGAGGACTGCTCTTCCTCTTCAGTGCTGCCGGCAGGACGACGAGGGATCCAGGTAAAACCATTAGTTCTTTTAATTTTATTATTTCTTTTTTTGATTAAGTTTTTTTAAGATAGTTTTAAGGGCAGAACTTTAGTTTAAGATTAGGTTTTAATTCTTGTTTAGTTTTTAAGTAATGAATTAAAAAGTTGAAGGTGCAAGATAATGTGTAACGCCTTGTTTGGTGTGTGGAAGGACGGCTGGGCCGACTCCTGTAGATGGACGAGGGCGGAAAGGCTGTGGCTGAAAGGGTAGTGTAGGGGCCACCTTTCATAAATTCCGGCGAGAAAGGTAGCATTTGGTTTGTGTCGCAAGACATGAAGGGTGGGCTGCCCAACCTTTACCATCAACATCTGTCATGCTTTAGGTTCTTGACGAACCAATGGAGAGGAGATACACTGGGAAGGTGTCACCCCGATTAGGGTGTAAGTTAGGTTAAGTTTAAGTTAGTTTAGGTTTAGGTTAGGGCTTAGCTTAAGTTTTTAGATTAGTTTAGGCATGGTTTAGGTTAGTTAGGTTAGTGCCGCGAAGTTCTTTCCGGTCTTTCTCCTGGCCATACGCATAAGCCCTTGGACACTTTCTTTTTCTACTTTCTCTCCTCTTTCCTATATTTTTTAGTCCGTCCGAAGTCAAAGTAGAGTAGCTTTCTCCCTTCTTTTTTTGATTTTTTTTATTTACAAGGCACGAGATTTTGTGATCTGCGCCGAGCAACCTTCTTTATGGAGATGTTAATTTCATTAATAGTAGTTGCAACATGTTTCTGAAAATTCAACTTCTTATGAAGAGTAATACTCAAGTACTTGCACTTATTGCTCCATTTTACACCTATTTTATTAAACTTAGGTTTCTTAGTAGTGGGCAAGAAAAATTTTTTTTAAGAAAATAGCCTGGGATTTGGTTTATTGCTTTCATTTTCCATTTCAAAAAGTATTTTTAAATATTCTTTAAAGCATATTGCAAGGACGTGGGTGCCGTTGCTCAGTGGCTAGTGCGCTAGATTATTAGTTTTGCACAGACGTTCACAGTATACATAAATGTAAGTGTGTTTCGGATTTCTGCTTACATACTTTCCAATGTTAGGTAGATGTCCAGATACATACATTCCTACATATATATTTATTTCTGAATGGGCGGTCTGATTGACCTAAACCAGTTCAAATGGCTTTGTCCTTTTGAGCCTTCGTGCTATGTCTCCGTTGTCCAAAAGTTGTACTACTTCAGTGTTTGTGTGTAGTAGAAGCCTTGATTCGTGCCTTCGTGCATTTTTTTTAATTTCATCTGTGACGAATTCCACTCCTAGGTCCCTGTGGAGGTCATTGTTCCTTATGTACCATGGTGCATTGACTATATTTCTTAGCACTTTGTTTTAAAATTTTTGAACGATGTCTGCGTTGCTCTTTTTGGTACAGCCCCATAATTGACTACCATATGTCCATATTGGCCTTAATGCTTGCTTGTATAATAAAAGCTTGTTATAGATCGATAGTGGTGAATCTTTTCCTATCAGCCAATACATTTTTCTGTACTTTATTTCCAACTCCGTTTTTTTCTTTTTTACGTGCTCTTTCCATCTTAACTTACCATCTAGGGTCATTCCAAAATATTTTGCTGTGTTCGCGTACGGTACTACTTTCTGGTTGATAGTTACCGGGATGTGATTTAATAATCTATTAGTGAAGTTTATATGCACTGATTTGCTTTCATTAAGCTTGATTCGAAATTTTGTTGTCCAATTAAAAATTTTGTTCACAGCTGATTGCAGCTTCTTTGTGGATTCTGCATTGTTCTCTCCTACCGCTAGGATTGCAGTGTCATCAGTAAATGTGGCCAAGGTGCTATTTTCTAGTTCTGGAAGATCACCAGTATATAGGAGATACAGAATGAGGCCCAGCACACTGCCTTGTGGAACTCCAGCTTTAATTTCAGAACAAACCTTTTTCTCTTCTAATGCTTTTTCTATGATGTTAGTTATTCTGTGGACTTGATCAATTGTTGAATGATGTCTTCTAAATCCGAACTGATAATTTGGAATTAATTTTTTTCGTTCAATGATGCAATTGAGTCGCTTAACAAGTAGTTTTTCGAAAAGTTTGGATATTACTGGGAGTATTGAAATTGGCCTGTATGATGACACTTCGTTTGGTGGCTTTCCGGGCTTAAAGATCATTATTACTTCTGCCACTTTCCATAGGCTGGGAACATATTTCATTCTAAAAGCAGCATTGATTAAATTTGTTAGTTTAGTTATAGCTTTCATTGGTAATTGCCTCAATATTTCACCGGTTATAAGATCATAACCAGGGCATTTTTTCGGGTTAATGTTATTTTTAATCTCATTTCTCACTTCCCTTGTAGGTATGTATGTATATTTCTTGCGCGCTGTTTGGTTGAAATACATTTTTTAGGTATTCTGCGAATATTCTAGCTTTGTGCTCGTTACTCCTAGCCCATTTCCTTTCAGTTGTTCTGATGGGCGGTATCTGCATAATTGGCCTTTTGATGTTTTTCATTGCTTTCCATAGCGAATAATCTGTTGTTTTTTCGTTTGTTAATCTTCTAAGATATCCTTTTATTGAGTCTTCTTTTAATGTTCTAATTTTTCTTCTTAACTGTTGGGTAAGATTGCTCAGTTTCGTTTTGTTTTGGGGGGCTCTAGTTTGCTGCCATATTTTTCTCGCTCGTCTTCTATCCGCAATAAGTTCTCTGATTTGTCTGGGATAGATGTTCCCTTTAATCTTCATTCTTGTTTCTGGCGTATTTATCCATGCTGATTGTTGTATATCATTAACAAATTTGTCCACTTCTCCTTTCAGTTGTTCAGTATTGCACATAGCCACACTTAATTCAATCCTGTCTTCCAGGGTCCTCTTGAAACTTTCCCAGTCGGTGTGTTTGTTTGGTAACATTGGTCTGCTTCGCTTTTGAATTATATTCTGACTCAATGTGAGTAGTATTGGGAAGTGATCAGAATTTAGATCGTTGAATTCATCAATTTGAAGATGATTTGCAGATATGTTTTTGATTAGAAAGAAGTCTATCATGTCTGGTATTTTATTTAGATCAGTCGGCCAATATGTCGGTTTTCCGGTTGACAAGACTTCGCATCCGTATAGTCTAGTTGCTTTGAATAATTCTCTTCCTTTTGTTGACGTCATTCTGGATCTCCAGTGAACATGTTTTGCATTAAAGTCTCCTCCAATTATAAATCTATTTCCCAGTTTTCTTAGCAATTTCAGGTAATCTTCCTCTTTAAGCAAATGTTTTGGTGAACAGTAGATCGATACTATATTTAAAGAGTAATTGTCTGTTTTTATATTTACAGCTGTTGCTTGCATTTCTTCTGTAATATATTTAATTCCTTCATGATGTTGAATATTATTCCTTATTATAACTGCGCTTCCTCCTTTAGCGGTATTTTCGGGGTGAGTAGTGTGATATGTTGAATAATTTCTAAATTTTATAAACGATTGGTTAGTAAGGTGTGTTTCTGATATAAGACACACGTCAATCTTCTCTATATCGAGGACTGCTTGCAATTCTTGTTGGTGTTGCATTAGTCCATTGGATCTCTCTCCATTTTTGGGTTTGGGGGTAATTCCTTTTTTGCATATTCTGCATTCTAATGTTAAAAGTCGCTCGTCTAACGCATTTAATTTATTTATTATAAGATGCAATGTATCCTTGAGATCATCCTTTACCTCAACTTTGCAATAGTGAGGCCGAAGGCCGTTCGGTGTTATAGTCAAGGAAATATCCATAGCCTTATTTTAGCGAGCGTAGCCAGCTCACCTACTCCAACTTAGTATTGAAGTGACTAGCGGGCGAAAGCCTAAAAGTGGGAATAGGTGAGCTCGCTACGCTCGTTAAATAGAAAAATATGTACATTTCCTCGACTTATACACCGGACGATCTCCGGCCTCATATGTTGGTGCATTGGGCGCCGCTACGCGGCATATAGTAATTTCTTTTTTATTTGACATTTTACATTCTGAAAAATTGTGGACTCATTACTCATTTTAGACCTAACAAATTTTGGACTTATATATGTCCCGAAGGGATGGAACTTCACATTACAAGTGAAACAAATTCCCATAAAAAATTGAAATTATTTGAGTGAGAAATAACTTTACGTCATAAAAGTGCATTTATTTCCAACTTGAGTGAAGTTATTTCCCATGTGAAGTAAATTCCCGTGAAGTTATTTCCCTGCACCTTTTTATTTGTAAATAAAAAGAAAGACAAACAAAAATTTAAATAAATGACAGAGACACGAAAATTAATAATGAATAAAAAAAAGATAATAATAAGTGATGGATAGAGGTCCGTTGCGCGGCAAAGAGAAGATGGGAGCACCATCGACCAAAAAACAGCAGCAGCATAACAGCAGCGTCATCGATTGGCCGTCGATGATGATAGGGAAGGCATGGGTGACAGCAATAGCTCCACTCGCTAGCGGCCTCTGAATCGGAGGATGAGGAAGACGAGTTGGAGTGTCTGGACAGCAGCATAAGGCAACTGCAACAGAGGTTGCTCGTCATAAAGGCCAAACAGACGGTCAAAAGGGAGAAAAGCACATTGAGCTCCACCGCAGACTCGATTTGAAAGCAACCGATAGTCCGTCCATCGATATAGTCTGTTTGACGTACGGTTGAAACTGACTGACATGGACCGACAAACTAGAAATTACCTACATACATTCGTGTATGACATTGACCATTGTGGACTCAGTGCCGAGATTACAATTTCCAACGAGATCGAGTTTGTCCAAACGTACTCCTGCAATTATAGTAGGACGGGTTGGACACGGTTCTCCAGAGTAATGACAAGAGCACTCTTCCCGAACTCGCTCTACTCTACCGTCGAATAGAAACCTGTCAAATGGAGAGATCGACAGATACCTACAACGAATGGACGAGACAATTAAACGAACGATAGGCAGTACTGTAGTGACTACACTCACTACATGCACCCTATACAATTCCTAATACCAACACCACGACCTGCCAATCGCATACCGAATTACTCCCAGCATTACGGTCACTACAATATCGCTTGACACCCACACAATCGAGCTCAACCAACACATGGGACCCAATAATCAGAAATAGCTGATCCTTCGCTATGGGAGTTGCGTAAGGCAGGTAGATGATGGACTGGTAGGAGGGATAAATTCAATACATCAGAATAGTATAAAAGGGCAGGATTGGAAGGAAGAGACAGAGTTAGTTTACAACAGTTGCTAGTAAAGGTCGCAGCCCAGTTTAGACAGCGGACCTCTAGCAAATTATAAAATAAAAGTCTTAAATAAGAAAGAAAACATTGTTCTTTCATTTTTAACTCTCCGCGCAGTAACTCTTCCCTTCATTATAGAAGGAAGCACGGTCACTACGCGTTACTACATGGTGGCAGCGGTGGGATCCACGTAAAAAGGATCCTGTTACCAAGTGTACGAGTTCCAAACTCGAGGCGTTTCTGGGGCTATACACCAGAAAGTAAAATATAGTGAAAAATAGATTTTTAGAAGACCAACAACTGTAAGACCTTGCTAGTTCTAGAGCGCAAGCATTTGGCCAAACGTAGGCAGTGATAAAACACCAGGTTGTAACCACAACTATAGGGCGCGAAGCCTGCCTGGCACGTCAAAAAAAAAAAAAACAAATCAGCGGCAGCATATTAACAGCAGCAGCTACAACACCAAGAACAACAACGGCAGCAAAAACCAGCAACAGCAGCAACTACTACAGCAGAAGGGGATCAAGATACCATATAAGTAAATACCTAATACTTTTTAACCCATAATATAAGCAATCACACCTTAAACTGTCTTTACATACATATAAGCATTCAAACCTGTCCCATGTTTTGACTCTTACCCGTCTGCACTAACTCACCAACATTCTTACCCGACGCAATAAACAGACATTAGAGCTCCTTAAAGCCCTACCTTTTTCAATCCTAGACGACCCCACAACCGTACCTATATCTACCATGGATATTAAAATTTCACTAAGTGACATATGTAAACAGTTTAGTTTTAGTTTAGTTTACTTTTGACGGTAAGCCTGGCGAGCTAAGCAAGTTCATCTCGTGCGGCAATACTCTCTTTTCTTATATAAAAGATGAAACGCAGCCCAAATTGTTCCTCAGTGTCGTTAAGATCCGACTCCAAGGATCTGCCTTTGAACTGATACAGCACAAAGAACAGGCGACATGGAAGGATCTAGTAACTGAGCTAGAATCCCAGTACAAGGAACACAGGTCTCGCGCTTCGGCGCAGAACCAGCTTCTGGCAGCAAAACAAAACGCCAAAGAAACCCTTAAGGAATATGGCGACAGGCTTCCCCTTTTACTTCTCACACTTGATTCAGCTACGTACGATAGTTCTGTTGAAAAAGCTGTCCAAGATTTCCTTATCCTAGAAAACCACAAACTTGCTTTGAGGATGGAATTAGGAACTCGAGTTTAAAGTTACTAGTGAAAGCCCACAATGCTAACCAACTAAGAGAGGCTATATCCTACGCCATTGACCAATCTCTTCGTTTAGACAACGATAACCCTCATTACATATCATCGGCGAGAAATAACACACCCCGACCCATCTGCCAGACCTGTAATAAAGTAGGCCACACTTCATGTGTTATCAAAAAACAGGATTGCCAAATTTTTATTCCTCATCCCGTGAAGCGTGAAGCACAGTGTAACCTGCAAATAATTAGATGCGGGTATTGCGACAAGCTCTATCACACAGAAAATGAGTGCCGGCTCAAGATGTCTCATTCAAGACAAAACCATCAGGCCGCACAATACCGGAATAACTACCAAACTTCTTCTAGAAATCGCAGTAACCATCGACCCGATAACATAGGCCGACAAGTTAATCTGCATCATGTGCAACAACGACCAATTCAACAAAACAGTGATATGGGACAAGTGACAAGTTCCAATATGACCACTGAAACCATGTTTTTCCAAATGGGAGAAGATTCAATTAAAATATCGCACCCATTTCACATCTTGGACCGCCAGGCCCAACAAAACTTCGACAGAATAATTGGGAACGACTTCTTGAAAAAATACGAATTCCATATCAACTACCGCGAAAATCTCTTACAAATTAATCCCTTTGTACAAAACTCCACTGCCATTATTAATGGGTTAGGAAAAGTATTTCATGAATATCCGACCCCCCAAAATAATACAAGGCAACATATAAGAACCTCTAATTCATCTGAAGAAGCTATCCCAACAGAAAAACTTTAAGAGGCCACACCTTTCGAGGTGGTACCTACGGGTAATGCTGCGAAAAATGATAATAGTGTAAACCGGTGCGATATAAGGCGACCAAACACTAACACAATCACCGGGAAGCTCCAGCCTGTAATCGACGAGTCAAACCTGACTAATTTCTGTTCCTCTGCTACCAACACGGTATACCATAAGGACACTGGAGTAGAAAAGAAATCAAGGTGGGAACCGATATCTGACTCCGCATCTCAAAACGGACCAGTGGTTCCACAAGAATACCCTGAGCAGACCAGGAGTAAACCAATTTCCAGTGTCTCAAAATTTTATGGAATATCTAGACGACATAACTCTTGCATTATCAGAGGAAATCATACCAAGAGACCCAGCCAACCGTAAGACTAAGTTAAACGAAAACTTAGCGGAAAATAAGACTGAGGTTACGCAAAATTCGGCAGACAACAAGACTAAGACGAAAGAAACCTTAGCAGAGCATAAGACCGAGATCAAAATCAAAAACGATAATAATCAAGGGAAAATAGATAAGTCTTTCATTATTTTAAAACAAAGAAGCCAACAGGTAGTCGAAGTCCCATTTAATCAACTGACCTCCTCAGGAATAATAACAAGGAAAAAACAAATAATTCCAGGGGTTTACTTAGGTGAAACGTTAGCCAAACCCAATAACGAAAAAATTAAAGTACTTCTGATGAACACATTGGAAAAATACCAACAAATTAATTTGCACACAATCAATTTAGCGTGGGACGAACTTAATGACTTCGAAATAGTCAGCGAGAAAAAACACCAAAACTCCATAAGGAACCGGCTAAGCAAACTAAGCAAACCGGCTAAGCAAAGAAGTCTATCCTTAAAATTTGTCGTGAATACAACAACCTGTTCTATATTGAAGGAGACCACTTGACACATACAGACTCAATACGTCACAAGGTAGTAACCGAAGAAGATAAGCCACCCTTATTCACAAGACCTTATCGGCTCCCAGAAAGCCAAAGGAAGGAAATTCATAAACAAATTAACGAAAGGCTGGAAGATGGCATAGTACAGCCAAGTTATAGCCCATGGAATTCGCCCCTACTCTTAGTCCCCAAGAAATCAGCCAGGGATGGATCAAAATGTTGGAGGGTAGTCGTCGATTTCATAAAGCTAAACGAACTAACCCTTGGAGACGCTTATCCATTACCAAACAAAACTGACATCTTAGACCAGCTAGGTAATTCAAAATACTTTAGTACACTTGACTTAGCCAAAGGTTTCCACCAAATCCTAATGCATGAAGAAGACAAAGACAAAACGGCATTCAGTACCCCGCTTGGACATTACGAGTACAATCGTATGCCATTTGGACTTAAGAATGCCCCGGCTACATTCCAGAGGTTAATGAACAATGTATTGATGGGACTACAAGGCATTGAATGCTTCGTTTACGTAGATGACATAATCATCTATGGTTACGATCTACACGATCACAACACACGACTCATTAAAATTCTCAATCGACTTCGAGAACACCATTTAAAATTACAACCTGACAAGTGTCACTTCGACCGAAAAGAACTCACCTACCTCGGACACGTTATTTCCGAAGAAGGACCAGATCCTGAGAAAATCAAGGCAGTAAAAACTTTCCCGATACAAAAAAACCAAAGGATATTAAATCATTCCTCGGTTTTGTAGGATACTACAGAAAATTTATCCCTAATTTCGCAGATCTGGCCAAACCCCTAACAAAATTACTGAGGAAAAACGTTGTTTTCAAGTGGGATGCTTTTTGTGATGAGTCTTTCAGGAAACTAAAAGGAAAAATCATATAACCCCCTATTCTCACTTACCCTGACTTCAGCAGAGAGTTTATTATCACCACTGATGCAAGTGACATAGCATTAGGAGCAGTACTTTCCCAAGGTCCAAAAGGAGAAGACAAACCGATCTCTTTTGCCAGCCGCACCTTAAACGACGCAGAGACACGGTACACGACTTCCGAAAAGGAGTTACTTGCCATTATTTATGCCCTACAACAGTTCCGACCGTACATCTTCGGAAGAAAATTTACCATATGCACTGACCATAATAATTTACTATGGTTAATAGGACAAAAAAATCCTAACTCAAGACTTTTACGTTGGCGTATCTTGATGGAGGAATATGAGTTCAGAATTGTGCACAAGTTGGGCAAACGCAACGTCATAGCTGACGCTCTTAGTCGTGTAAAATTGACAGATGAAGAAGACATCAAAGTACTGGTAACCACTAGAAGTCAACAACAGGCTCTCAGCGCAGAAAGCGAAGTCACTAACAGAAAAAAAAACCCAAAAGATTTTCAACCAACTTCAAAAGTGAATCTCATCGAAAAAACAGATCCAATATTTTCAAACAAAGTCTCATTCAAAATAATACTCCTCCCTCTCATAGAATCTCCTGACGAAGAATTGTTAAAAAAAACAATTTCAAGACTTTTTAAAACCTGACATGGGACAAATTTTGACCATTTCACAAACAAAACCCAATTGCTTTTATAATATAATCACTTTACCAATCCCTTTGAGAAATAACTCCGATCGGCAAATCATAGCAAACTGCCTACAAGCATTCCTCAAAAATGTAAAAGAAAAGAAGCTTAATTCATTAGCAATTTTATTGCCGCCTAGAGGTAATAACAAAGATGTACTAAAAACAATAATAAGCAACATTTTCAAACAAGAACATATAACGATTTACATCCACATTGATACAAAAATAATACTAGACACAGCCAATAAAAACAAAGCCCACAATGTCATAAACAACACTGAACAGACTCCGCCGACAGACAAAAAAACCTGAGACCCCCGAATTTAGGTTGAGCATTTTAACAACAGACGGTTAGGAGTACAAAAGATATAAAAAAAAATATAAATATATGTCTGTATACATCTTATTAAGTAATCAAAAATGTTTTTTTTCAACAATAGAATATTTTATTGAATTATGAAAAAAAAAAACATTTATAAACAAATATATCGTTTACAAAAATCAAAATTGTATACGTAACCAAAATCTATACCTAATCCTTAAATATGTTTAAGATTACAATAATCAAATTTTACATTAATCTTAGCTTAAATTTTGTAAACTCCTACTTTCAATCCTCCTTTTACTTGGCAGAAAATTAACCTCTTCAAGGCATAATTTCCTCCCTTTAAGGAGAGCGGGATGTAGTGACTACACTCACTACATGCACCCTATACAATTCCTAATACCAACACCACGACCTGCCAATCGCATACAGAATTACTCCCAGCATTACGGTCAGTAAAATATCGCTTGACACCCACACAATCGAGCTCAACCAATATATACCCATATGTGTAAAGCAAATTCAATAACAAAGCGAGATATGCGCACGCGGTGAAACTAAACGTAAACAGACCGAGTCGGTTGAGTGAGGGCTATGCAGATGTTGCACTTGGACCCATTTCTCAATGTAATGGGTTCGATAAACAAAATAGGGACAATGCTGATAATGCACTTATCACATATGCCTGTGACTAAGGATCGACCAACACATGGGACCCAATAATCAGAAATAGCTGATCCTTCGCTATGGGAGTTGCGTAAGGCAGGTAGATGATGGACTGGTAGGAGGGATATATTCAATGCATCAGAATAGTATAAAAGGGCAGGATTGGAAGGAAGAGACAGAGTTAGTTTACAACAGTTGCTAGTAAAAGTCGCAGCCCAGCTTAGACAGCGGACCTCTAGCAAATTATAAAATAAAAGTCTTAAATAAGAAAGAAAACATTGCTCTTTCATTTTTAACTCTCCGCGCAGTAACTCTTCCCTTCATTATAGGAGGAAGCACGGTCACTACACGTTACTACAGTACGATACCTAGATATCGACTAACTGACAACATAGACATATTTCGCCACGCAACAATTGACGTATTTTACCTACAAAAAGTAGACTTCTGTCAAAACTTAAGACCTTGTGCAGACATACTCGGAGGTCAGTACACTTAGGTCGTGTTAACCTCCAACAGTTAATAAAAGAAAATTAGGGAGTCTCTGTAAACTTGCACTGAAACAACGAAATTCGGGCTGTAAAATCCAGCATCCCGAGTATGTTCCCGCAAATAAATATAATTTTAAATAGTAACAATCAGAACAACCTGCCATGTCTTAAGATCCCCCGAACGACGAACATATACTTATTTGAATGAAAGAATCGATTATAATCGATTATGAAAATGGCTCGAGATGTCTCGGATTCTTAGCACAAAATCATTCGAATGATTTTGTTTTCTATTTTCTTACCTTTCTCTTATTTACTTACTCTTCAGATTTTACAATCCCTTATCCCTATGAATCATCACGGTTGCCACTTTGGTAATTTTTTACCAAATCTGGTAATTTTTTTTCGGCTTGGTAATTTGGTAATTTTTATCTCCATTTGGTACCTTTTTTAAACAGTAGCAAAAGACACAGTCAGGAATTGAGTGCATTTCATTAATTTGAATTGTGTTTGTATGGCTAAGTGATTGAACGAATTCGATCATCTAATGTAAAAGATGCCTAATTGTTTTTGAATTACCCATGTTGCTGTTCTATTTCAAAAATTACTGAATGTACTTTTATTTTTGTTGTGACGGATGACTGAAATTGAAATAATTTTCTGTAAGTTCTTTTTACCGTGTTGGTTGTAAAATGGATAAGTTAGTTAATCATAAGTTCACTACACGTTAGGTTTAAGTTATTTAAAACTTATTTCATTTTATTTTATAAAGAATGACAAAAATTTTGTTCTCATAACGTAATTGAATTCAAAATACTTGAGTTCAAAAACATATTTTATTAATATTAACTTCCCAATGGGAAGTTGATGTAATGGGGCCGATTTTGTGAATCGCGAATTTTGACATATCTCCACGTTTTAAGGTCACCTGAATCCAAATCCAACGTTTTTACAGAAATGTCTGTGTGTGTGTATGTACGTATGTGTGTATGTTCGTATGTTCGTATGTGCGTATGTTCGTATGTGCGTATGTGCGTTCGGAATTATCTTTCGCCTCGATTATCTCGAGAACCAAAGATGAGATGGACATGGGATCGTGTTCATTTGACGCGTAATTACGTAACTAAGAACTGATTAGGTTTCCAGAAAAATCGGTCCAGTAGTTTTTTGTTAGTAATTAAATAACTTAAAAAAATAAAGGCAAACTAGCTGAATTTTGAAATTGATGATTTGTACTATTCATTCGTGCAGATTCTAAATACCTTCGTAGTGATTTTTTTTTAATATAAATAAGTTCGTAGTTACGTAATTACGCGTCAAATGAACCCGGTCCCATGTCCATATCATATTTGGTTCTCGAGATAATCGAGGCGAAAGATAATTCCGAACGCACATACGCACATACGAACATACGCACATACGCACATACGCACATACGCACATATGAACATACGCACATACGTTCATACACACGCACAGACATCTCTGTAAAAACGTTGGATTTGGATTCAGGTGACCTTAAAACGTGGAGATATGTCAAAATTCGCGATTCACAAAATCGGCCCCATTACAACAACTTCCCATTGGGAAGTTAAAAATATTATTAAAAAAAATACTTATGAACAAAAACTAGATGAATGTGTGGAATTTTAAATTCATATTATCAGGCCAAGAGAATAATGAGATTTCGAACTAGCCAACTCGTAACAATTAGTTATAATAAAAAAAATGACGTTGATAACAATAATAATAATAAAAAATGGGATGTGAATATATTCTTCGATATAAAAAAATCAACAATCTTTTTGCAATTCAAGGTTGCTTTATTTATATGCAATTAATACAAGAATACAAGAATGTTTGAGAAAACATTTGGAGGTAATAGTATGATGTATATTTAACATTTAAAAAATAAAGTATGACTTGGAACATGGTCGTAAGTAGAAGTTATTAACCGTAAAAGTTATTTTCGATGAAACAATGCTTTCTTTCATTTCTATAAGTACATATAAATAGTATTTAGGAAATGTTTGTTGAAGATGATAAAATTCTTGAGGATATGGTTAATAATCTCCTACTGATGATTTTTGAACGGTTCATGGTGAAAAGCAGTAGTTTTGGGATGTCAGTCTTGAACAACTCATGAAGAAAGTAAATTGTATTGTGCTGTCAGCTGCGTAGTCTGTTATCAATATTGTTGTTTAGTTACTTGTAAGTAAAGAAATGTTAATTCAGCATTCTTAGTTGATGAGTGGTATTGATGAGATATCTCCAAGTTGATGGTTTCTTGATAACGTGAAGAAGAAAATTTCATTGTTCATCAAACATCGTAGTAATTGTATAAGCAAGTGTTTATGTGTAGGCCATTAGTGTTTGGGATTGAGCTTCATTAAACCTTTTCGTATGCGCAAAGATCTTGATCATGTGAAAATAATATTTCAAAGTTCATTGACATAAACAGAAGACTTATAAAAATGAAATAACAACATTGGTACATGAATAATTGTTTAGCGACGAAAATAAAAAAAAAATTAATATTGCTTTTTAATTTCTTCCCACTGGGAAGTTAGTCGTGTGGACCTTGCGGGTCGCACCCAGACCACATTTTTTATTTTTTTTAAAAACAAATACAAAATGATTTCAATTCAACGCGCTCTTCCGTTTTTTTTGTTTTGTCTAAAAGCTCAACTATAATAGTCGAAAGCAATCGGAAACTGATGTCAAAATTCTACGTTGTTTTCTTCAGTACTGTCAATTGCTCGAGGTTGCCCATAATAGGCGTATGTGAACGGAAGCGATGTCAAATGTCAAATATTCATACGAAAGAGCGAATGGTAAGTGACCAAAAGTGAACGAAACTTGACGAATTTAAGCAAGAAACTATTATTGTCGTAATTCATCATCAGTGAGAGTTTGGTCTCGAATTCGCCCCAAACGCTTATGATAGACTTGCCATCACCCAACAGCTCATCGACAAAAGCAACTAGTAGATCATCTCTGATCACCTCGCTGACGGTGCCTGTGGCCACATTAGTGCAATTTGAAGAGGTAGGATGTTGAGTCCTTTCTGGGTTTGGAATTCGCATTGGTGACCGGCTAATTGTTGTATTCTTCAACAACAGCCTGGTAACTTAACTTATCTTCCTTGTCCCTATCGCTGACACTACCCTCGACTTTTTTCTTAGCTATCTTGTCAAGAATATGTAAAGCCTTTTCGTAGTAATGCATGCGTTGGAGATTAGTTAGCTTTCTCCATACTCCTTGCTTGAATTGGGGTACAGTTCTTCTTCGCGATACTTTTGCAACGTTTATATTTCAATTCGAAGCGAGCTTTATTATCTCTATTATTAGAAGGGCACTTTGAGCAAGCTTTGAATGCCACTTTTTTTCACTTATTACTGTAGTGGTAGTGTCCTTTTGAAACTCTGAGCATTCATTTAGCTCTCTCTAAGCAAGGCCACTGTAAGGAATCCCACATATCCTCTGCTCTGCACTCTTCAGCCTCAACTTCGTCGATGTTGTTACGGAGCTTATTCTTCATGTTGACGATAAATGCTTCGCCTTTGTCTTTATCCAGATTATACCATTTGATTTTCGCAGAAACTTTTATTTGTTTACTTTTCTTTTTCGACGTCTCCATAAAGTTTTATGGTTGAGAATCTCACCCATGCTCTCAATAAAGCAATGCCCCTAATACAACCCGAGGCAAGAAAAAGCCACATTGGTGGACTGCAGATTTAGGTCTTTAAGAAATAAATGTAGAAAACTCTTCAATAATGCCAAAAGTACGAGAATCGCGCCAGATTGGGACTTGTACAAGGCATCCCTAAGTACATACAAAAGAGAACTAAGAAAAGCCAAACGTAATTCTTGGAGACTCTTCTGTGATAAAATAGAAGAAGCCTCTGAGGCCTCTGGGCTAAGGAAAATTCTCTCTTCAAATCTAATAACAACCCGTTTCCTTATTAAGAAAAATGATGGGTCTTGGATGACCGCCAGCGAAGAATCGCTCAATCTTCTTCTTGACACTTACTTCCCAGGCAGTTTCCATGTGGTTAGCACATGGTTCTCAATAGACCATCTGCAACAATAGCCATCCCTTCAAACTTAATAACACAAAGCAAACTTATGTAATTGGACAATTCATAGCTTCAAACCATTTAAATCCACGGGACCTGGCGGCATAATACCTGTCAAATTACAGAAAGCCTCAGATATAATCATGCCGGTGATTGAGACAATTTTAAAATGTTGTCTCGATCTGGTGTATATGGAGAGAAGTAAAAGTTGTCTTTATACCTCAAGCAGGTGAACTCTCTCACACTAAATTTAAGGCCCATAAGTCCATTATCATTCCTCTTAAAGATTTTAGAATTTTAACAACGTCAGTACATCAGTAATAGCTCACTTTGCGAACTGATTAATCTACTATCAACTCCAAGCTGGGTGAGATGTCCACTAGCAGATCTGTCAGTACAGGCATTCCGCAAGGAAATGTTCTATCCCCCCTTCTTTGGAATTTGGTGGCCAACGAACTATTGATAATCATGCAAGGCGAGGGATGCACGGCGATCGCTTATGCATATGATGTTGCTTTGGCCGTCTCGGGAAAGCACCTAAATACTCAAAGAACCTCCGCAAAACGCCTTAAACAAGCTCGTTAGATGGGCAGTTCGGCGTGGTTTGGGTGTAAACCTCCACAAAACTGATTTAGTACTCTTCTCAAGGAAATGTTAAATTCCGCTAGTCGACCCTCCCTCTTAATGGTACCAGCTTTACTTTCTCTGAAAAAGCAAAATATTTGGGTCTTATCCTCGATAGGAAGCTAAGTTGGAAACCTAACATTGAAAAAAGAGTCAAGAGCTTTCTTCCAAAAAAGCCATTGGGGATAAATGGGGCCTACAACCAAGAATAACTCACTGGCTCTACATCTCTGTCATTACACCGATACTCACATATGGGGTGATTGTCTGGTGCACAGCCTTAGATAAAGCTATAAATCGCGACTATCTAAGCAGGGTCCAAAGTACAGCTTTTTTTTTTTTATAATTGGCGCGCACCAAAGGGGGTATGAATACCCTTATGCTGAATATTCAGGGCACGGGCGTTTGGAAAGAGGGGAAAGAGGAACAGAGGAGATACCGGTGAACGTTGGCTTTGAATGTTTGAATGTTGTAGCGATGAGGAAACACAGAGCCTGGAAGATCGTTCCACATACGTGTCGTTCGGCTTATAAACGAATCCCTATATTTGACGGCACGTCCGAAATTGGGCTTGAGGGTGAACTGATGTGCATTCGAAGCGTGACGCGTATTGCGGGTAAAATTTTGAAGGGGAGGAATGCAGGTGGCTATTTCGTTGGAACATTTTTTGTGGAATAAGCGATAAAACAGGGAAAGACAAGAGACATTTATACGATGTTCAAGTGAGTCTATAGAGCTCACAATGTCTTTATCACCTATTAGTTTTATCGCGCGGTTCTGGACCCTATCTAGAATGTGCAAGACGGTCGTGGGTGCACCAGACCAGATATGGGCGTTGTATTCCATCTTTGGGCGGATGAATGCCTTATATATTGAGGCCAGATCAGACAGGGTGAAAAATTTCTTGCATCGCTTAAGGAATCCTAGACATTTTGCAGCATTTTTGGCGACCTCGAATATGTGATCGTTCCAACGAAGATGGTTGTTAATACACATACCGAGAATGGCAAGTCTTTCGGTTTCGGCGATACAAGTACCATTCATGGATAATGGTTGAGGGTCTTGGTTTCGCTTGAGAGATAGAAGACAGCATTGAGTATTGGATGCATTAAATTCCACTCTGTTCGTTGAGCCCCATTTGATTATGCTGTCAAGGTCGGAATTTAATGAGTTTAACATACGTTGCCGTTCCTCTTCTACGGCCGAAGAGCAGGGACGTGAGTTGGGGAACGAATATGAAAAACTGAGGGTACTGTCATCAGCGAAGGAATGGATTGGATTAGAGGTTGCAGACAAGAGATCATTTATGCAAATGAGAAAGAGAGTGGGAGACAAAACTGAGCCCTGGGGGACACCAGCATTTATATGGTGAATATCAGACTTGAAGCCGTCCAAGACAACTTGTATTGAACGCCCCGAAAGGTAATTTCTAATCCATTTAAGAAGAGACTCATCGATGCCATATGCACGCATTTTCGACAAAAGAGCCTGATGCCAAACTCTGTCAAATGCCTTTAAAATATCAAGTGCAACTATCTTTGTTTCACCGAAGTGATGGAGAGATTAGTTCCACTTCTCGGTGAGATATGCCATCAAATCACCAGTGGACCTGTTGCTACGAAAACCATACTGCCGGTCATTGAGAAGTTTTCGTGAATCAAGATATTTCATAAGCTGACGATTTATCAGCGTTTCCATGACCTTGGAAAGAAGGGACGTAAGTGCAATGGGTCGGTAATTGGTCGGAGAGGAAGATTCGCCTTTTTTAGGGATAGGCTGGACAAATGCTGTTTTCCATCTTCTCGGAAAGAGTCCAGAAGAGTAGGACAGATAGAAAAGCTTACGCAGAGGTTTTGCCAGCGAAGAAGAACACCTCTTCAGAACTATTGGGGGGATACCATCTGGACCAGCGGATTTGTGTGTGTTGAGACCTTTGAGAACTCCTGCAACTGTGCGAGTGCGAAAATGGACTTGTCCCATAGAGAAATCGACGCTCTCGAGCACTGGGACAGACAAAGCAGTGTGGAGTTGGCTGCAAATTGTGCAGCGAGCAGATTGGCCTTGTCTAAGGAGCTGACAGCTGGAATGTCATTGTAAATGAGCGTTGGGATGGCGGATGAGGCAGAATTTTTAATGTTTTTGACGAATGACCAAACATTTTTACTACCTTTGGGACACTGTAGTATTTTTTTCCTCAGTTTTTGGTCATGTAGAAATTTGACACGTCGGATATGGGCATTGCATTCATTTCTTGCTTGTTTCAACTTCTTTCGGTTTTCCTCAGATTTGTTGGCTTTATAAGACCGAAAACTTACTTCTTTCAACCTGATAGCCTCTTTACAGCTCTGGTCGAACCATGAGTTTACCTTAGGTTTGATGCTCTTTATTCTGTTAGGAATAAAGTTATTCATACTTAAGGGAATCGTGTCGGTGATCATATCAGCGGCGGCATCCACATCGCCATCGAGGAAGCATAGCGACCAGTTAAAACTCCTAAAGAAGCTATTAAGGCCGTCCCAGTTGGCTTCCTCGTAGCGCCATACTTTTCTTTTAGGAGTTTGTTCTTTAACTGTGTGGTCGGAGTACGAGAATTTAGCTGTTATGATATTATGGTCAGACCGGCCTAAGTGCGCTAAAACATCAATGGTGTATTTATCAGGATGAGAAGTAACAAACAAGTCAAGGGTGTTCGTGTCGGCTCATTTACAAGCTGAGTGAAGTTGTTAATCTCAGCGAAAAGTTCAACATACTTTCCTTCGGGTGTTGTCTGGCCAGAGTGTCGAAGCCAATCCGAATTGTGTATATTGAAATCGCCCGCAATGACGATTTCAGTACGAGGATACAGGAATACAATTCGAGTGATGGAATCGGACAGCGCATCAAACTCGTTAAAGGTTGAGTTGCTATCCTCACTAGGGCTTCTGTATATAAAACAGTAGTGGATAATTTGCTTACGGACGGTGAATTTTAGCCATTTGAAGTTAAACTCCGGATTGGAACAGTGGCCATACTGTGATGGAATTTGGTAAGCGATATCACTACGGATGTAAATGGCGAGGCCGCGGTGGGGAAAGAATAATGGCACTGAGCTATATCCAGGCAGTTCCAAATCAGAAGATTCTTCTACTACCTGTGTTTCACTAAGTGCCAGAACAGCCGGTTTGTGGGAATGGGTGTGGGCATACACATCAAAGAAATTTGTTCGTAGCCCACGTATGTTAGAAAAATCCACCCTGAATTCCCTCATCATTACAACATAAAAACACAAAAAACACAACTCTGACGAAACTAAGCGTAGCCGCGGAGTGTAGATCCTAAGAATAGTTTTCCACAACAAGCTGTGGCAGGTGTTATGCCCAAACGACAGTCAGCTGTGGTCCGCTATTCGGATAAACACTCACGGCCCGCTATACATCAGATGTTACGCTCTCTCAATCAACGCAACAGAAGAATGTATAGTGTATCGAACTGTTGCGGTGGTTGAGAAGCCTAACAGCGAGTGAGTGGGAGGGGAGAGATGGAGGGCCCGGCACTGATTTTTTATTTTTTTTTGCACCACTACAAATTCAAAATCTCTCCCGAAAACACGGACTACACCATCCCACGTCTAAATTTTGACAAGAACTTCATAGTCACCATCCCCTCCAGATCACTCTGGGAGGACGATGCATTTTCAGAATATGAATCAATTCACTTCTACACTGACGGGTCAAAGACCAAAGGCGGAGTTGGTGCAGGTGTTTTCTCTGATAGGCTTAATCTTAAGCTCTCCTTCCGTCTTCCAAATCATTGAAGCGTGTTCCAGGCGGAAATTATGGCGATCAAAGAGCCCTTCTTGGCTTAAGAAAAACGTGATATCTGTTAGAGATATCCGCATCTTTTCAAACAGCCAAGCAATCAAATCCCTGGAATCGACCTCTATAAATTCCTTAGTAGCTCTAAACTTCTGTTCGTCTCTTGTGGAGATGGCTGAGCAGTTCAATATTCACCTGTGTTGGATGCCGGGGCATAGATATATTCCAGGGAATTGTGAGACCGATGAACTCCCCAGAATAGGAACAACTATACCCATCTTGCCCGACAAATGCACCTTAGGTATACCAATAGCTACTCGCAAACTCAAACTTAAGCTGGTTGTTGTCGAGAAATCTTAGGTGGTCAATTGGATTTACTTGTCTAGCGATAAAACAGATTTGGCCGAAGCTGGATCTAAAACGCTCTAAGAATTTGATTTCGCTCAATAGATTGCATATCGGCACCACAATATGTGTCATCACTGGACACTTTTGTAGAAGCTGCATGGATGAAGAAGAGGAGGATACTATTCCTCACCTTCTTTGTTTCTGCCCAGCTCTCTCCTGTAGATCGAAGTTTTACTTAGGAGCTCCCTATTACAACGATATAGGCGACCTGATGAATATTGACATTAAGAGCCTCCTACGCTTAACAAGAAGCTCAAATTGGTTTTGACGATTAGGTAGAGAGAAACTTTCTCCCATGATCCACATGGTATCACAATGGACATAGTATTGGTCTAAGTGTTTTGGTAAATCCTAGCTGGCAGTTATACAGGGGCTCTATTTCTGTCGTAGTAGCAAAACGAAATGTAAATCTTCCGAAATCAGTTCAAAGGGGCAGTAGTCATGTACCGTTGTAGCAATAAACAGAGAAACGAGCCAATCATCCTAATTAGATTTGTGATTGTTTATATAAGACCTAATGTATTCGTTGAAAGTTCTATGAGATCTTTCTACAGTACCTAGTGCTTGGTGATGATATGATGTTGAAACCTTATGATTGACATTAAGCAATTTTAGAACTTCCTCCAACGTTTTGTTTTTATACTATTTTCCTAAATCTGTCTTGACCTCTGTCATAGGGCCATAAACTAGAACAAAATGTTCAAATATTGCCTTTGCTATCGTCATCGTTTTCTTGTCTATAGCTGGCATTGCGACTAAATACTTAGTATTCATTACCTTTAACTGACTTTAGCAATGGCCCTATTATATCTATTAATACAAAATAAAAAGGCTTCTGTGGAGTTAGGGTAATGGTTTCTCTTTATTATTTTTTAAAGCTTTAATTATGACGCAATAAAAAAAATATAAAAAAAAGTGCAACATAGCAAAATTAAGATTGTGGTGCTCATGTGCCCGCGTTTGACCTCTCTGCAGTGTCAGTACTGTAGTTCGTTGGCCTCTCTTGTGGTGCTTGATCGATGAAGTGTCAACAGCGCACACAGTTTTTTGGATTGAACATTCTCCCCCAGTTGAATGTAAATTCATCTACATATTTTATTTATTTAGTTAATTTAACATAGGGGGTTTTGACAATTTATCGTACACATATAAGAAAACATGGTAATGAAAATATTGTAAAAAATGTTGTTTGGAAAGGTCCTTTTTTTGCCTATCAATTAAATTGCTAAGTTCATTTAACAAAATTATTTGATAGGTTACGTTTGTTCTTAATTTGTTTAGGGTACACGTGGGCTTTGTCTCGTTATTGAAAAGACCCGTTTCACAAGACCAGAACTCGGCTCCCATGTAATATCTGAATTGTAGGTTGCGCATGTCTCCAGACTGGGTAACTTCATTGGGAACTATTGATCGCAATGTGAATCGTCAGTATTGGTGGTGACAAGCATGGTGTCCAATCTAATGATTATTCCTTCCTTTGTAATTGTTCGCAAGTACACCACTGTACCATATGCCTTTTTAGACGCATCAAAAAAGGCGTGCATCTGTATGCATCGGCAAATTTCAGTGGGACATCCTTCGAAATATATGCCCATTTGAGAGCTGTAGTTAGTTCTCAATTTCTTTTACATATGTACATATATTTTGATAGGCTTGTTTTTTGCTTAATACTCATCACTTTACTATCAAAATGTCCTAGGATTACGCACCAAAACACGCGACGTTTTTCTTAACTCTCAAAAACTCCCTTATGATATTTTCGCCCTGACGGAAACAAATCCAATCCAATGATATCAATAGCAAAGAATTGTTTCCTGCTGCTTTCAACACTTTTCGCACTGTAACACATAGCGATTTACCTGGCCGCTTAACCCTACTGGCAATACACAATCGCCTCGATGCTACTTTTCCAAAACTTCGCACACCGCCGACTTTGAGTTTATATGCGTCAAGATATCCCTACCCAAGCGCTTTCTTCACATTATGTTTTGCTATACACATCCATCCCAACCAATTGTATCTTACCAGCTTGCTGGTGATGCTATCGACGATTTAAATGATGCAATAGACGCCTGTGCTGACGTCATTATTTTGGGGGACTTTAATCTTCCCCACCTTCAATGGTCTCTATCGGATGATGAGTCCCATTTTATTCCCAGTGCCATCTCCGACAAGGAAATCTTACTTAATGATTGTCGCTCTGACTCTGGCCTTTCCCAAGTAAGTGGCATCCGAAACAACTTGAATAGGCAACTTGACCTCATCTTCTCGTCCGACGCCTGTAATTCCACAGTGAAAGCAATCATCTTCTTTCGACGTTGGACCGAATTCACCCTCCCTCATTTCTAACCTTTTCATACAATAATAATTTAAACCCAATCTCAGAACACACTTACTGCTTTAATTTTCGTAAAGCTGATTTCGTCAAACTCAACAGCTTTCTTCTCAACATAAGTCCCATCTCTACCCGTTTTCCCAATTCTTCTTCTTCCGAATCGTCGAAAAAAAAATCTGTTGAAATCATTTTTTCTTTTATTATTTCACTGAAATCTATTTAAATGTGTTTTATGGTATATGTTTTTCAACAATTACATCACTTATTTACACTAGTTTGTTGAACTATTTTGCTTGTAACACGAAAATTAAAACAGAAGCAACAACACAAATGTCAAAAATATATGCTGTATTCACAATAATCACGTTCGTTATTCACAGTAACAGATATCTTTGTCGATTGAGATACACAATGCCAAAAAGGGAATTTGTCGATGCGATCGACTTTTATCAAATCGAACGCTGATCGACACTCGCAATAAGAGCCTTAATTGCCGATCCCAAGAGCTTTTTCCAATTTATAAACGTCAAACGAATATCTGACGGCTATCCATCTACTCTCACCTACTCAGACTCTTCTTCCGCACACCCTAAAGTAATTGCCAATCTTTCTGCTCACTTCTTCAGCCTGTCGTTTGCTGGCCACGTAATTGTAATGTCCTTTCATTCCAAGCCTGTCTTCTCCACAAAGCAACACGGATTTCTTAAAGGAAGGTCGACAATATACGCAATACCAAAAATCACTTTCGACGATCGACTATCGACAAAAGTCGTTTTTCGATCGACAAAACACACACAATAAGGGCCTTTGGTATTGTGAATCTCTATTTTGAGCGAAATTTTCCGTTTTGACAGTCGATCTTTTTCGTTTACATTATCCCGATCGACTGTATGCAAGAAGTGTAATGTTATGAGCAAAAATGCAATGTATTGACCTTTTATTTAAAAAATAATTATTAATTTAATTACAGAGCAAAAGTAATCAGACAAAAAACATATGGTTTCATTAATAAAAGAGAATTCGGGCAATTTTCAACTGGTCGTAGGAGATAGTTTCCTCTTCCGAATCGTCAAAGAAAAGAAGTGGAAATCATTTTTTCTTTTATTTATTTCACTGAAATCTATTTGAATGTATTTTATGTATAGGTTTTTAGACTTTATTTAGACTTTACTTACATTTATTGAACCGTTCTGTTTGTTACACGTAAATTAAAACAGAAAGCAACAACACAAATGTCAAAAATATACGCTGTATTCACAATAATCACGTTCGATATTCACAGTAACAGAAATCTTTGTCGATTGAGATACACAATACCAAAAAGGGAATTTGTCGATTCGACCGACTTTCATCGAATCGAACGCTGATCGATACTCGCAATAAGGGCCTCTCTTTTGATGTTATTTTCAAAAGTTGATTTAACGATTTTTTTAAGGTGAAAATTAGAAAACTCTAAATTACACTTTTTCATGGGCTACAACTTTGCAGTCCAATGGTTGACCATTTTTGAGTTTGCCAAAATGCGCTGAAATTTACATAGAGTGAAAAACTTGTCTCACTCAAAATGCAGTTGTGGGTAAACTGCAAAACCGATTTCGACTAAATTTCACAGAAATATAACCAAGAATAATACCCAAGATTGCCTAAAAATTAGATAATATTCTTTATTCTTTTGCTGTATTTTTCCTCAAAATTCTTGCGTATTCCTTCCTTGAAATTGCTGCTTATTGTAATTTTTAATTGAAGTATGTCCATCAAATCCGAAAATATTTCTCTGCTGCCGATTTTCCTTTGTTATTTTTTTTTTAGTTTTTTTTCACATTTTACAATTGCATAGATTCACAATTCACATACATATGCGTATATATTGTTATATTTGCTCGCGCGATTGGCGTGCGCGATGTATTTTTTTTTCAAATTTTTATGCCACATCTTATGATCAGTTAGCACAAAATTCAATTGAATTATACCAATTAAGTAAATAAAAAAATTGTCTTCATTTTTCATGGACGCAGGATGTATTAATATGTTGTTTGATATCGTCCCGGCGTTATCTGTTTCTATATCTTTCGATTATTACTTGGTTTAACGAGTCACGGTCGCCATGTAATGATAAACGAATAGAAATAATTTACACGAAACGCCTTTCGTGTTCGATAATTTGTCACCGACTGTGACGTTCTCTGTCGCATTTTGATTATTCCGTTTTGCTTACTAAAAATAGGTCTGTTCCCGTACTTTCTGCACCAAAATTCGCAGATTTTAAATTTTCAAGGAGTGGGGATGAAAATCTCTCACTGAGAGGCACAAACACCAAAAAGTACGGGAACAACAAAAGCTGCCCACTTTTAAAACTTCAAAAACATATGTTGTTTAGAAAAAATTTTAGTTGGATATTTGTATTTTCTGCTCTGTTCGCAGTTCGAATTAACGAAGATAATCTTCCATGTTTTTCTAAAATAAATTAATTTTTGCCAATGAAAAAAAAAACAACAACAATTAAATTGACAGATTTCGGTTATTTGACAGATCTCATAAATCTACCCACAGAAATTTCTTGGGCTAAAATTCGCAGCATGGGGAAATTTCTTACTCTCTCGTGAGCTCTCTCTTCTGCGAAAAACTACGAAATTTTGTCGTACGGGAACAGGATTTCGTAGTTTTTCGTAACATTTCGTAAATTTTCGTTGTTTTGAACAGACCTAATGCGAGACAATCATAATTTGGCAAGCGCGTGCATACTGCCGAACTCCTGAGGATCGAGAAGGTTGGGTCGATTCCCAAGAGCTCAGACAGTGGCAGCCTTTATTACGTCTGGAAATTGTTTCCAGAACGCTTATAAAATTAGACTATACAGTTTTAAAGCGAATACAGAGGTATCAAGCATATGTATAATGGTAGCCTGAGAACCAGTCCAAAAAATTCATTTTAAGCGATTATTCACCTTCACATTTGATTTAGCTATTGACGCTGTTGGCAGCATAAGCGTTACTAAGATTTAAAGAATCTCAAAAATTTACCAAAAGAACTGGGGCCGAATTACCGTAGTCGATAACGAGTAACTCGTAATCAAAATGTGAGCATTCGGCATTACCGCTCTCGTGATCGAGCATTCACTATCGAAATTTGAGATGACAGCACACGTTATAGTGCGTCATTTCACTCGATCACTATTGTTCTGTCGAGCTATCGAGCGAAGCAACAAAGATGTGAGTATTTTTGTTTTCAGTTTTTAAATTTTGCAAAATGATCTGCCCAGCGAAATAGACTATAATTTTTCATGTAATAATTTTGAAGTCAAATAATAAACTACTAGAATCGAATACCAAATAGAATTGAATTGGTATGGTCCCAGATCATATCTAGAGATTTTTCATGCTAATGCAAAGCAGGGGCCGAATTACTGCAGCCGTTAACGAGTGAGTGAGTAGGACTCTTGATCGAATGATCGAGTAACCTCACTGGGATGATGGCACTTGAAAGTTCACGTATCGAATAAAAGTCAAATTCTACTAGAGAAATTGTACTACAACTCACAAAGTGACATATTTCCGGTTGATATAAAAGATAGAAAAATATTATTTGCAGTGAAATTGAAGTAAACAATGGATCTATTTTTTATTTTTTTTGATTATCGCGAGCGCCGTTCCTGGAAGTCTAAATGTTTGTCGAATTTATCAATAATCACTTTTTGATAGGAATTTTTTTTTTCTAACTTTTTTTTAGCAGAACAAGCTTTGGATCTCCGTTGTTTGCATTTCTTTTTCTATGCGTCGACGAAGGCTGTGGGGTTTCCGAGTCCGAGCCCGTATCCGGAAGTGCACAATTGCTGCTGTTTGTTTCTGAAGCAAAATCAACCCCCTCTCTTTGCGGGGGTTGATTTACCGCTGTTGCAGACGGCGTTGAAGTGACTGTTCTATGGGACCCTTGGTTTGCGGCTCCGAATCTCTTGCGGTTATGTCTTCCACTACAGCATCTAGCCCACTCGCTGTTAGCAATAGTTCATCAGCTTCAGTCAGCAGCTTCTCTTCAAAACTCCCTTAAAAAAAAATTGAAAACAAAAATACTCACAACTTCGTTGCTTCGCTCGATAGCTCGACAGCACAATAGTGATCGAGTGAAATGACGCACTATAACGTGTGCTGTCATCTCAAATTTCGATAGTGAATACTCGATCACGAGAGCGGTAATGCCAAATCATCACATTTCGATAACGAGGTACTCGATGATTTAGTAAAAGAGGATACCAGTGGGACTGGAGAAGTTTCTTATTTCCTTATTGACACAAGCTATTTTTTTCAATATCAGATCAGTACCTGGCGAAGGCCTGGCAATCAAGGAATAACAAAAATTTGGAGAAACTATGACGGTGAAGAGTAGTATAGAGTAACTCTCTTTCCTTGCTTCATCCTGCTGTATATGGTTTAAGAAGAGAAGCCGTAGACGAGTAATTCTTTAACGCCTTAAACGATCTGACAAGTGCTGCGGTCTGTCAGGTTAGTAGATTTCTCTCCGTGGCCAAATAGTTCAAACATCTCAAAGAGAATCCAAGGATTATAAGACACTTAATCCACCCTCTTCAAAGAGAAATAAATTTTAGTTTTATTTTTTAATAAATGGTATTTTAATGAACCAACCCTTTGCTGTAAATGCGCCGTGGCTTATGCAGTCAACTAACCTAACCTAAGCTTACCTGAGCAACAACTAACAAATCGGAGATTGGTTATGGGAGTTAGGAGACCAAAGTTTTTTGAATGTTTTTCCTCACTCGCTATCTCTCAGAGAATCAAAGGATGAAAATATGCTTTTGACAGATTACTCGCTTCTTATCGGATCATGCCTTATTACACTTATTACCTTTGAGACCAATTATGCTTCACCTCTTCTTGCTTCCATAAGGGTAGCATGATGGTAGAATTCGGTTCATGGATAAAAACTTCTTTTATATTTGTATATTTTTTTATGTATGTATATTATGTTGACTTTAAAATTAAATCTTATAATTTTACTTTCTTTGAAATTTGCTGAAATATTTACAATAACATCGGAGAAAAGAAATTATTATAATGTTTCGCATAGTAGTTATGAGCGTGAAGGTACCAATTGTTTATTCTGCTTCATTATTTTTTTTAATAAAATAGCACTTTTTGTTCTTATATTAATTAATAAGTGTATAGTGGGTCATTAAATATTAACGCCACCCTTTCCCAAAACACGATGTTGCAGAGTAAAACCATTTATATTACGGATATGTGGTTCAAGATTCTGCGCATACACATCCGTCCAGAGTTCTTCCAATGGAATTTCTTTATCAGCCTTCGCGGCAGCGGTGGCATCATCGATTTCCTTACGGACTTTACTGTCGATTTCCTATGGATGAGATGTTTCAAGTTATGTTTAATTGTAATGTGTACATTCTACCATGCATAATATCTGAGTTTTATTGAGAACTACATACATATAAATAGTTAAGTAAAAAATTTCTAATAGAACGATTTTTAACTACTGTTTTTTATATACATAGGTATGTGTATGTTTTATATTTGTTCTTAAAAAAGTAATAAAGCTTAGAATCCAAAATTATTTTTTCCCTTCTGAACACATATCTTTATATCTTTTTATTTCATACAAAACACAAATTCTTTATTCTTCTAACTTAAAAATGACCAAACCGATTTGAATATAATTAATATTTTGATAAGTGCATTATCGCTAAAGACTTTGATATATTTATCATTTATCTGTGCTTTGTAAAACTGGAATAGTGGGCAAAAATATACGTTCTTTCGTAAACAAGAAATTATAAAAAATCGCGTGTCATTGCGTTCAACAGGGCACCCGTAGGTGAGTGTATACATACATTTGTATCAAGGCTTTATGTTCATTTAGGAGATCTTGGTGTTTTTCGAGAAATATCTACTGCAGTAAACTATACGCTTCTTTATATATTTTTTTTAATTGATGCGTTATAACTACGTAAAATGTGCAAATTAAGATCTGCATTTTTTAGCTGAAGGGTAAGAAATTCGAAGAAGCTGCAGAGAATGGGCCTTAAACCTTAAACAACTGTAGCATAACGACTTTTAGTTTTAGGTGCGGACAAACGTAAATGACTCAAACCAGAGGCAAATTCTTTTATTTCTCGGAAAACTAAGCGCGCTCTTAAGAAGGAAGTACATACATATGTAATTGCATATAAAAAGACCAACGAAGCGAGTGCAACCAACTAGTGTATTATAACGGGCTGAAGAGGTTTACTTAAGGAGGAATCGGAATTTTAATTAATGAAGATTAATTGGCTTTTCAAAAATTGCCTTACTAGCAAAGAATCATTAATTTTGGCGTTAGAACAAAAATTCACATTTCGGTCTATAAGCATACAGACCTCAGGCGTAAAGTCGGTTCGTCCAGCCAAACCGGCTGCAGTCAAGCATTAAAAAACACAGTCTTAGAGTTTCTCTATGAAAGTAATACCAATTAAAACCTTGATAACGAACATTTTCATGACACCAATAATTGCTCTTTTTTTGTACATTACCATCATGTAGCAAAAGAAAGTGAATTTGATCGCTAGTTTTGCAAGCTATTTGACCTAGAAATTTGAGAAAAAAAATACTAATCGAACATTTGTAGAGATACATATGTACATATGTACATACATATGCCTAGCCGTTAAATAGGTTTAAATCAAACAGTTGTTGAGTTATCACTATTTGTATGTATGTATACTTATAATAGACGATGTATCTCAAATTTCTTCCCCAGAGATAGAAGAAAAAAATGTCTTCCTCGCCCTTTTATAATCAACAAAAACAATTTTACCAAAATCGATTCGAGGTTATATGGAAAATAGAATAATTATTAATAATAAATAAAAAAAATAATAATAATAACAAAAATAATAACTTCCATAGCTTCGATGAACTCTCTTTTTACAAATGGATCTGTCTAACCAAAGATATGACTTTATGTGTTATGCACATCGAAGCACGTTTAGAGTGTGCTTTTAATAGGTATGTTTATACGTTTCTATTTGAATATATCACAATTAACATGGCGCATCTATTAGAAACAACTCGATTGCGTCAAAGTCGTACACAGACCTCCGTGGACTATACACGTGTTTCGGTTTTTGTGCAAAACAAAAATATAAATCGTGTAAGAACACATGGTGAGTTAGACCACCACGTTTAAGCGGCGATTTAGCCTAGTGGAGGTGTTAGTATAACAAAAAAAAAAAAAAAAAAAAAGCAGCACTTTGCAAAAAAAAAAAAAATTACGTATGTATATAGTACATATTTAAGATTAAGATAGTTTTTAAGATTTCTTTAAGGTTGTTTGTAAGTTAGATTTAAGACTATTTTAAATTAATTTTAAGCAAACTCAAAAAAATGTTTGTTCACTCAGTTTTTTAAAATAAATTTTCTTAGTCCTCAGTCCGTTAAGTTAAGTTAATAAATAAGTTTAGTTCGTAAACGTCGAAAGACATAGTTTTAAGCGTTAGGTTTAGCTGAGAGCACCCGCATAGGGTCAGTAAGTCAGAATTACATTACATAGTTAAGTTAGTTAAGCTAGTTTTAAGCGATTTTGTCTAGCATGTAAGAAATACTGAATTATGAAATAAAAAATGCATTAAAAATGAAATGAAATGAATGGTGTTAGTATAACGTGACCCGATGGACTCGGGATCGATCCCAGCCGGGGGATAATACAAAAAGTGTCCGTGTTTTTTATTTCTAAATAAAAATTAAAAACAATTAGTGATAGAGATACAAAAAAAAAACAATAAGTGATGGATAGGAGAGAGAGGTCCGTGCTCCCCATAGCGGGAGTAGCGGACAGAAAAGAAACATCTGCCGATGACGCTGTTATTGAAAGCCGTCCAATACCAGCGGCTAATGAAAGTACGGCAAAGAGAAGGAGGAAGCTAAGGCCAACTTCCAATCTAGTTAAGCGCCCCTCTCTTTCAGCTTCTACCGAAAAGCTGCAAGGTGAAGTGAGGATGGGGGCGCCATCGATAACATCAGCAGCAGCAGTAAATGAGCAGAGTCTTTGATCGGTCGATGACGATGAGTTCCCATACGTCTCCGACGGTGGGGAAGGATGATACACGGGCGATAGTAACAGCTTCGCCTCGTTAGCGGCTTTCGAATCGGAAGATGAGGAAGAACAGCTGGAGTGTCTCAGTAACAGCATACGTCAGCTGCAGCAGACGGTGCTAGCGATCAAGGCTAAACAAACAGCCAGAAGAGAGAAGGAACAGCAATTGGAGCTCCAGCGCTCCGAACAAACACAATAGCTGCCAGCTAAGCAGCAACATGTGCAGCAACCAAAACTGCACCAAACCCAGCCACAACAACAAACGCAACAGTTAAAAAAAATGCCGCAAAAACAACAGCAGCTGCAAAAACAACAGCAGCCGCAAAAACAACAGCAGCAGCCAAAACAACAGCAGCAGCAGAAGAGCGCGAAGGTGAAAGTGCCTCCAATCAACACTTTTAAAATGGAGTTAAAAGAAACTATCAATCTATGTAAGTCGGCCATAGGCAATAATTTCTATATTAAAAGATTAAATGAAGATAGGCATTTTTTTTTTTTTTTTTATAATTTACCCGCACTCAAGGGGTTGTGAATACCCTTTTAATGTTTAAACACAGTGCGGGCGTTTGAAATGAAGATAGAGAGAGAGAGAAAGAGATTGGTGTAGTGGTTTGAAACTCAGGTGTATTAGGTTTCACACATTAGCTCCAGGGGTGGTGTCCAGATAACTGGGGAGATTTTTTGCTGTCATTATTTGTTTTGCCTTCGCTTCTGATTCACAGTATTTTTTTCCCGATCAACCTGGTGTCATAAGCATATCAATTATCAACAGAGCGATCAATTTCTCAAGCCATATGACAAACCTACTGCCAGTGTTATGCCTTCGCAGTAGTGTTGTCACAGACTTTCGCAATTAATCGGATTGCCTCTTTACATATAATGCTTGCTGACACCAGGGATTGAACTGTGAACCATCAGCTCGACAAACGATGACGCTACCACTACACCATTGCCACGGTAATACAGTGGAGCATTATAAAAAAAATAAAGAGCTTGTTAAAAGAATCGACGACAGAGTTCTTCTCCTTCACCCCGAAGGGGGAAAAGCTGCAAACAATGCTGCTAAGGGGGATGGATTCATCTACCGAACCGGAGGAGCTCCTTCAGATGCTGAGGGAAAAAAAGTGCGACGGTCTTGAGTTCGTGGGGTCAAGCCGTTCACCACAGCAAGGGCCAAAAGGGAGAAGCGGAAATTACCGTTCTTCCTGGTACAGCTTTCACCCAATAGCAAACTGGATGGTCTAAGGAGTATCAATGTCCTGGGCTACCGAGTTGTAACCTGGGAAAGAGTAAAAAAGGAGCGAAAACATTCTCCAATGTGTTCGCTGCCAAAGGTTCGGGCACGCCGCGTCGAACTGCGAAATGCAAGAACCACAAAGTAGAAGAATGTTCTCTTGGTCAGGATAGGGTAGCAGATAGGGCCCAAATCTTGTGTGCTTTATGTGGGAACTTGGGACACACCGCAAACTATCGCGGTTGTCCTAAGTTCCAGTATATGAAAAAAATAAATCTGGCTCGCCAACAGAAAGTTGAAGTGAAGCGTCCACTCGCTTCTAGTCAAACTCCAGCCGTCACTCCCCAATGGACCTACGCCCAAATGGCGTCCGGCCGGGAAATACGGTACAACAACAACCGAAGGTTGCTGCGCAGGCCCCAGTGCCTAAAGCACCTGAGGCTCATCCGGACCTGCTGGCCATTTTGCTCTCTATTCAAGGGCAAATGAGCCAGCTCCAGGGTCAGTTACAAGAGCAGGCGAAACGGGTGGACCAGATCTACGCATTTCTGCCGGGCTTAGCGCACCACCAGTCGTAATGGGTACGATGGCGGAGAAACCCTTGAAGATCCTTGCGGTGAATGTGAATTCACTGATAAGGATTGAGCGAAGAACCGTAATTTTTAAGTTGTTAGAGGACCAAAGCCCTGACGTACTTTTGGTTAGCGAAACTAAGCTATCTCAGAAGCACAAACTATAGCACAATATAGATATAATATTATAAGGAGAGACCGACCCAACTCCATTCAAGGAGGAGGTGTTGCGATCTTCATTAGAAAAGATTTGAGTTACAAGGCTGTGTACAGCGGTGAAGTGCGGAGGTTCCAGGAGCTGGAAGCCTGTATCGTGTGCATCTCCCTCCATAGTGGAAAGAGGTTGTACGTGGTCGCGGTCTACGCTTCTGGAACTACTCAAACCACTTCATTTATAACAGAGCTCGAGACACTTTTCGATGTCTAAGGCTGGAATCGGAAGAGAACTATTTCATTTTGGCCGGAGATTTGAATGCCAAGCACAGTGACTGGGGAAATAATATACCTAATTCTAGGGGGAACCTACTATTCAATTGGTGGGGTCTGCACAATGTCGAGTATAGACTCGATTTGAAAGCAACCGATAGTCCGTCGTATCCTAGATGCGGTTTCTATCTGGATCTTCTGCTGTTCGACGTACGGTTACAACTTACCAACACGAACCGACAAACGCGAAACTGCCTACACACATTTGTGTATGACAGTGACCATTGCGGACTCAGTGCCGAAATTACAATTCCCAACGAGACTGCGGAGTTGGAGGAGTTTGTCCAAACGTACCCCTACAATTACAGTAGGACGCGCTGGACACGCTTCTCCAGAGTATTGACAAGAGCAATCTCCTCGAACTCGTTGTACCCACCGTCCAATAGGAACCTGTCAAATGAGGAGATCGACAGATACCTACAACAAATGGACGAGACAATTAAACGAACGATGGACAGCACGATACCTCGATATCAACATACTGACAACGTAGACATATACCGCAATGCAACAATTGACGCACTTCACTTACAAAAAAGTAGGCTTCTGTCAAGATTAAAAACCTTGTACAGACGGTTTACTGACAGAAAAAACTCGGAGGTCAGGACACTCAAGTCGTTGATTAAAAACCTCCAAAAGGTTGATTAATGAAAACTACAGACTTTCCGTAAACTTGCATTGGAACAACAAAATTCGGGCTGTAAAATCCAATAACCCGAGTATGTTCCCGCAAATAAATAATATATTTCGGAGGAATAATCAAAACGACCTGCTGTGTCTCAAGATCCCCCAAACGACGAACAATGCTTATAACAGCAGGCATAGATCCAGGGAACGCAGTCTGTGATGACAACTTCTTTGTGATCGAGGATCCGCAGGAGAAGGTAGAGGCTATAGGAACGACTTTCCAGGAAGCGTATAAGATGAATGATAGTATTTGCCCGGACCACTACCTGGAGAATCGAGTCCTTGTGCACAACTTCTATCTTCGAAATGATATAGAACACTGGCGATCAGAGAACGTCGGCTTCACCGAGTTCAATGACGAAAATATGGCAAATAATGTCATCGCCGATGAGGTGGTACATCCCCCGTTCATATCAAAGGTAGAACTCCAAGCGATCTTTGAATCATTAAGAAGGAAGAAATCCGTGGGTATCGACGGAGTGTCTAACATTGTGCTTAGACACCTCCCTCCAGAAGCGGTAAACATTTACACTATCCATTTACACTATTACAATGCGCTGAATAATGCACATTATCCGGCGCATTGGAAGACAGCGGTGGTACATCCTATTCCCAAAAGGGGAAAGGATACTTCCAATCCGGCGAATCTCCGGTCGATAAGTCTCCTTCCGAATATCAGCAAGGTATTCGAAAAAGTGATCAATAGAGCGCTGTCTAAGTGGGTTGAGAACATGCACATTGTTCCGGATAACAAATTCGGTTTCAAGGCGGGGCATGATACTATATATGCCGCGTCTAAACTGGTGTCGGATATCCAATGGAACACAAGCAAGAAACAATGCACGGGTGCCTGCCTGGTTGACTTGGAGAAGGCTTTCGATACCGCATGACTAGAAGGACTCTTCTACAAGTTGAGTAGGCTGGGCATAAGTAAACCACTGCTATACATGCTTTGTAATGTGCTCACCAGTAGACGGTTCATTGTGAAAAATGGCAATGTGACTTCCGCTGGTACGTTTGATATTAAAAATGGTCTGCAACAGGGTGCGGTTAATTCGCCGATCCTTTTTAACATTTACACCAGCCATCTTGTAGGATCTCTTCGCCAAGCTATAGCATACGCAGACGACTTGATAGCGTACAGATCAGGACCAAAGATCGAGGTCATTGCAATACTCTTGCAGCGTGACTTCGATAAGATCAAGCGATATTGCGACGACTGGAAGCTGAAGATCAACTTCCAGAAGTCGGAAACCATCCTGTTTAGGACGTCGTTATCTGGTGCCCCTGCGGATACCAGAAAGAATTGGCGAAAGTTTTCAATCGTGGGACAGCATGAGCAACCATTAGCGTGTCGAAGTGTAGTCAGATACCTTGGGCTCTGGCTAGACCAGTATCTGTATTTTAACAAACATATAGATGCTGCTCTGGCCAAGTTGGCAAAGTTGGCCTTTTTACTATGGCCGAATTACATAGGTTAAGGTAGGTTAAGTTTCATTTTCATTTAATTTTCACAGCAATAACAAAAAAAAAAAAAAATTTTACGTATAAATTACGTATTTTAGATTAAGATAGTTTTTAAGGTTTATTTAAGGTAGTTTCTAAGTTAGATTTAAGATTATTTTAAATTAATTTTAAGCAACACAAAAAATGTTCATTTACTGTTTTTTAAAAAAAAATTTCTTAGTGAGTGAGTGAGTGAGTGAGCTTCGTTAAGTTAAGTTAATAAATAAGCCTAGTTCGTAAACGTCGAATGACATAGTTTTAAGCGTTAGGTTTAGCTTAGAGCACCCGCATAGTAAGTTAGAGTTACATTACATAGTAAGTTAGTTAAGCTAGTTTTTAAGCGTTTTTGTCTAGCATTTAAGAAATTATGAATTACGAATAAAAATTTTGGTAACTTGTTTCTTTACGTGTAAAGATTTCAATAAGACACAGATATTGTCAGGAACATGTTATAAGTATTTAACATGTTGATCCTATTTCATTTCAATTCACTTCTTAATGAGTTTCCAATAAAATACCTTACCTTAGTCTCCTCTGCACTCAGAAGTCCTAATTCAAAGCATCTTTCTTTAAATGAGGTGATAGGATCACGTTTTTGGCGCACCTCTTGAATTTCTTCACGAGTACGATAACTGGTCCCGGGATCGGACATTGAATGCCCGGAATAACGATAGGTAAAGACCTCCATTACCAATGGACCTTCCTTATTCACATACTCGATGGCGAATTCAGTGGCACTGCGAACAGCCAATACATCCATACCATCTACCCAAATACCAGGCAAGGCATCTCCACGAGTGTAGTAATCAGTGTTGCAAGAAGCTCGTTCTGCACTGGTTCCCATACCTACAAATTAAATTAATATGTTAAGTTAGAAGTTCGTTGGGCGGAGGGGGTGCGGGTGTTTTGGGCATATTTTATGTATTACCGTATCCATTGTTTTCACAAACAAAAATGCAAGGCAACTTTAGAAGATAGGCCATATTGTAAGCTTCGAACACTTGTCCCTGATTGGCAGCACCATCACCGTACAGTGCCAAACACATACCACCATTTCCCTTGTATTTGCAGGCAAGCGCGACACCAGCTCCTAATGGGACTTGAGCTCCAACTATACCATTTCCGCCGTAGAAATTAGGTGCATACATATGCATGGAACCTCCTTTGCCACGGGCACAACCACTTTGATTTCCCGTTAATTCAGCTAATACGCCAATTGGTGGGACACCCATCAAGTATGTCCAGCCATGAACTCGGTAGGCAGAGATTATGTTGTCAACATCGCGCATTGCAGCTCGCATGCCTTCATGGGGAATACTTTATATACCTGTACTAAGAAAATTATAGATTAACTTACCGACAGCGCAAGCTTCTTGGCCGGAGTACAAGTGGCAGAAACCACGGATGATTTTTTCTTTGTAAAGATTACCTGCAGCAGTCTCGATACGACGAACTGTTTGCATTTGAGTGTAGTATTTCTGAGCCTCCTCTTTTGTAACATGAACACTGGTGGAGGGCCCATTGTCGAGTCGATGTAATTTAAAGGGCTACAAGTTGTCGGCAGATTCGAAATAAGAGTATAAGAACAAAAAAATATATATATATATGTTTTCGATTAAATTTTTTTTTCAATTAATGTCGTTTGAAGAGTAGTGAATCAAAAAGAACTAAAAATATAAGTGATATAATCATAAATTCCTTGTGAAATTCGTGTTAGAAAGTTGTGGAGTTTTGGCGGGAAACAAAAAGAACAAGAAAACCCTTTCAAAGAACACCATGTAGCGATGACGTGCACTCGCTATATTTATTATATTTAAATAGTTACACTATTTACTTTGAAATCAATAAAAGAATAATATGAAAGAATAAGTAATTTAAAAGAAAAACCAATCTGGCGTGCGCGACTATCTGCTCTCTAATAACATCCCTTTGTCTTCTCATCATCATCATCACGCCAAATCCTCATGTGCGGATGTTAGAAATATTATTGTCGGTAATGTAATAGCTGACAGCGGCCAAAGTACTCCTCCCCAAGTGACAGCGATAATAAATTTAATTGGAAAAACGTAGATACGTTTCTCTTTTCTTTGCAGAATAGGTTTTTAATCCGCCCGAATGATTTCCCGATGTGGATGAGGGTTGAGCTGTACTGGATACTGCTGAAGTGGTGGTAGTTGAAGTGGTTGTAGCTGAAGTGGATGTAGCTGAATTGGACGTGGCTGCCTTCACTAATGGAGAATTATTGCTGGTCGGTGTTAATGGTGATTTCTGTTGTGGTGGATTGGTTGTTTCTGCTGTTGCGTTGTGTATTGCGTTTGATTCGGCGAAATTTTCGTAAAACGCTGGTTTTAGACGCTCGGTGGATATCGTTGCCGGTGTTCCATCGATGTTAATTTTAAACACGAAGTCCGAAATGCGTTCTAGGACTTCATATGGACCATCGTACGGCTGCTCACACGGTTTCTGCACTGCGTTAACCCTAACAAAAACATGAGTACAGCTGTAGAGTCTTTTGTGCACAAATGATTTTGTTTTGCAGTGATGTGCTGAAGGAGTTGACTTCACTTGTCGCATATGTTCACGAAACTTTTCAACGAAGATCTGCGGCTCCGGCGAAACTTCCTCGTCCATAAAGAATTCGCCAGGCAATCTCAGCGTTGTTCCGTAGACGAGTTCTGCTGCAGATGATTTGACGTCCTCTTTAAAGCTGGTGCGCAAGCCTAACAAAACAGTCGGAAGGATACTCACCCAGTCATCTGCTTCGTGGCACTTGATGGATGACTTCAGCGACCTGTGCCAACGCTCGATCATACCATTGGATGCTGGATGGTAAGCAGTTGTCCTAATGCGCGTGCTCCCGATGAGTTTCGTCAGTGCGTCGAACAAAGTAGATTCGAATTGTGATCCTCTGTCGGTGGGCGCACCGAATCTACACACCCAGTTGTTAAAAAATATATCGACGATCGCCTCCGCCGTGATTTCTTTAAATGGTATTGCTTCTGGCCATCTCGTGAAGCGGTCGATCATCGTCAATAGATACCGGTAATCGTGTACCAGTGGCATTATGACGATATCGATGTGGACGTGTTGAAATCTGTCGCTCGGGATTGGGACGTGCTGTGGAACATTTTTGACGTGTCTGCTTACCTTGCTACGTTGACATTGAATGCATGACCTGGCCCATACAAGAATGTCCTTACACATGTTTGGCCACACGAAGTTCTTGCAGATTTGATGTTTTGTTGCTCGTCCGCTGGGATGAGAAAGACTATGCGCGTTGTCGAAGACTTTCCTGCGTAGAGTTTTTGGCACATATGGACGGATGTCGGTACCTCCAACGTCGCAGTACACGATTTCGTCAGTGTTGTCGATGCGCAGTCCTCGAAGCTGAAGTGAAGACTTTTCTGGAGTTGTCAGAAGAAGCTTCTGCTCGTCGTCATCTCCCTGCATCTCAGCTAAATCTGCGGTGCCGACCATGACAGGCATGTTGATGGTGTCAATGCGAGAATAAGTATCGACTACAACGTTTTCCACTCCCGAAACGAACTCGATCCTTGTTGAGAAACGGCCAATTTCCTCGAGCTGACGTGCGACGCGGTCACAAGCGTGATCGGATCTCTGGTCGAATGCGTGCACCAGCGGTTTGTGGTCGGTGAGGATGATGACTTCACGGCCTTCGATAAGGTGTCGGAAATGTTTGACTGTTGTGTTGTGTTGTGTAGATAGCGAGGAGCTCCCGATCGTACACTTTGTATCTGCCTTCTCTCGGAATAAGCTTTTTGGAGAAGAAGCCAAGTGGTTGTAGATGATCGCCGATGCGTTGGTCGAGTGCAGCTCCAATTGCGATGTCTGAGGCGTCGCATCGTAGCACTAGAGGTACGTCAGGATGTGGACGTGCTAGCTGAACTGCGTCCCTCAACTTAGCTTTGCATTCTTCGAATGCTCTGTCTGCATCGGGTGTCCACAGAACTTGTTGCTTGTCCCCTTTCTTTGCTCCGACTGTCAGGTTGACTAGAGGTCCTTGTGTTGTTGAAGCGCTAGGCATACAGCTCCGATAAAAATTCCACGATCCAAGGAATTTCCGCAGTTTGTCCATTGTTAGCGGTTTTGGGTAGTTAATTAATGCTTCGACTCGATCTGTGGGAGGTTTGATACCGGTCTTGTTGACGGTGTAACCTAAGTATCTCACCTCCGGGTGTCCGAAGAAACACTTGGGTACGCTGACTACCAAACCAAACTGCTGAAGTTTATCGAAGATGATACGCAAGTGTTGCCGTCATCAATGTAGCAGAAGCAAAAATCAAGTCCTCTCAGCACTGTGTCCATGAACCGCTGCATAGTTTGAGCGGTGTTGCACAAGCCGAACGTCATGACGTTAAACTCGAAGAGACCGAAAGGTGTTATGACGGCCGTCTTCGGTCGATCCTCTGGTGCCAGTGGAATCTGGTGGTATGCTGCCTTCAGGTCGAGTGTGGTGAAGATGGTGCAGTCGACAAGTTGTTGGCTGAAATCTCGGAGGTGTGGTATGGGATACCTGTCCGGAACGGTGATTCGGTTGAGGCGACGATAGTCACCACACGGTTTCCAGCCTCCGGAATTCTTTTGCACCTTTTTGAAGAGGAGATGCCCACTCACTTTTGGATGGCTGACAGATACCTCGTTGCATCATGTGCTGGAACTCTTCCTTCGCCGCTTTGAGTTTTTCGCCGGCAAGCCGACGAGCTCGTACCGCAACTGGATGTCCCCTGACAATGATGTGATGCTGGACAGACTGTTCATGTACACGTGTGTTGTTGTTGTCGAGTGTGATTGCCATGAAGCTCTTGAGGATGGAAATTGCAAAGTTTTGTTCCTTTATTGCTTTCGGTGGTTCTTCGTCTGCTTTGCGATCTGGACCGAGATGTTAATCTGCTGTGTGGTTGATTTTTCATCTTAAGGTCCTGAACTTCTTTGCGCAAAGCTTCTATTGACGCCCTGATTTCGTCCAACGTCGTGTCCTTCCTTGAAATCGCCTGTACCGTCTCCTCTTGTGGTCTTGCTGGCAACGGAGCGGAGTTTGAGACAGCGCATAAGTGTGCGTTGGACATGTCGAAAATCCTGTCTCCGACTTCGGCGAGCTTGTCTAGATCTTCCTGACCTGTAGCTAGCAACACAGTACACATGTTTTCTGGAAGCCGGTCGTAGAATAGTGTGCGCATAATTGATGAGTCGCACCGTCCATCAGAAAGATGCCTCATGTGAGCGAGGATGGCTGATGGCTTCTTACCCGACATATCTTCCACCCGTAGCATGCGCCGTAACTGTGACTCTGGTGTGGGAGCGAAATGGTTTACTAATCGCTCTTTGAGTGCGAGGAATTTGTTGAATCCTGGTGGGTTGTTGGTCACCCACAGCTCTCAAAGCGTCGCCCTCCAAGCTAACCAGTAAGTTGGCATAGCGTTCGTCGTCGTTGTTGACGCCTCCTAGTTGGAATGCCATTTCAACTTGCGTAAGCCACAGTTGCGGGTACATCGGGTTGAACTTCGGCAGTAATATGCGCTGCATGGGGATTTTGTTCATCGTTGCTGGTACCCACTTGTGGTTGTGCACTCGAAGATCCTGAACATGAAGCGTTTGGTGGAAGTGACGGAGTGAGCTGGATCTTCTTTAGCGAACGGATTGCCTCGTTCGTAAAGTACTTGTGTCATCGGCTGGATTAGACATAGTCGTGCTGTTTCTGAATCCTTTTCTTTTCCTTAGGTTGTACGGCATATGCGTCGTAATATGTATATACATGTTTGTGCGCACTGTCGTGTTCGTGGATTTTTATTATTCTTGGATCACGTCGGGGTCACCAATTGTAGCGATGACGTGCACTCGCTATATTTATTATATTTAAATTGTTACACTATTTACTTTGAAATCAATAAAAGAATAATATGAAAGAATAATGTGGGAGACAGACTGCTGGTATTGATACCATGGTATAGCAATACTACATTCTATACCACATGTCTGTCACTGCAATACCACGTTAAAACCTAGTATACCATGAACAGAACCTAGTATTGAGATTCGCAAATTTTTGGTGGTATACCACCATCTTATTGCTTGCAGCGCCACTTTCTTTCTATTGGTGGTTTTTCAGAGCTTCTTTGACAATTCAAAAGCAAGCAATCACAACGACAAATGTTTTGAAAATGGATTAATGAGGACAATTTTATCTGCATTGGAAACAATGAAGTAAGAGAAGTGTTTCGTCTATGTGAAAAATGAAATAAAACCCACTGTACCTTTCAATCGAGTGTACAATTTCTATTTTAATGCCTCTATATATAATGTCATTGTTTTAAGAGAAAAAAAGGCGGGAACTGCATTTCGTGCAGTTTACTGCAGTCACACACAGGGTGTTTCGTAGTTTAGAACATTCTCCCCCCCCCCCCAGGTAGACGGAGTCCACAATCTGCCATGCTGAACGGCGAGTCTGTATATTTTCTCCTGGTCATCCTTTGCGGCTGCTACTGTATCTCGTGCCATTCGTCTGGAGTCAGCTGCTCATTATCTTCTAACTTTATGTATGTGTGTCGGAACATGTAAAGAGAACCTTATTAAAATTTGTTTACAAATTAAAACATACAGGCACAAATATAGAGAGACGTGACCAACAAGAAAGAGAGCGACTGTTTTTTTTTTGCTGGCTTTGGTGTATTAGACTACGCAGAATCCCGTAGCTTACGTTGATTAACAACAGACTGCGTTTGGTATTTTTTTTACTGGGATGTTGTTGTTGGTTCTCTGCCTTGTTTTGTTTTGCTCGGTGTGACTGACGACGGGACGTGCAAAGAAAAGGGGTTGGTTTTTTTTTGTTGTTCTGATGACGATGACGATGCCCTTAGTTTATTGTTATTCCTGGTGAGCTGCAGTGCGGGTAAAGTTTAAAGTGCGCGAGATCCAGTGAGTTTGTTTTTTTTTTTTTTTTGTTTGAGTTTAGTTAAATTCAGGTAAGTGACTTCATTTATTGCATATATTTATTTTTTTTGTGTGTTTTTAGAATTAAAATTGTGATGGGTAGTAGTTTTATATGGTGCGAAAACAAGTTGTGTGTGTGTGTGTGTGTGTGTGTGTGTGTGTGTGTGTGTGTGTGTGTGTGTGTGTGTGTGTGTGTGTGTGTGTGTGTGTGTGTGTGTGTGTGTGTGTGTGTGTGTGTGTTGCGTTTTGTGAATGATGGGTTTGAGAGATCGTGTGTAGTTAAGTTTCCTACTTGCTACGTTACGTGTTCCGTGTGTTTTGGCATTGAGTGCATGAATTGCGGGTATGCGTATGAATGTGTGTGCAAATTGCAAATTCCGTTGTGTTGTGTTGAGTGAAAAAAAAAAAAACAAAAAAATATTGCATTAAACAGTGGTGTGCAAATGTTTCGCACGATAGCTTAAGGAAATTAATGTTTTTTTTTTGATTATATAGCAAGGGTTAAATTTAAAATTGATGAAGTGTGTGTGAAAGGAGTTTTAATCTGTGAGTGTTTTCTCTTGGGTTGAATTGATCGGTAGTGGACATAATTTAGTGACTGGTCGTCGATATTCTCCGTGCGCGGTTCTGATGGTGACTACTCTGGTGAGTTTATCGATTCCTGGGAATGTTTCGATGATGCGGCCTAGGTTCCATTTTGCTGGAGGAAGTCGCTCGTCCTTTAGCAAAACTAGGTCTCCCACCTCGAGTTGAGGTTGTGGTTTTAACCACTTCGGTCGTTGTTGTAGACGTGTCAAATACTCTAGTTGCCAGTGGTTCCAAAAGGATTGCAGGTGAAGTTGAATGGCCTTCCATCTTTCGACGATGTTTCGTTTTCCTCTGGTTAGATCGGGTTCCGGGATGGTGAAGATTGCTTCTCCTATTAAAAAATGTGCTGGCGTCAAAGCTTTAAAGTCGTCAGGATTCTCGGTCAGTGGGCAAAGTGGACGCGAGTTCAGGCAGGCTTCAATCTGTGTAAGGAGCGTGGTGAGCTCCTCGTAGGTCAGAGTTCCATTCCCGACGATTCTCTTCAAATGATGCTTGACACTTTTCACCCCCGCTTCCCATAGTCCTCCAAAGTGGGGGGACGCCGGGGGAATGAAATTCCATTTCGTTCCTTGCATAGCTAGGACATCAGCAATCTCCTTCCAGTCGTGTTCTGCTGATTTCAAGAGTCGACGCAATTCCACTTCCGCTCCAACGAAATTCGTTCCACAGTCACTGTATATTTGATTAGCGACTCCTCTTCGAGATGCGAATCTTTTAAAGGCGGCTAAGAAGGCTTGAGTCGTGAGGTCAGTCACCGCTTCAAGATGGATGGCTTTAGTGGCTAAACAAATAAAAATTACTAGGTATCCCTTATAGCATTTCGCTCCTCTACCTTTCCACGTTTTAATGCTTATAGGGCCAGCATAATCCACCCCGGTGTGAAAAAACGGTCGTGACACGGTTACTCTTGGCCCCGGTAACTCTCCCATTAGCTGAGATGCTGTTTTACTGCGGTACCTGTAGCAGATGGTACAACGGTGAATGCATTTCTTAACTGCTCGTTTTATGCAGAAGATCCAATATTTCTTCCTCAGGTTTCCGATCATCTGTTGAATGCCTCCATGTAGTGTCCGCTCGTGAGCATCTCGAATTATGAGTTCTGTCAAATGGAATCCCGGAGCTAAAATCATCGGATGTCGTTGATCATAGGTAAGTTCGGCATTCTCGAGCCTTCCACCTACTCTTATAATTCCTTGCTTGTCAATGAAAGGATTAAGAGGTCCCATGCCCTTCGTCTTCGAAATATCGTCTGGAAACATTTCCTGCTGGCTGCAACGGACAAGGGATCTGCTTGCTGTGTCGAGTTCGCTTGGAGACAGAGGTTCCAAATTCCGCTTGGTATGTTCCAATCGCGTGTTGGCTATAAACCTTTGACAGTACGCCACTGTTCTGAGTAAGTGAGTGAAATTTGAGAGGCGTATGATCAGTTCTTTAATTGGACTTTCCCGTAATTCTAGCCGGTGAACGTGAATGCGCTTCCTTCCTTTGTCGGTTTCGAGTGTTGTTGGTTGTTTTGGGGTTTCAAACTTCCAAGACGTGTGTAAAAAAGCAGGCCCGTTCCACCATAAATTCGCTTGCTTTAGTGCTGATGGAAGCATTCCTCTGGAAGCCAAGTCAGCTGGATTGAGTTGAGTAGGGATGTGGTACCATATACTGCTGTCGGTCAACCGTTGAATTTCCCCTACGCGGTTTCCTATAAATGTCTCCCACCGAGATGGTGGTGCCTGGATCCAGCAAAGTGTTATGGTGGAATCGGTCCAAGCATACATCTTCTTTTCGGTCAGTTTTAGGGTCTTCGCTACACGGTGTAATAGTTTCGACAACATAAGTGCGCCACATAATTCGAGTCGTGGAATGCTTACTGGCTGAACTGGTGCAACCCTGGTCTTGGCTATCAACAAGTTCATGTGAACCTTACCTCGTTTGTCTAGGACGCGAAGATAAACTGCAGCTCCAAATGCCTTTTCGGATGCGTCACAAAATCCGTGGAGCCATACTTGTTTAGATTCGCCTGTTGTTTGCATCCATCGCGGTACACGAATGCTATTTATAGCCTCCAGATCCTGGAAAAAGGCATTCCACTCCTTGAGAATGTCTGCATCTACTGGCTCATCCCACGTCTTCTTCCGAATCCAAAGTAACTGCAAAAAACATTTTGCCTTTATGACGCATGGCGATATCCATCCCATTGGATCAAACAACCTTGCAACAGTTGATAAAATGGATCTCTTTGTAGTGGGATGAAGATTTGGCGACGTGTAGCTATACGAAAAGGTATCGGCAATGGGTAGCCAATGTATGCCCAACATCTTGATGTCGTCCGAACCCTCCGACGGTACAAAAAATTTGGTTTCCCGCTCCTGGAAAGGTACCCCTTTTAGAAGTTCCACCGCATTGGAGGCCCACTTCCGTAAGTGGAATCCTGCTGCTTCGAGAGTGGTATTAATTTCCCTTATTTTCCTTTCAGCTTCCTCTATTGTGTCGGCTCCAGATATCAAATCGTCAACGTACATCTCTTCCTTGATCATTTTGGCTGCCCGTGGAAAGTTCCTATGCGCTTCTCCTGCCAACCAGTTCAGAGTTCGTATAGCTAGATATGGTGCGGAAGCGGTCCCAAAAGTGACTGTTTTCAGTCGATAAATTTTGAGTCTGTCGGTAGGATGTTTCCGCCAGAAAATTAATTGGTAGTTGGAGTCATGGTCATCTATCCAAATTTGTCGATACATTTTTTCGATATCGGCTGTAAAGGTAAATTGATATAGCCTCCACCGAAGAATGATATCGATTATATTATTTTGTAGAGCTGGACCCACCATCAGTCTGTCGTTTAGAGATGTCCCGTCAGTAGTTTTGAAGGAAGCGTCGAAAACTACACGCAATTTAGTGGACGAACTACTCTCTTTGATCACCGCATGATGCGGCAAAAAGTAGTGAGCGATATTGCCTAAGATGGAATCGTCAACTTCATGCATATGCCCTAGAGTCCGGTATTCCTCTATACATTTAGCGTAGTCTTCGAATAATTGTCTGTTTTGTAGCAGACGCCTCTCTAAACGTGTGAAGCGCTGCAATGCACCTTCTCGAGATCTTCCCAACACTGGATATACATTTCCCTTAAAAGGAAGTGCAACTTGGAAGTGACCATCTGCTAAACGACGTATATTTGTACGAAAATGCTCTTCACATAGAGTGTTCTCCGGGTTCTCTTCAGTCTGAAAAGGTATCTCTTCTAACTCCCAAAATTTTCTTATCTGATTGTCTATTTTGCAGGTTTGGTGGAAGTTCCTGATCGAGTGTGACTTGGCAGGAGCTCTGCCGAAGAGGATCCATCCGAGTTTTGTTCTTTGGGCAATGGGTAGATTTGTGTCGTTGGGCCTAATTATGTCTGGGAGCAGAATGTCGGCAAGAATATCGCTCCCCAACAACAAGTCTACTTTAGCTGGCTTATAAAATTCGGGATCTGCCAAGACCAAACCTTTGAGATAGCTCCAGTCTGCAGGTGCCGATGTTTGGGCCGGAAGATGCCCAGACAGTGACTTAAAAACGAAGGCTTGCATGGTGGTCTCAAAGGATGAATGACGTGATGCCAAAAACAAGTCCACCACCCTTTGACAGGTGCCACTGCTGACCAACCCCAGCCCGGACACCTCAACACATGTAGGTTTCGATGGCGTACGAAGTAGTTGAAAAGCTGATGTGGTGATAAACGTGGCTTCCGAACCCGAGTCAAGTAGGGCTCGAAGTAAAAGAGTTTTTCCTGTCGACGTCCTTACCTTAACAATTGCGGTTGCTAACAGGATGTGAGTGCCCTGATTGTGTGTGCTAACCTTGGGTATTGAGTGGAAAGTATTCACGGACGGACAGGTTGATATTTGCCTTTCATTGGATGGCTGAAAATTGGAAGCATCAGCATTCATCGTCGAGGTCATAAATGTTTGAGTGTGATTTTGAGGTTTGTTGTTGTATGATTGCGGAACGGTTGCATGCATGTGTGAGCTGTTTTGTACCTGCGCATTAGTGAATATCGGATTGGAGTGCAGAAGAGAATGATGTGGTTGCTGACAATAGTAGCATCGACGACTGCTTGGACATTGTTCAGAGGTGTGGCTGTATGCTAAGCAATTGCGACAGATGCCTAACCGATCTACACTCTGACTACGATCTACAATACTCATTTTTAGAAAACGATTGCACTTGCGAATAGCGTGTTGACCCTTCTTGCAAATTTTGCATGAAAACTTTGAACTAACGACCTGTGAGTGGAATGAATTGCGATGAGACAAACTGCGTTGTACGTTCGATGAACTTCGCACTGGCTGTTGGTTCACCGCCTCCAATGTACGGAATCGCGTTTCCAGAAATTGAGTGAATTCTGCAAAACTTGGCAGCTCCTTCGAATCAACCTTGACTCCCAGTCGTTCTTCCCATAGTTGCTGCGTTTTATTGGGTAGCTTTTGAACCAGCACAAAGATGAGCACCGCATCCCAATGCTGAACAGGAACCTTCAAGTTGTCTAGACTATGGACGACTTCCTTAGAAGTGTCTAGTAACTCTTTAATTGAGTCAGCTCGCTCTTGCACTATTGACGGTTGGTTAAATAAGCACTTCAACTGCGTGTTCACCAAGAACCGTTGATGGTCATAGCGGTCCGTCAATATCGACCATGCCTTCGAGTAGTTCCCGTTATCGACGTTCAGGTGAGCTAACAGTTTTTCTGCCTCCCCGGATACGCTGGTTTTAAGGTAATGCATTTTTTTTATTTCAGACAGCGCGGTATTGTTGTGGATTAATGAAACGAATAAATCATGGAAAGAGCGCCAGGCCTCATAAGAACCCGAGAAAACTGGGAGCTTAATCTTCGGAAGGTTGATATCTGTTCCGTTGGATCCACTGTTCGTCACCTCCGACTGCAGTTTCACCTGTGTGACCTCAGCTGGGGTGAACCTTTCCCTCGCATCAAGCAAATCACTCCTGTAATCCACATATACATCCCTTATGTTAGCGAAAACTTCTTGCCCGACCTCTAAATCTTCTTCCTTTTCCCCTACACAACACAAAAATTCCTCATAAACCTTATTAGCCCTATCCATCGACTGCTCCAACAATGATAGACGGCTGGCTATATAATGTAAGGTGCGTCGAGTTTCACTTTTCGTTTTTTTTGAAATTCGAAAAGTCCTTATTAATTTGCGTTAGCAACCCTTGTAACACCTTGCTCTTCATTTTTTTTTTTTATTATATATTCACAGGTCAAAGTAAGAAAGAAATTGCACTTACTTGAAATTCCACTTCAAGGGTCCAAGGTCCAAATTCAGGGGTCCAAGGTCCAACTTCAGGGGTCTAAGGGTCAACTCCTCCAATCTTAGGAAATTTGTGTACAATTTTTCCGAGTTTCCTTCAGGAATAAATTAGAAGTGATCAACGGGATGAAAATGCACGTCTTCGCCAAGCACAATCCAACGACGGGTATCCCACGATGAATTATCGAATTAATAATTATTCCTCAACACACTTTTAATTTGCATTTGCAACTTTAATTAAACTTTGATTTGCAATTCTTATTAATGCACACACAAAAAAAAATTTTAAATATAGTCTTTTTTTTTTTACTCTACTGTAAGTAAAAAAATTTTTTTTTTTTTTTTTTATAAGCAAAATTAACTTTTTATTTTACAACGCTCAGAAGGACCAAATGTTTCGTCTATGTGAAAAATGAAATAAAACCCACTGTACCTTTCAATCGAGTGTACAATTTCTATTTTAATGCCTCTATATATAATGTCATTGTTTTAAGAGAAAAAAAGGCGGGAACTGCATTTCGTGCAGTTTACTGCAGTCACACACAGGGTGTTTCGTAGTTTAGAACAAGAAGTTTTGAGGAATTATATCGGCGAGCTACGAGAAGTAAGACGCAATATTGGAGTGTTGCAAAAAATGTGTAAGGAGCTGGAGGAGGCGCAACACAAATGTCAAAGTATACCACATAACGCAAACGTCAACGTATACTACGAAGTGCAGTCTGTCAGGGGATATAGTATTCACTATACCATGGTATTCATACCATGGTATCAATACCAGCAGTCTGTCTCCCACATAAGTAATTTAAAAGAAAAACCAATCTGGCGTGCGCGACTATCTGCTCTGTAATAACATCCCTTTGTCTTCTCCAGCCCTCTTATAATCATCACGCCAAATCCTCATGTGCGGATGTTAGAAATATTATTGTCGGTAATGTAATAGCTGACAGCTGCCAAAACCATAACATAAAAGGAGCCATCTAGTTAGAAATAGAAGCAATTGAAATCACAAAATATAGAAAGAAAAACAGGGTGTCCCAATTTATTTATTTATTTATTTTAATTGTCACCTACTATAAATTTCATTTATCTTAATTTTCACTTAAAAACACTTTCAGTACAACAAAAAAAAAATAATAATAATGAACAGTCAAGAAATGATTTCAATCTTAAACGGGTTCAAAGAAGAACTAAAAACTGAGTTGAATGAAAACTTTAAGAAGGAATTAGATGCAGTTGCCATGAGGAAAGACATAAAGGTAGAAATTAACAAAAAATATGATGAAGTAAATCAAAATGTAAATACCATGAAAAAGGAAATATAGGAAAAAACTGATGCACTAGAAAATGAAATACAAAACCTGAAAAACATAATAGCTAAACAAAGTGAAAGATACAAAAAATGTGATCGAAGAAACAACATATTAATATTTAACGTTAAAGAAATAGAGGAAAATAAGGAAAAATTAATAAACTTGGTCAAACATCTGATGAAAACTAAGATAGATGTGAACCTATCAGAACTGGAAATAAACTTCATAAATAGAATTGGGAAACGTAATAATGATAATAAATCGAGACCTATTTTAGTCGGACTAGTATCACAACTCAAAAAAGCTGAAATCATGCAACAAAAAAGAAAATTGAAAGGTACCAATCTGTAAATTACAAATGACCTATCAAGAACAGAGCGTGAAAAAAAAAGATTATCATTAAACTTGCACATGAACTAGAAGAAGACGGAGCGTCAGTGAAAATACGAAAGAACAAATTATTTGCCGACGGAAAAGAAGTAGAGGTAACAAACGCAACAATATTCGATAATGAAAAATATCAAAAAAGGATCAGATCACCGGAAGAAACTCAAAAGGAAACAAAAAAATTAAAGGGAGGCTTGACAGAACAAATGGTTAATAGAGATAAACAGAAAAGATCGAATAGTAGAGGAAGAAAACACTAAGAAGGAATATCGAAAACCCCACCAATAACAACAGTCTAGTTAAACAAAAAAAAAGAAAAAAAGATTTAATGATTTAGAACACGGCTATGAAAAAAGGAAACTGAATTAAACTAAACTTGAGGAAGAAATACAGAAAATGAATAATTAAACAAAATGGTTAAGAGATGACAGTAATAAAAAAAAAGACACAGAGAAGTTAAAATAAAGAGAGGAAGGCAACGGGAAACCACCTCTCGAGTTATTATATTGAATACATATAAATATCAATCCCTAGTAATAATCATCATGAACACACAAACAAATACGGCCCTCAGTCCCCGGCAGGCCTTAAATGGTCAGAGGGTGCTAAGAATCCCCGGCGGGTATTTAAATATCGGAACATGGAATGTTCGAAGTTTATATAAAACAGGAAAACTAGATAATATAATAAAAGAAGTAAGTAGACTCAAAATTGATATTTTGGGAATAGCAGATGTACAATGGAAAGGAAACGGAAATATATCAAAAAACGGTTATACATTATACTATGCATGCTCTGACACAAATCAACACAGATACGGGGTCGGAATCCTTATCTCAGAAAGAATTAAAAAATCAGTAGTAGGAGTGGTTTACCTGTCAAACCGAGTAATAGTAATGCAAATTAAAGCTAAGAACACTGTGGTAAATATAATCCAAGAGTACGCCCCAACAACAGATTGTGAAGAACCAATTATTGATGATTTCTACAAACAACTGGAACAAGCAATTAAACTAAAAAAAAACGAAAGAGATCACTTTAATAATAGGAGACTTAAATGCAAAAGTGGGAAAAGGAAGAATTAAAGATGTGGTAGGAGAACATGGTCTAGGTAATAAAAATGAGAGGTTGAATTTTGCCAAATAAACGAACTAGCCATCATGAACACATGGTTCAAGCAACCTCCAAGGAGACTCTATACGTGGACCTCCCCGAGACATACAGCGGATTCGGTAGAAAGAGATAAAATAGACTACATCATCATTAACAAACGGTTCAGAAAGACCTACCCAAGTGCAGACGTAGGATCAGATCACAACCCCATAATAGCTAAAATTAACATTCAATTGAAAAAAGTCCAAAGAAAACATAAATAAGAAAGAATAGAACTAAATCTCCTAAAAATTCAAGAGATACAAAACCAAGTAAAGAGAGAAATAAATGAGAGACTTGTGCAAATGGGTGCAAACCAAATCGAAGAAGAGAATATCAATTCCAGATGGAGGGATATTAGAGATATCCTACTTGAGACAGGTAAAAGACATTTAAGCAATAGAGATCAATGACCAAGAAGTGAGTGGATGACAGATGAAATACTTACACTAATGGAAGAAAGAAGAAAAAATAAGTCAAACGAAAACAGATACAAGGAAATAAACAGATTGATAAGAAACAAAATTAGAGAAGCCAAGAATAGATACCTGTAACAGCAAAGTGAAGAACTAGAAATACATAACAGAAACCATGATAGCTTTAATCTACACAAAAAAGTAAAGGAAATATCTGGTACTGGGAGGAAACAACAATTCGGTGTGCTAAAAGATAAGGAAGGAAAGATACTATTAAGTACGAAAGACAAACTAGCCCGATGGAAAGAATACATTGAAGAGCTTTTTTAGGATGAAAGAGACCAACTACAACCCCGTTATAGAATTGAAGGACCAGATATCATGAAAGAAGAAGTCATGAAAGTGTTAATGGAATCCAAAAATAGAAAAGCAACAGGACCAGATAAAGTATCGAATGAACTTCTGAAACTTATAGATGAAGAAAATACACAAATACTAGTCTACTTATTCAATGCAATCTATAGATATGGCACGATTCCGGATGACTGGCTACAAACTGCCTTCGTAACACTACCGAAGAAAAATAACGCAACACATTGCGCTGATTATAGAACAATAAGCTTAATGAAGCACACGTTAAAAATATTCCTAAAAATTATCCACAGAAGAATATACAACAAACTCGAAGAGGGCATTAGCTGCACCCAATTTGGTTTTAGGAACGGTTTTGGTACGCGAGAAGCATTGTTCGCATTCAACATGCTGGCTCAACGCAGCTTAGAGATGGAAAAAGACGTTTTTGCATGCTTTGTAGACTATGAAAAAGCATTTGACACGGTTCAGCACAGCAAAATGGTAGAAATTCTTGACAGAAAACATATAGATATGAATGACAGGCGAGTGATTGAAAATCTATACTGGGGACAACAAACAAAAATAACAATAGAAGGAGAAGAGTCCGATCAAGTAGCGATTCGAAGAGGAGTAAGACAAGGATGCATTCTATCACCTACGCTTTTCAACATGTACTCAGAAGAAATTTTCAAGGAAGCAATCACAGAAGACGACAGAGGAATTAAAGTAAATGGAACCAACATAAACAACATAAGATACGCAGATGATGCCGTCATAATAGCAAACAATATAAATGAATTGAGTAGCATGATGAACAGACTGAATGATGTAAGCAACAACTACGGACTACGAATAAACACCGCTAAAACAAAGTTTATAGTTCTAAGTAAGAACCTACAAATGCCAAATTTTGAACTAAAAGTAACCAACAAAAACATTGAAAGAGTCGACAACATTAAATACTTAGGAACGCTGATTAATAAAAATACAAACTCAAGTAAAGGAATACAGTGTAGGATAGGGCAAGCGAGGACAGTCTTCTGCAAAATGAAAAAAGTATTCTACAGCACGGAAATCAATTTAAACATAAAAATAAAATTAGTCAAATGCTACATTTGGTCGGTACTCTTACATATATGGAGTTGAAACATGGAAATTACACAGAGCAACAATAAGAAAAGTAGAGGCATTCGAAATGTGGATATACCGAAGAATACTGCGTATCTCCTGGGTTGACAGGATAACAAACGAAGAAGTACTACGACGGATAGGAACGAAAACAGAGCTAATGTACCTAGTAAAAAAGAGAAAACTTGAATACCTCGGGCACATCTTAAGAAATGACAAATACAGATTACTGCAACTGGTTCTGCAAGGGAAGATAGAAGGAAGAAGATCGGTTGGGAGACAAAGGCTGACATGGCTGTCAAACATGCGGGAATGGCTCAATCTTTCAACTGCAGAAATAATGAGAGGAGTAAATGACAAAAGAATTGTGACAATGATGATTTCCAACCTCCGGAGCGGAGAGGAACTTTAAGAAGAAGAATTGTTTAGATCCCCACACTTGCGCCGCATAAAACAAAATGCCTTCAGAAACTGCCTTGAAAACTTGATATTTGCAGCTGTGGGTAATATATTTGTTGCCAAAATATCTTTTCCAAGCTGCGCTTATTGCTCCTTTAGCCTTAACAAGTTTCTGCTTTAAATGTCTTTCAAAGTCTAGATTTTTGGTATATATTCTTTGACAACTTCAACACTCTCCCCGTTATAGAACCACTTTTTGTTAGAGCAGTTCTTTTGTATACCCTTTTTGAATACCACAACTTTGGACTTATTAAGGTTCACTATCAGATTCCATATGAAGCAATATCTGTGTAATCGGTGGATCATTAGTTGCAGAGACTCAGGTGTCTACGCCAACAGAGCAAAATTATCCGCAAAAAGCAAGTCTTTGATTAATTGTCCAGCATATTCGATACCTCCAGGAATGAAGTCAATTAAGTCTTCAATGAAAAGTGAGAATAAGCTGGGGATCAGCGTGCATCCTTGTGTCACTCCCGATTTAGTTCTAAACCATTCCTACACTTGCTCACCATTCCAAACTGATGCTTGTGTGTTGCATTTTGATTTAAGAAAAGCCTTCAGGTACGCTACGGAGTGTTCTAGAATGCTAAATAGAACCATAACCATTATAGCGGTACAGTAAGGTTCAAAATTTGCGCGAAATTAGGTATATTATTCGAAAAATTTGGAGAAGCGACATTCTTCAATGTTATAGATGTCAAAGATTTGGCCATTATTCTTTATTTAAAAAAGAGCATTTTTACAAGTTACTACTAGATAATGAAATCTTTTAATTAAGTGTCGAAATAAGATTTTAAAAATAATATAATAACGACCGAAAGAATGAAAAAAAATGATAAATTTATATTTAACTTAATTAAATTTAAAAAAAAGTGAATAAATGTAATTATTTAAGGTTTCTAATTCTTTTGAGAAAAATAAATAAAAGAAAAATTAAAGATAGATGTAAGATAGATATAATATGCGGAAACAAAAAAAAAAAAAAAAACAAAAAATTATCGCTCTGCAATGGTGTGTGCAAGTCGGGGTAAGATTAGGCGTAAACCCCTACCGGATTGGGAAAACGGAGCATTTCATTTAGGTACACAGGACAGTCATTATGAATGATGGCATGCAGCTTTAACAAGTTACGGTAATCAAAGTAATCATCAAGACTGATACCTAAGACAGATGTTTTAAGATGTGAGACACTAGTATATCTCGGTTTGTTATATGTAAATAAACCGTGAACAGTCATTGAATGCTACGTTTATTTTGTGCTTGCATTGCAGATAGGATAAACAAAGCAACTAAAGATAAAGAATGGCATAAGGAGGATTTTAAGGAGACTGGCAGAGCATCTTAAGCTGCCTAATCCAGTGTAGTAGTAAAGCCAAGATACTTTACATTGTTGACGTATGGAATCACTTCGCCATTGAACAAAATTGGGGGAAATTTCAGAGCACTTACTTCTCTTCATGAGCATAATATAGCCAGAGTCTTAGAGGGGTTAAGTCTAAGCTTATTAAGATTGGACCATAGCTGAATTCTTACAAGATCTTGATTCATTCTAGCAACTAAGTCCTCCATCAGGCCTATTGAACGACATATATATATATCAGTACATCATCCGCATACATTTGTATATTGCAACTTTCTATAGTACCCAGGAGGTCATTAATGAACAGGGAAAATAACAGTGGCCCCAGCACAGAGCCCTGTGGGACCACTATCAGTATTGACTATCTGAACCCTGTCTTTGACATAACTATGCAACAGCCGAAAATTGATTTTTTTAATTTCAACATTAAAATAGAGTGATCGATGCAGTCAAAAGCCTTCGAAAAGTCTAAAAGTAACAACAGACAAATTTTGTCTGAATCCAGTTCTATACGCAAATCAGTAGTGACTTTGATGACTGCTGATTCCCAACTAAGTTTATTACGAAACCCGGACTGACACATAGAAATCATATTATTGCTATTCAAATATCTAAGCATTTGACTATGAAAGATTTTTTCAAAAACTTTTGATAGAAAGGGTAATATGCTGATTGGTCTGAAGTTTGCTGGAACAGTGGGACTCACCTTTTTAGGGATGGATACTATTTTAGCTGCCTTCCAATGTACAGGAAAAGTACTTCTGCAGATGCATATGTTAATAATATGAAGCACATACTTTAGAATTATAGGATATTATCAGGCCCTACAGCATCGGATTTTACAGAGCGAACAGCACTTAGAACATCTTCTACATCAATGCAATTGAAAGAAAAACACGAATTAGAATCGGGGTTGACCAAAGCAACTTCAGGCATCGGAAAACTGACCAAATTTGGAACAAAGTGTGAAACCCTTACGACGGAGCTAAACGAACACTTTGACATGGCTTTAGTTCTAATTATGCCCGCGTCTTTTATATTTTTCCACAGTTGCTTTGAGTTTAGTGTCAGATCAAGTTTTTTTTAGTAAATACGACCGTTTAGATGAGCGTATAAGACCCGTGATCTTATTTCGAGCAACACAGTATTGCCTTCTTTTATACTCAGACGGCCTTCTTTTATACCTTCTAAAGCGCCTGGCTACACGGGCATTGCAATGAAAGTCATGTCGCGCGAGACAGGTAGATTTTATGTGAGCCAGAAAGAGAAGGGTTGATTGGCCAAAAATCCACCGATTTTCAAATTGAATTTTCGATATGAGCATAAACTTTTTGTTTCCAAACCATTTCACTTTTGACAGAAATCTTCATTTGGTTTTCGCGTTGAAGGAGTGAAGACAGAAATGTAGGTACCGGACGAAGAAAATATGCGTGGTTCTTTTCCAAACCATGTCACTTGCAGAATTTTTAAGTTTGATATTTGCGACGAGAGTTTTTTTATCGAATATGTATAATTGTTTATTGAATCAATCAAATTAGATTATTACAAGAACTAAAAATACAATAATGTTCTTTATCAGTGTATTGAGCAACCTTGTTTGATACAAAGATATATGTACATATGTTAAATTTTACAAGGAGAGAATCAATGTTAAACATTATTTATTAAATCTAGTGTATCTTTTTTTCTTTAGACGTTTAGACCTATGTGCGAATAAAAGGTTTCTAGCGAGGGGGTTGGGAGGGATTTTCATTTTCTTCTAAAGATTTTTAAGTCCCGTAAGATATTGGTATTTCTAATGCACCACGGGGAGTTGGTGCAGGCATAACTTTGAAAAAGCAGTTTTTCTGGGCTACTCCACATCTGTCTTTCAAGCCGAGGTTTTTGCAATTGAGCTACATATGTGCCAGAGACTGCATCAAACGCAACCTCCGTAGAAAACAAATTGTCATCTTTTCCGACAGTCAGGCGGCGATAAAGGCTCTGAACTCCTTTTGTTTTGAGTTCCTAACGGGAGGAACCTCACAAATAAAGAATACAATTTCTATACCCAGAAGCTTAATGCGGTGGCGCTGAAATCAGTAGAGTCGTCAGTACCGAGGATAAAGAACAGAAATAATATCGAATGTTATCTACTGAGTAACACTACAGATTCACTAAAGCATCCTGCTTACCCACAAAATTCGGAGATGCCGTCAGTTGCAGAACGAATCGAACAATACTAATAAGATTAACATTCCTACTGAGAAATTTAAGGTTGCTCATAAAATAGCTGGAAAGTAAAAGCAAACGAAACGACGACAGAACAGATAAATAACTTTTACACAACATTTGACGAACAAAAGCAAATTCAGGACACTAAATAATAAAGCCTTCTGGAATAGATGGCATACCCATCATTGTACTGCAACAAATAAATATCGTAACTCCTTCTGATCCATCTAATTACAGGCCAACCAGTCTCCTGCTTAACATTGGGAGAGTTTTTTTTAATGTAGTTCTTAGTTTTTTTTTGGTCGTTTGCAAGTGAAAAGAGATAATTCCGCGAAACAAATTTAGGTTCAAAACAAACCACTAGTCAATGCATGCAACTAGAAAATTTTAGACGTCAACTGAACTCTCCACGCCAAGAGATGTACAGCTACCCGCTTAGTGGACAAGCCTTTGACCCGATTGGATTTACGGGACAAACCTCCTTAGGGGTTAAACCTCCTATACTATAGAAGCTATGAATAAACCATGGATTTTGAAGCCATCCCGAGGCGTTTATGAATTTGTGCAAGTCATTTATAGACTTGCAAAAGAGTTTCTCAAGGTCATGGAAGAAGTGTCTTGCAATTACTTTATTTCTAATATGACAGACTGCTAGGTAAAAAAGAAAGTGTGTGGAATCCCCATGTACATCCTCGTCACCACATCCTCTGCACAGGCCATTTGTAGTAAGTTTCATTTTCGTAGCATTTTACCTCAGCTTGTTGTGTCCAGTGATAATAAAATTGTTTGTTGTAGAGTGGCCACATTTTCTTGGTTATGACGCAAGCGTCGAGCACTCTCCATCTTTCATTTGCTGCTACCAGTGTTTTGTTCCCTATCATTTGTTTAATATTACAAGATGGGATCTTTACAGTAGTATCTGCCGAGTTTAGTTCTAGTGATAATCCTTTTCTTGCATGCTCATCAGCTTTTTCATTTCCCAGTACCCCTTTGTGTTTGGGAATCCTCGTTGCTCTTCACGGGAACGACCTACAAGCTTCGATTTTATTTCGATTTTATATCACTTTTATTTAATAATATCAGCGTGTGGTTCACCTGTATTAGCACCTGTTGTTACTGCCAGGACCTTAGTTTGGAAAACGCTGCTATAGTCAGGAAGTTTGATTGAAGCAGACTTTTGTACGGAGAGATCAAGGGGTTTAAGGCTGAGTATAGTTTCCAGACCCGCTGTGGGTGTGAATCTCATTGCCCCGGTGGTGCCGATGAAGCCATTCTTTGAATCTTTGTCATAGTCTTGAGGTTGGTAGCTTTACATAGCGCTTGCCACCAGACTGGATTACCATATGTCAATATCGGTCTTATTACCGCGCTGTAAAACCACATGAAGATTTTAGGATTAGGACCCCAAGAGTATCCTGTTATCCTCTCATTGCTTTCTTTGCTCTTTCCTTAATATTGATTTCCTGTCTATGGCAACTACTTGGTAATTGGCGCCTCAATTGTTGGCATATTAAATTCTGGTATTATCCTTTTGTTTGTAAAAAGGATCAGCTCAGTCTTTTGCGGACTAACCGCAAATCCACAATGCTTGATCCAGGTATTTACCATAGATAAGGCGCTGTCTATTTGGTCGCTAATAGTGGATAGAAATTTCCCTGCTGCTAGCAATACTCAATCGTCTGCATATGCTACTGCTTTAACACCACTAAATTTTATCTTAATTAAAATTTCATTTACCACGAGAATCAAGATAAGGGATGAGAGTACCCCACTTTGAGGAGTGCCTCTTGATGCTGGTACTTTGATTTGTACACCTCCTATTTCTAAGTTAATTAGTCTGTTTTTGAACATACCCATTAGCCAGTTTATAATATTGTTGTCCATTTTAAGGTTTACTAGAGCTCTTTTAACCGCATCGGTTTGGACATTTTTGAAAGCGCCTTTGATATCCAGAAAGGCCGCAAGAGTGTCTTCCTTAACACTTTGTGTTTTTTCCACGGTACTGACGACACTGTGGAGCGCTCTTTCTACACTTGTTCCTTTTGTACATACATGCTGGGCCGGAGATATAGTGAACGGGTTCAGTTTACTCCGAATGTAAATTAGCCCCTCAAGGGTTTTTAAAACAAATAAGGTTAGGCTAATAGGTCTTAAGTCTTTTGTGGTAGTGTGACTGGGTTTACCAGCCTTAGGTATAAAAACCACTTTGACTTCACGCCATAGTTTTGATACATATTTATCCCATATTTATTTATTAGTTTGTGTTTTCTATCTCATTACAGCGTTTTGCTCGCTGAGTTTCTATCTTGAATTTTCTTTGACTGGATTTGTAGACCCCCTTTTATGATAACAAAAGTTGGTTCCGTGCCTCTATTTGCAAGAAGTATATTATTTAGGATTAGGAATTCGAAAAGTGACTCACCTCTTGTGTCGAATCGTATGACCAGGTCGCCTTTTTCCCGTGTGGCACGCTGGAATTGCGAATAACTCATCAATCTAAGTTGTTGGCAGTGCAAATGCACATTGGGGATGAATGCACTTATGGCTGTGGAGTTTGTGTAAATAATTTCCTGGTAAACATTTTTGTTTCATTTCAATTTCACGCAATTGTATTTCGATTTATTAGAAAATTATTATAGATTTTCAAAATGCCTAAATGTTCATATAAAGATTGTAACAACATCAAAAGAACATTTTTCTTGTCATTTTTTCAAGTCCCTAAAAATCATAGAAGGGATGTTTGGGTAAAGCATGCTCAATGTAGTACATTGAAAAAACAATTTTTTTTTTTGTGAAACCCATTTTCATAGCAAAGATGTAAAGATAGAAGCACTTCGAAAATTGCTAACTAAAAATGCCCTTCCAATGTCATCCATATCAGTGTGCAGTTGCTCTGATGTATCTATCGATGAGTCTTGTTTTAAAATCATGGATAACATCAGAGTCACTAAGCTTCCTTTAGTAGTCACTTCAGACAGTTCTAGTGCATCCAGCGTATTAAATATTATTAAATATTAATTTTTGATGAAATGGCAATCAAACCCAAACTTGATTGCAACATTAAAAATGACATGGTATACGGCTTTTCTGACTTCGGGGAGCTGAGTAGACGCGCTACTGTAACATCCAAAGAAATGGTTTTTACTCTAAGGGGATTAAAAGGGGATTGCTGTGACCAAGGCAGTAATAACAGAAGAGCATACAAATTACTTGGGACAACCGAAACCAGTTTAAACACAAGCAACTTTAATCGACAACCCATTTCATCACATAGTGAAACTCTGCAGTCCATTAAAACTGCTAGGCAGTGGATATCATTATGGGAGTCTACCGGTAAAATATAAAAGTCGTATTGCTTTGGTGGGTTACTACAAACTTTACTGCTATAGAGTTAATATGGGAAAAACTTAAAAATTACCAGCAATTCCTTCTTATTGCACATCTGAATACTGATGTTGCAGAAAACTTATTATCAATGGCTCGTTCAAATAGGGGATCATACGAACGAAACCTTTCAGCTTACAGATTTATTAGAAATTTGAAGCAAATTATTTTCAAAAATTTAAAGTGATTAAAGTGAGCAGTATCGAATACCATAAGAATAGTTGCCATGACGAGTTTGATGTTGATGCCAACGAGACAGAAACAGTTGTGTCCAAAGGATGTTCTCAGAAGCTCTGTGCATGAATGGTTTTCAACATATCTAAGAGGAAGATATCAACGAGTTAAGCTTGATAGTGTCTTTAGTAGCCAGCTGGAAATAGATATCGGCGTTCCTCAAGGCTCTGTTTAAGGCCCAATTTTGTTTTTAATATATGTGAATTCCATATTTCAGCAACATTTTAGTAGTAGAGTTACAGCCTTTGCTGATGACCTGTCATTTACCTATGCCAACGAATCTTTGTTTGAATCAGTAGCAAAACTGCAAAAAGATCTGCAAATCCTTAGGCAATGGTTTGCAAAACATCAGCTATTAATAAGCGAAAAAACTAAGCTTATGATTTTTAATTGAAAAAATTCGGACCTGGTTGACTGTGACATATACTTTCACTCTACAGCGTGTGAACAACTTTTCTTATCTTCTCACACTTGCGGTAAAGATAATTACACTAGAAATGCTAAATGTACTAAGAATTGCTTTAAGATAGAATCAGTTAGCAGTTTTAAGTATCTTGGCGTTATAATAGACAAGAATCTATCTTGGAAAATACATGTAGAAGATTTAAAAAGGTACATTATTTCTGTAACCCGCAATATTTTTATGTTAAAACCATATTGCTCAACAAAACTTTTATTAAAATTCTATTATGGACTTGTAAATTCCAAGCTACAATATGGTTTATCAAGCTGGGGTGGAACCTACTACAATACTCTTGAGCCTCTTATTTTAGGGCAAAAGCATATTATCAGGATTATCTGCAAGAAAAGTAGACTAGGCCACTATTTCATCGACTTCGTGTTCTGCCTTTAAGACATCTTTATGTTTATAAAGTTCTCAAAGTGTTCTTTTTGCGCAGCGGTTATGGTTTACGGTTACGGTTTACGAGTTAATAATAGAAATCTTGTTGATGTGCCACCTTCAAATAAAACTCGCTATACGAATTTTTTGACTGTGTTAGCACCAAAACTTTATAATCAATTGCCATATAAAATTCGTAACCTCTTTTTCAGCAAAGTAAAATACTGGCTTCTTTCAATGGAGAGTTCAATGGTCAAAAAATTGTTTTTAACTGTAATCTAATAATTATAATAATAATGTCACTTATTTTAAATGAATTTTTGTAACTTTTAAAAAATAAAAATAAAAAATAATAATAATAAATAATAATAAAAGCTGCAAGAAGCAGCTCTTACATTTTATGCCGGGTTCGCAGCTTTCAAATTGCATAAGAAACTTAATTGTCAAAACTGCACTCTGTTCATGATAGATAAAACAGACAAATTCCGAGAACAAGCTCTGTTAATAAAATTGCGAGCTTATAACACCTATGACACATTATCCGAATTTGGAAAGTTAACTGTTCCTTCCTTGGAATTTGAAGCCCAGATATGTGAAAAGTATGCAAACACTTTTTAAAAGCCAGTTTGTAAAAATACGACACGAAGAACACTTGGTTGAAGCTTTGCTAAAATTCGGACTAAAAATGACAGCTTCCACGAGTATGAAATTTGACGGTGATGAGCACAGAGACTCCATTTGCAAATTCATTTTAATTGGTCTAATCAAATTTTCAATTAAGAAAACCAATAAGGATCTCTGTGGAGTTAAAAGTGTAAGGAATTGAAAACTTCACTTTATTATACATACATATGTGTACCTATATTAATCCTTTCTTTGTTTTGTTAAGATTTTTTTTGCGAATTTTTGTTATATGTATTTTCTTTTTTTTCACTCTTGTTTGTTAAGTTTTTCTAGTTATTCATTATTTTTTTTAATTAATGGATATCTATTATTTATTTTATAAATATTTTTATTTCTTTAGTTCTTACTAAAGAGCGAGGATTATGCCTACAGGGGACACCTCGAAAAAAAAACGCGTTTAATATCTCATTGGGTAACATGGAAAAGAATATTTGAACTATTCAGCGCCCTTCGTTTGTCCGTGCAACAGAGGATAGGGTTTGGTTCGAAAAATATTCTGTTTAATTTCATACAATTCAAACAAAAACAAACAAATCTATCCGTAGCCATCATAAATTTCTGGCACTCCGTCCATCCACCACATAATCCCACCACCACCCCGCTGTGCAAATATGTTTTTTCATCCCTTAACCAGACCACCACTTGAATTAAAAACCTGACGCATAACGCATAATATGTAATATGTGTAATCACTACATCCCGCTCTCCTTAAAGGGAGGAAATTATGCCTTGAAGAGGTTAACTTTCTGACAAATAAAGGGAGGGTTAAAAGTAGGAGTTCACAAAAATTAAGCTAAGATTAATGTAAAATTTGGTTATTGTAATCTTAAACATATTTAAGGATAAGGTATAGATTTTGGTTACTAATATAATTTTGATTATCATAAGCTAAGATTAATGTAAAATTTGGTTACTGTAATCTCAAACATATAAAGATTATGGTTACTTATATAATTTTGATTTTCGCAAACGTTTTTTTTTTTCATTTATTATTATTATTTAGAGAATATATTTGTTTGATTTATTTGTATAAAAATTTTTTTTTGTGACTAACTGGTAAGAATTTTTTTTTTTTGTTTTATAATTAGATAACATATTCTATCGTTGACAAAACAATTTTTTTTATTACTTGGTAAGACGTATACATACATATGTATCTATATTACTTATTACTTTTTTTTTGTTGTAGGTATCTCCTAACCCTGCGTCTGTTAAAGTGCTCAACCCAAATTCGGGGGTCTCAGGTTTTTTGGCTGTCTTCGGAGTCTGTTCAGTTTTATTTATAACTTTGTGGTCTTTGTTTTGTCAAGGGTTTTGTTTTTATTGACTATGTAAATTTGATAGCGTTTAAAGCAAAGTAGAACCAGTGTTAATGCTACTATCGTATAGATCAGCGTATAATGGTGCAGATTATGGTTGTCTAATGTCAGCATAGGTTTTGACTCTTCGGTTTTTAAAGCATCTATACCTTGTGAGATTAATTTCAAATCATTTTGGCTGGAGAATTCTACGACTGCTATGTTGGACGAGTAGTTGGCCAAGTTGTTAGAGATAATATGGGAGATGTTTAAAAGGGGAACGTAGGAGTTGGTAAGAATTGAGAAGATCTCACTAACTGCGTGTATTGTGACTTCTTTTGATTTTAAGTAACAATGTTTCGGTATTTCAATTTTTACGGTATTTGTAAAGGAATATGTGGCTGTGTTTTCTTCACATATTACGTCAACCATCTATTTGTCTAAGGATGAAAATAACCATTTGTTTGGTTGGGAGAGTTGGATCCATGGCGTCGAGGGCTTTGATAGTTTTATTTCACAGATATTTGTGGAGGATTGCCTTTTAATAATTGGACTTCGCATTGTAGGTTATTAGTGTTTGTGATGAATAAGGAGTGTGTTAAGGGGCAACGAAATTTTCCATTTAGAGATTTGCAATTTGCTAACTCTACATTGTTCACATTTGAAAAACGGTATGTTCTATAATTGCTAATCAAGTATTGAGTTGAAGGCTGTATGAATACAAATTTATTTTTATATCGGATTGGAAGGGCTATAACTTTGCAAGTACGGAAGTTATCTATTAATGGGAGAGGTATTTTGAGTTCGTATATGATCTTTCCTGTTCAAATAGCTACACTTGTGGTAGAAGTTTGGTATAAATGAAGGATGTTTTCGTCATTAGCTACAAATGGTAGTCTCATACCGTTTGGAATTCCTTATTTGATTTGTGTCAGAGCGGTTTTTTTTTGGTCTGGGGATATTATTGCTGGATGGGTGTTTGACCGTATTTGAACGCGCTTATCAGGTCTAGTATGTCTCTGAGGGTGTTTATCGTATGATAATTAGTATAACAACGGAGGTTTACGATTCCAGTTCGAGAAATACCTTTTGATCTTGGGTTGTGTTAAGCAAGATGTCTTCTATGTGTTTTGCATTTTCTATTTTCGAATTGATTGCCATCATTTGATTTTCTATGGCTTGCTCGGATTTGCTAAGAACGTTTTTAGTGGTTTCTAATAGTGTAGTAAACGCATTGACCATATCTGTCTAAAGGCTAGAGATATTTCTAATGATTATCCATATATTTTGAAGCTCGACATTACTGACCACTTCTCCACTGGTATAGCGTTTAAAGATGTTTTGAATAATTATATAGCTTATGATAATTCGGTTGAGTCTTCTAATAGCAGTAAAAAACTCACACCTAAAATTTATTGTTCAAAACTTAATCAGTACCTATCTCAAGAAATGTGGAATTTTGTCTATAATTGTGGCTGTCCTTCCGTTGGTTTTTCAATTTTCTTAGAAAAACTGACGGGTTATGTAAATACATGCAAAAGTGTTAAGAAAAGCCATAGGCCCAAAAAATTAAACCATGGATTACTGATGAAATCTGTCTAAAAATCGAAGAAAAAATAAATTTTATGCAAGAAATAAAACAAGATTGTACCAACCCTTAGTTAAACAGATATACAAAGAGCTCCAAACTAATGTCCGCAAGATACGCAAAAAATTGCCTACCACAGAAACAAATTTGATGAAAATAGATCTAATCCTAGAGAGCAATGGCGTATTGATTTAAGTAATGGAAAACTTTTACTTGATAAACCCAATCCACTATCCTTTTTCTTCGGCCCAGTGAGTAATCCAGACATTCTCTCTGTTATAAATAGTCTAAAATCGATGAAATCTTGTGGGATAGATGGTTTTAGCAATGTTGTCTTAAAAAGGATAGGTGTTTCAATCCTAAATCCGCTTAGATACCTTATTAATGAAAGCTTCCAATGTGGGATATTCCCAGAATGCCTTAAATATTCAGTAATTGTCCCCATTTTTAAAAAAGGTGAACCTAGCGACCCTAACAACTACAGGCCAATATCTCTATTATCGGTTTTCTCTAAGATCTTCGAAAAAATTATAGTGGGTAAAATGCTCAACTTTTTTTAAAAAATTGAATATTTCAATAAATCTCAATTTGGTTTTGTGAAAGGTAAATGTACTGAAGATGCAATTGCAGCATTTTTGTGTAAAATATACAATGCACTGGACAGAAATCTGAAAACAGCTGGCCTGTTTCTGGATCTAACAAAAGCTTTTGATCTGGTTAACCTCGAAATATTGATCCAGAAATTGTATAATGCTGGTTTTAGAGGTACTGTAATTGAGTGGCTTAAATCCTATTTGCTAAATAGGAAACAACGAGTAAGGTTAAACGGCGTTATAAGCGAGGAAGAGGTTTGCTCCAATATTGGCGTTCCTCAAGGATCAGTGCTTGGACCAATTCTCTTCCTTATTTATTATTATTATTATTATAAATTTATTAATTCGTAAATTAATTACATAATTAATACTAAATTAACAAGTAGCGCTAGCTGCCAGGGCTTTCGGCTAGTGGTAAAAAAGGGGGTATTTAAATGTAATTTTCTAATTTGATAGCTAGTATGAGTCTATATACATCGATTATGTTCGTTTCAGTGATATTAGTTAGAAGTTCAGAAAGGTTTTTGTTAGAAATGTTTTTACATGTGGAGATGATTTTTTGCATGAGAAGAAATGACTGATGGTAAGAATTTGGTTTTCGTCACACAGATGACAAAGTGGTCATCATCATGATCAGGTGTTTGTGGGTGATGCTGGTATGACACATCCTTAGTCTAATATACGTTGTTAATTTCTTTTGTGGTATGCATTTAGGGTAGATAGCTTTCTCGGCATTTGGATTAAATTTAGTGTAGAGGTGGTTATAGTTAGGCCAGCTGGCTTTTCGCTTATATTTCCATGTTTTAATATCTTTTTTGTTGTAGGCATAGAAGGTGGTAAGAGTTTCTTTTATTGCTGATTTAGCTGCGGCATCCGCGTCTTCATTCCCTTCAATGACTATGTGCCCTGGGATCCAGAAGATGTTTAAGGTCCCTTTTTTAGCAATTAGTTTGTCCCGAATAGCTTCAATAATAGCGTGGGAGTTGTTTATGTTTTTTATGGCATTGATTGAGGAAAGGCTATAGGTGAATATTAAAGTTTTTTTTCTGTGGGAGATCTCTATAGCATTAAGGATGGCGAAAGCTTCAGCTGTGAAGATTGATGTGAATGTTGGTAGTAGACCCTGGATATGACTAAACGCTTTTCATCAACAACTGTAAATGATGTTCCGTCTGCAGTTTTTGAAGCATCGGTGAAAAGTAAGTACCATCCGAGTACCTTATGTCTTTCTGCGATTTCTAAGAAAACTGATTTGAATAGTTTAATGCAGTTTGATGATTTGGGGTATTTGTTTAATTCGCTGTTCGTTGAATCATTGGGCAAAAACCAGGCGGGAAGAGCCGCTTTTTTTATCGTGGTCGTAATAATGGGTATATTCAGTTGTTTCGCAAGCGCTAATGCCGTGGTGATTGTTGAAGGATATTTTGGTTCTATTCTGCGTTTTAAGATTTTTTTAACATCGTTGTGGATCGGCGTCTTATATGGAGAATTGATTTTTTGTAACGTCAGTGAGGTTATGTAGTCGATCCTTTCCATTACCTGTGGCAAACCAGCTTCGGTAAGTAGGTTTCTGATGGGAGTAGTCCGAAAGGCTGCATGATATGGTGTTTTGATGAGTTGGATTGATGAATTAGATGCTTTGCCATAAATTGATAAACCATAGTCGATTTTGGATAAAACAATCAATTTTGAAACATTTATCATAGTATTAACATTGCAATTACTATCTTTTGAACAAAGGTATTTAATTAAGTTAACCCTGGGAGTAAGACTTTTTTTAATAAACATACAGTGATTTCTAAAATTATATTTTGAATCAAATACTATACCTAGGATTTTAGTAGAGTGTGCATTGGTTAGAGACGTGTTATAAACAGATACTGAAATGCTTTTATGGCAGCTATACTTTCTGCATATATGCAATATTTCGCATTTCGGAAGAGAAATTTTAGAGCCTGAATATTCACCCCATTTTGATAGGCTCTCGATTATTTTTGAAAAGGTGTGACCTAGGAAATTTAAATCCTTGCATTTCGAAAAGAGTATTAAGTCATCTGCGTACAACATGTGTTCTATTTTTGGGTGCTTGTCAATTATGTTGCTAATTTCGTTGAATGCTATGATAAAAAGACGACTGATAGGGGCGATCCTTGTGGAATACCGTTTTCCAGCTTATGAATTGAGGAGTACGAACCGTTTGATTTAATCCGAAAACGCCTGTTACTTAAAAAGGATTTTATAAACGTAACAATTTTGGGCCCAACTTTCCATTTGACAAGTTGTTTCAGGATAACGTGTATGCCGACATGAGACATGATTCTTCTCTGATAATGCTGATGAGGTGAATTCATATAAGTGCAGGAGGGCATCAATGGTGCAACGACCTTTTTTAAATGCAACTTGACGGTTTTCAATTAAATTGGTTTTGAAGTAAAACTTCTTTACGCACGCTTGACTTGGGGAGTAAGCTGGTGAATGCGTGACGAGAGCGTTACGAAAAGTGTGATCGGGCGAGGCGAACGGAAGGTGAGAGGGAGATATAAGTTAGTGAAGATAGAAAGAGAGAGAGTTACGTTTCGTACGTTACTGTAGGGGCAAGAGAGAGAGGTGCGCGCGCACATTCTCTCTTCCTCACATAGCCAGTTAAATATTCTACGTTTATAGTGAATAAAATTGTAAATTCATTTTAAAGTTCATATTTTGTGAATTTTCGGGTGAATAATAACAAATTATGGCAGGAAGTGACACAGACTCTGAATATGAAAGCGGTGCTCCAGGACCATCAGCTAAGAAGAAATTCCGCACGGAAATTGTGCATAAAAAGTGTGTGACAACATATTCAAGGCAAAATTTTAAACCTAGTGAGACCCAATCAACTGATAATGAATCACGAAGGTGAGTGCATTTCTCATACTAGTTGCTGGCGTCGTAGCGTCATATGCAGCGTTCCTTTTTCCTTGTCTATTTTCTCCCTACTAATACGCGTCATTCTACTCTCGATATTGGGGCGCGTTTAATTCCCTGTGAGAGTTTTATGTCGGCCCATAGTTTTTTAAATGTGGAGTTTGGACTTATGTTGGTTGTAAACTTCTCAAAGCAGAGTTTCTTTTCTGCCTTTACCACCTTGCGAAATTTGGCATTTACTTTACGATAAGCAATAAGATTATTATCAGTTGGGACTTTTTTGAACTGCCGCCAGGCATTTTGTTTTTCCTGACGAAGTTTATTTATTTCTTTATTCCACCAGGGAACAGTTTTGTGGCATATTTTATTATTTGGTTGGGCGGTAGCTTCATTGGCTGCGGACCTGATTAATTTTTGGATTATGGCAGCTTCTTTGTTGGTGTTGGGGGAGGTTGGTTTCTGGTAAATTTGGTTTGAAATTATTGACTCGAATATGTTCCAGTTTGCTTTATCTAAAAGGAACATTTTCTGGGGTTTCGTTTGGCTTATGTTATTAAAAAGTGAAATTGTGGTGGTTATGGGGAAATGATCACTGCCATGAAGATCATTTAAAATATTCCATGTAGATTTGGAAAGGAGGGATGGTGTAATCATTGTGAGGTCAACGTGGGTAAATGTTTTGTGGGTGGAAAAATGGGCTGGTCGACCGTCGTTTAATAGTGCTAAACCTGAGTTTGAGATAAATTGCTCCACTAATTTGCCACGGCTACTGCAAGTGTTCGAACCCCAGGAGGGGCTCCACGAATTGAAGTCTCCTGTTAACAGAATGGGAGTTCTAATATCAGCTAAAATACTGTCGAGGTCGCTGGGTAAGAAATGTTGGTCTGGTGGAATATAAACGGAAACTACTGTGATTTTTATGTTAAGATCTATTTCTACTGCTATTGATGTAATGCTTGAATTGATATTCAGCAGTTTGTGGGGGATTGATTTGTGGACGAGGAGACAGATTCCTTCTTTTGCGGTGGTATTTGAATTAAGGTTGTGAAAGTAAGAGGAGTATTGTTTGGGTGGCAGGGGGTGAAGATTATATTTGATGTGTGTTTCCTGTAAGGAAATGATAGATGGCTTGAGGTCATTAATAAGCAATTGCAGCTCATGGTAATTGTTAAAATAACCCTTGAGGTTCCATTGGGGAACCTTAAGTGCCGATTCAATTAAATTAGGTGACTTTTGCACAGTATAATTTGAATTATACTGTGAAGAGACAGGATTAGTTAAGATTGGATGGTGAACGCCTCGACTCTGCGGTGCTGTAGCATTCAGGCTCCGAATGGGGGAGCCTGGATAATACAATCCCTGAACAGCAGAGTCGGTGTGTTGACTATCATTATTTTTTTTTATGTGTCATCAGGTCTAATGGGTTTATGAAATATTTGTTATTGTTTAAGAGAGATTGAGTTACTGTGGAGATAGGTGAGTTGTTGTTTGGGTAGTATTTGAGTTTTGAGAAGATTGTAAAGGTGGTGTGTGGGGACTGCTGGTATGGATTGGAGAGTTATGGGTTGAAGGTAGATTGGGGTTGGCTTTGCCTTGATTTTCATGTGAAGATGAGTTTGTGGATTGGGTAGGGTTAGATTTAAATGTAGATTGCTTCGTGAGGTTGGTAGTGTGTGCATTGTGTGATACGATATTATGTGTGTGTTCGTTGAGAACTTGCTTGATTGTGTTTTTTTGTTTATCTGTGACTATCGATGAACTTGAACTAGGTGTGGCAAGTGGCTGTAATTTGTTCGGCTGGGTTGTGGGGTTATTCTGGCTCTTGGCTGGTGTTGGTGTGACTTGGCTGGTGGAAGGTGGGTTTGAAGTGGGAGAAATGTCGGGGTTAGAAATATTATCAGGTGTTATTGAGTTATTTGTAGTTGATATATGTTGACTGTTTTGAGTTGCGGTTTTTGCAATAGCAGAGTATGTCGTGGAAAAGAGGGAGGTGGGATTTTATTCGTTATATAATTTTTTCGCTTCTGCCATACTACACTTCTTAAGTGTTTTTATTTTTAATGTTTCCTTGGCCTGCTGATAGCGTTTGCATTCTTTTGAGGAGGATGACTGATCTTCAAAGCAGTTAGCACATGAAACACGTGTGCAGTTGTCAGGATTGTGGGGTAGAAGGTTGCACGTTTCGCAAGAAGTATTGCCCTTACATCTTTTTGTAGTGTGTCCTAATAGCTGGCAATTGCGTCAGCGAATTGGGTTGGGGAAGTACTCTTGGACTTTTAATTTATACCAACCTATATCAACTGTTTTCGGGGGACGGAAGAGATCGAATGTGAGAAGAACCAGACCGGTGGGGCGCTGATTTCCGTCGACTGTTTTTTTGAATTTAAAGACTTCGGTTCTTCCCTGAGATCTCATTTCCTGAACAATCTCGGTTTCGGGTACATTTATGAGGCATGGTGCATAGACCGTACCTTTTGAAGAGTTCAGGCTGGAGTGAAGTGTTACAGAGATCGGACAAATGTTTGACAACGTTTTCTTCGATAGGAAAAGGTCAGCAACTTTCTGGGATTTCACTAGAATTAGAAGATTACCTTCCCGAAGTTGAGTAATGTACTCATAAACAGTACTTATGCTATGGTTCGGCTGGCGGGTCTGGGTCGAGCGCGCCAACCGATTGCCCGAAAGCGCACGTGGCCCTGGGGCCATAGATTTAATGGTTTTTCACACTCTACTTCTTATTTTTCACACACTAACGGGTTGAGAACAACAAAAAATTAAGCACATATTTGCTATAAGGAGAGCGGGATTTGGTACCGACAAAAGAGAGTAAGCGAGAACACAGTCCTCTAAACGATGTTGACGTCTCAGAGGTTAGTCGGTGACTGCTTTTCCTTATTTATATTAATTCAATTTTTAGCTTGCCTCTCAACGGCCATTTAATTGGTTACGCGGACGATCTTGCTCTATCGTATGCAGATAATTCCCTGAAAATTATACAAAACCAAATGAAAGATGATTTGCATTTGCTTGGCATCTGGTGCAATTACCATCAACTTGTACTCAGCATGAAGTCTAAGGCAATGTATTTTTCGTTATCTAATCCTAATATAGTGATTGAGAACATTATTTTTCATCATCCCAGTTGCGACAAGGTTCACTGCACGAACAGTTGCTTTATCTTTGAGTTTGTTAAAGAATTCAAATATCTAGGAATGTTAATAGATAATAGATTGAATTGGAAGTCACACATATTGTCTCTTAAAAAAATCCTCTACATATCATTAAATAAAATGTTTCATATACATAAACTGGTTCCACGAAATTTGCTTTCAACAATTTACTATGCATTGGTTAGTCACGACTAGGGTATGGTCTTGTATGTTGGGGTTGCGCCTATATTAGTAACTTGAAACCTATTATAATAGCTCAAAAAAAAGATAATTCGCGTAATCTTATATAAAAATAGATGTGAGCCATCACTGCCTCTATTTCAATCAGCGAAAATTCTACCACTTCGTTATTTATTCATTTATAAAGCGCTTAAAATATTTTTTATCAAAAGCGGTAACATTCATTTTAGAAGAAACTAGCGGACCCGGCGAACTTCGACCCGCCCAAAATTGATTTTTTGATAGAAAATATTTCGAGCATTCCGGATTCCACCCGAAATTAATATTTGATCGAACATTTGCGATCGATAACAAATGATGACACTCGAATTTCAATCATTGATTGCATGAAACACTTTTCGAATTCAATTATCCTTTATTTACACGGAATGTAAAGAGGTTCAGGGAATCACATGTCAGGCCAATTCAATGCTTTGTGGTAGACTACGTTCTTTGTTTTGTTGTCCGGCGCGTAAATAAGCAAAGACGAAAAGCTTTCCAACACACGAACATGCCACATATAATTGACCAAGCGAGGAGCATGGGAATTCGAGATTAATCCCAAACACTTCCAATGATTGGCCTTGTGATTTATTGATTGTCATGGCGAGTGCAAGGATTAAATACACGATCTTCAACAATATTCGCACCGAATGACGTCATTGGAAAGGAATCGTTGTATTTGTGGGCATTCGTCAAGCAATGTCTTGATTCTAGTAAGTCGCCGTAAAGCAAAGAGTGTCTGGTGGTTGCGTCAAGGGTGGTAATTTGGTTTTACCACCTGCACAACACAATCCTGGTGTCTCCGAATGAAACTTTAGCGCATTGCAATATTGTCAAATCACATTTATGGGCCCAATCGTAACACATGGCGGTTCGCTGCAGTAAATCGTGGAGTCATATTGAAAATCGGCACGATGTAATTGGACATTCACGGCAACTTTTCTCACCCGACGATTGGCGTTTGATTCAACTTGACGAAGCAGATCGCGAATGCGCTGCTGTCTCAGTCGTTCAGCAGCTGTGTGTGCTTCTTGTTCTTCCTGAGTTCGTCCTGTACGAATTCGCGACACATGTACTCGAATCAGTTCATTCGCTTCGGCGCGTTGATCAGGCGTTTGATTTGCACGGCGAATCGCCAATCTTTGTGCATTACGACTGCGTGAGCCAATATTTGATGTTCTGATCGGCGGCATAATGTCTCCCGAATACTGAAACTACAATGTCGAAGAAGTTGAATTATCATCCTCGAAGCAATATTATCTGATTCGCACTGAAAACATTAGAAACGTTAAATGTTTTCGATAAACTCACTGAAATATCCACTTCAATCACCGGCAAAATCACAAAATATGAGCTGACCTTCATAAACTTCACTTGATTGTGCCAGCGCATATTTAATCATTTCCCCCACAGTAAAACTGAGTTTATAGAAGAGGAGGAAGAAGTGTAAAGTATAAAAGTGGGTAAAATGTTCATCCAACGTTGAAATGGTTTAACATCGGGGTAAGCTTCTAGTTGAAATACATTCAAGCTTCTAGGTTGACCAATTTAGCTTGGTGGAGCCAATCTGTCAAATGCATCGAAGTTTGCCGTCTAGTATATGTACATATGTAGTTAGTCCATGGTGAAATGACGAAGCAAAAAGGACACCTGTCAAATTGCATTTGAATGTGTGGGCAATGTTGTTGCATGTGAATGCGTGAGAAAAGGGTTTTTCCGATTAAAAATTTTCCAAATTTGGAGTTCTGGCAATTAATTTCATTGTATTATTTCTTCAAAATGAAAAAATGATTGTCCGGGAAACTTTTCCCAATTTTAAACCTTTGAATTGTAATATTTCGATCAAAATGAAAAAAAAGAAAATTCCCCATACAAAATGTATGGAAAATCGATTTTTCCGAATTTTCCAATTTTTCTTCAAAAATTTTAAATTTTTTCGCCGTAAAAATGTTCCTTGGGCGGAGACGAAGACAACAAAAAGAAGACAGCTCAAATCGGACCATCCGTTCCCAAGTTATGAGCGGTCTTACGTACGCCAACTCTTTTTTATATATATAATAATAAGAAGATTAATACTAAAAAAAAATAGGGAAAATATAATAACATGCGCGCAAACTATTGTCATTCTCTCACATTTTAACTATTATTCCTCTCTCTTGTATTATATGTTCCATTCAAAATCAAAACAAATTTTAGATTCTCCGAAACCGAGCCATGAGAATTGTACTAAAGTGTAATTGGCAGACCCTAATAATATGTAGATATGCTGCAATCCCTACGATGGCTAAGAGTTACCCAACGATTGATATTCAAAGCTCTAACCATGATTTATAAAATAAAACAAAATATGTTTTCTGAGTATTTTCAGACCAAGGTAGCATACAAAACTAGCACCCGGTATAGTTTATGGCACGTTGGCGATTTCCGGTTACCACTATATAGAATAGCTGACCCTCAAAACAACCTGCTCTACAAAGGCAGCAATTATTTAATAGACTCCCAAATGATACTAATTATATATCAAACTTGTGTTTTTAAATCAAGAGAAAATTTCTTATTGAAAAATAACATGATATAAATGATTTGTACATAATATAAGGGTTTTATCAAGGGTGTTCTTTTTTAGAGGCGGAGAACTTTAAATTAAAATTAAACAAAGCAAAATTTTAATATCCATGAAATTGGGTTTATTTGACAAATATGCCCAAAATCATATTCAAACATTAATACCATAAAATTACCTGTCAAATAAAGCCAATTTCATGGATATTAAAAACATTTTTCTGTGTCTTATTCCAATTTAAATTTGTCCGCCTCTAAAAAAGCACCCTTTATAAACTAATTTTAAACCCCTTTTAATTTTAATTTAAATTGCTTTCATAATTTAAATTAAAATAATTTAATTTAATAATTAATTTCATAATTTAATTTAAATTATGAAAGCAATTTAAATTAAAATTAAAAAGAAACAGGTCTGGTGGATATTAGGCGGGGTAGTTAATTGCTCCGAGGTATACATATGTACATATGTAAAGTCAAAAATGGAAAACGGCAATTAATGTTCACTACCATGTGTAGGGTTAATTCTCCTTTCGACATTCAATTGTATGAACTGACTACACAGGCACCGATAACTCCCGACCTTTATTAACCTTCACTTCGAAATCATGGAAATACATTTCACATAGAATATAATTTTGCACAAATTGCAAGCACAATAGAGGACATGACAGAAAATTATAAGTACCTACAGTGCAGCGAATATCTACGAAAAAAAAAAAAACATTCAATGATCGACCTGAAATATTTCGTTATTCACATACAGTATGTAATTTGTACTAGAGTTATAATTTTCTGTCATTGCTCCTCTGGGTTAAGTAATTAACAATTTGCATTTCTTACTTTAACTTCCACAGTTGCCTCGGTTGCATAATTTTTTGTTTTCTTCACTACAGTCGAAGTCTGAAAAAAATAAAAATTAAAATTTGTTCTGCTAGGTGCTGCATCTTTGCAAACTTTGTTAAGATTTCGCAGAACTATTGGTAGTTCGGAGCTAATGGTACGGATCATTTTAATTATTTGTAGATGGTCGATAACTTTACTAAATTGAATGAATAAAAATCAATGAACGACTTGTAGTATAAAGTGCAAGAATCAGATTCGATTGCAGTATTGCACTCATCCACTACTAGAAATAAATGAGTAAGGAAATATAAAGCTTTCCAGTCAGTTTCCACCTGCAGTCAGATCCAAAACCCTTCAAATCCACCTGGTGGTGGATATAGAAAATTTGAAAGAATATGAAGGTCGTGTTTGTGAATTTTTCGTAAAAGTTTCTATAATTGGTAAGGTAAAGTACGCTAAAAATTTACACATAAAAAAACACAGTAAATAACGCACTTCCCACTGTTTTCAGAGTGACTAAGTAACTAATGTAATGTAAGAGTAAATTATAAAAAAACTTAATTGTTTACAAATTCACAGTAGTAAGCATTGGCATTAGCCGTCAAGGTGGCTAACAACCAAAACGCTAGCATAGACTTAGACCACCTTATGTTCATTGTGTTACCGCGTGAGCCGGTGGGTAACGTTACTCCTGACACCAGACGGAATAAACAGGCAAACCCCTAGCGAAGCAAGGCAAGTCCATAGAAACCGGATCGTCTAAAAGAAGAAAAGAAGATGAGAGATGAAAAAGACGGTTTTGTGTGGATAAGTGTTGGAGGTTTCTGTATCTACAGTGTCTTTCTGGATCAATGAAGCAGTAGATCCCAGAGGTCAAAATCTTTTAGAAGCGTTTTCATGCTTTAAAATTTCTTTAGCTAAAGTAGGCAATGCCAGCGTGTTTTGCAAGAACTGTGGTCAACCAATCATCGACATCACCCTTGCAAGCAGGTCGCTGATTAGGAAGATTAAATGGCACGTAAGCGAGCATTATACTTACAGCGACTACTACTACTTGAGTATGCGATATAGCCATCAAACCAAAGTATTAGATTTGGATGGGCAGACAGATATTTTGACGAAGAGTTCTTCTGTGAATTAACGAACTGAGTAAAATATGCATGGGATGCATCAATGCTGAGACGACTTCTGGTAAATAGAAGTAACGCAGTTTTTTTGTGGAACTACAGATTCGCAGTTCTCTGACCAGAGTGTTTTCGATGGAGGAGTTAAAAAATAGGAATACAAGCGCCTAAGTAAAGAACCTCGCCCCGAGACGGGAAGAAGTAAAAAGGCCAGTTTCAGGTTTTTGGGCAATGAGGCAGACGTCGCTATTGGTGAGGCAGTGTCAATAGCCAGACAATAGATACAGAGATCTAGTTGGACACGTGGACGCAAATAGTATTGCGTTGTAATTACTATCGATGTGAAAGACGCTCAAAACAACAAACTGATGATCAACTACTATTATAAAATGAAGTTGATATTTCTTTGTCCGGCATTTGTTTAATGATTTTTTTTTTATTGATTTCGAAATCGCATGGACCAGGTTTAGATAAAGCTACTTATAAAATTTTGTGCTTGGGAGACCACGAAAAGAGACAAAATAACTTAACAAATAACATCAACTTTGCCTTTGTCGATTTTAATCAAATTAGTTTTGTCGTTTAGAGTTTTTAAAAACGCAAATTTCAAGCCCAAAATCATGATTCTACGTCATCTAGAAACTGAGCAATATCAAAAATATCATTTGTAAAATTTAGAATTTGATTAATTTTTCGTTGATCATGTCTCCCAACCATGTCTCAGTGGTGATAATCATATTTTTTTTCTTTATTCTCCTTTCGTTGCCTCTTCGCTATCTTTATGAGCAGAGTCGAGTGGCTGGCGATATTCCTTATTCCTCTATTTCTGTTATCCATGCATACTGGATGGGTTGTGTGGATGTTGTGTCTGTGTGTGCTGTGGTAGCGATTCCCACTTGGGATGTTGTAATTCAAATTGAGTGTACACATTTTCAGTATCAGTACATAGTTGGTATGTACATAGCTATTTATTTTAACTTGTGTGTGGCGTCAACTAAAATGGATAAGAGATATTCTAAGCCTGATATTGGGCGAAGGAGTAGAGATACAAAAATTAGGCGAATGTCTCGTCTGAGAAATGTGCAAAGTTCCACTTTAAATAGACTTGGTTCTGTTAGTGAACGGTTTATTGTTATCGGTGAAAATGATGTCCGACCGTGGAACGTTCAATATGAACGTTTCATTTCATACGAAAAGGAGTCGCATGTACATATGTAGGTACAATGTCTGAGGTTTGTAGCTTTTGTGGTGCACTAAACTGGGGAAAAGAATCTGCTGGATTGTGTTATTCCAGCGGAAAAGTAATGTTCAGAGAAATAGGTGCACCGCCGGAACCACCAAAGAGCGTTTTACAGAAAGTTTAACTCAGCCTTTCAAATGACCTCCTTTGGTGGTAAACGCATAACAGAAGGCAACTTTATTCCCACTTTTAAGATTTAGGGTCAAGTTTACCACCTTATCGGAACATTAATGCCTGACAGTAACCCGAATCCCAATTTCCTACAAATCTATTTCATGGGGAATTCAGAAGCTAAATACATTTTTGTCTTAAAACTGGCAGGGGGCGAAGGAAGGCGAGCACGGGTCAGCTAGTATATAATAAACGCGTTAATATCTCTACCAAAGGGTCGGTTACATATTGTAAGTAGCAGTGATCTTTTATCCCTAAAGATTGCTCCATACCGGCTGGTGTTGCCCAGGGCTCCGTCGTCAGACCGCTCCTATGGAAAAATTATAGGTTATGCTTACGACATAACGATAGTTGTTACGGCGAAAAACTTGGACGACCTAGAATTAAATGCAAATGAGTCCACCGCATCTGTCAAGTACTGGCTTGAGTCTAGAAGTTTTTGATTTGGCAGAGCAGAAGGCAGAGTGTTTATTAGTAGCTGTAGAATAAAAGGGACTACCAAAGTCACGGTGGAGAGTTGTACAATTCACTCCTAGAGAAGTATTAAATTTCACGGCGTTGCGATAGATGACTCGCCAAGCTTTGGTAATCACATAGAGCATATATCAAATCAGGCATCATTTTGTACACTCGCCGTTTTCGAGACAGTTGCCAATTGTCGTGGACCCAAGAAGCATCAGAAAACTTTCGCTGGCTGGAGTCGTGAACTGAACAGTGCTCTATGCATCCCAAATCTAGGCAGATGCGTTAAAAGTACAAAACAATCAACGGCGGATGAACAGTGTTTGTGGACTAACCTCGTTAAGAATTATATCGGCGTATAGGACAATTTCGGATGATTGACCGTACGTCATAGATGGCATGATTTTCATGGGCATTCTAGCTGAAAAAGAATTCAGGATAGAAGACCTGAAAGGTGGTATGCTAATCAAAAAAAGTCCTAGGGTAACTACATATTGTGGTTTCTCGTGAAAAACAGTAGCTCTAATTTCAATGAATTGATACCTAAACCGAATTTGTCTTGACTAGTTTGGAAGATATTCGTCACTGATTGCAATCATCTGGGTAAACTTTAACCTTACACCCTTCTTTTTATAAGATGAGGAGTATTTTATTCACCGAAGCAACAACTGTGGAGAGAATACTCCTCCTTGTGTTGTTCTGCGTTGCACTGACTTTCGATTCATAGAAGCCAAGTTCTGAGTTGATCATCCTGTTATGGAACATTTGACTCTTTAAGTTTTCAAGTGCCGCTGTTATAGCCTCCAATTTTAGTAGTAAAGTAGTAATAGTGTGTAATTTATTAATCCAAATAGAATTCACTTATTACAAAGTTTGCAATACACAATAATATAGACATTTGCCATTGCCGTCAGCCGAAGAAAAGAGAGAATTTGATTAAATATTTATCTTTTTTGATATATGCATACATAATTTGGACTAATTTATTTAAGCTTCATATATTTAAATTATTTAAAAGTTATTTCAAAATTATTTAAAAAGCTCCGTCGATTATTTTCTGTCAGATGACGTGTGGGGATTTGAACCCACGATTAATTTTAAGAAAAAATTAAGTCTGTATTCTTTGAACGCTTTTATTTAACGTAAAGTGCGTATATATCGAACACTACCTAGCTGGCACATCCTAGCATTTCTCCCTCTTGCGTTTGCCACGACATCTGGTGGTGGGTTGGTATGGTGGTGTTATGCCATATCACTCCCCCTCAAGTGTCATTCTTGGTTATGACTAGGCATGGGTTAATACTAATATTTGTAGGTTTCACCTGATATGAATATATTCGTTATTTAATATTATAATATCTTAACCGATACGAAAATATCACTAATACTGGTATCCCTCATAGTAAGAGTAAGAGAGTAAACTTCAGTTTACAAAGTACTAGAAGGCCATAAGACTCTTTCTGTCTCACTCCAAATCACTTCATCTTTGCGCTTTCGTGTCACTCATATGCATATTGAATACCTACACATGCATATGTATATTAGTCCGATTGGATTCTTACTGGAATAGTGTAATCAAATACGTATTGGTGAATCCTAGGTATTCGTATTAGTGATACGTAATATGTTCATAATAATATATATTCATCTCACCCCTAGTTATGACGCGAGATGTACTTTTTCGAGGAATATGCACGAAATTCGGGGAGCGGTAGTTGCTTCTGAATTTGCGATCCCGATTCTGAATCTGCTTAAGGGCTTTGAGTGTTGGACGCTATCCCGGCCAGATGTAATGGGTCAATTGTTTCGTCTTCATGTGGAAGGAATGCTGGCTTCAACCTCTCCGTCGACACGTTGATTTCTTTCCCGTTGAGCATTATTTTGTATACCTGTGGTGTGATACGTTTAATAACTTGAGTGGACCGGTGTATGGTGGAGTTAACGAACGTCGGACGCTGTCATCTCGTAAGAAGATGTGGGTGCAGGAAGAAAGGTCCTTATGTATTGAAACCGTGTGGTTTGCAATGGTGAGCAGTGTTTAGAAATCTCAATTCACGCATGTGCCTTCGTAGGTTTTTTTTTTTTTGCTTTGCTGAAGGATCGGTTCCAACAGCATGCCGTATTCTTACCGACTAAAACCACCCACCACCCCAACCCTTTTACTCATGCGACTGCCATCAATCGTTTCATCACGAGGAGGGTTTTTAATAGTACAACTAAGAACAAACTTATTCAGTAGATATCTTTCGTGGTATTTTCTCTTTGTACAGGGATTTTCCAGCGAAAATCCTGTTTATAACTCAAGTTGCATGGGGTTAATCATTAGTGTACCAAATCGGACGGTTTCGTCCTCTGTAGTGTACGCACTATAATTCTATCGTCCAAAATCTGTAGGACGGCGTTGTTACGGTGATTCTGTATTCTCTGTTGGTGCTTTCGGGCACAATTTTTTATTTCGTTTCTAACTGTTGGTATTCCAAGGTCTTTGTGGATATCGGAATTTCTTATATACCACGGTGCATTAACAATTCCTTTTGGCACGTTATCTTCGAATGTCTGTATAATGCCTGTATTGCTTCTCTTGGTACAACCCCAAAGTTGTATGCCATAAGTCCAAACCGGTTTTAGCACTTGCTTATATAAAAGCAGCTTGGACTGCTTTCCAAGTAGCCAATACATTTGTCTGTATTTGTTTTCGACCTCTTGCTTTTTCTTTTTTATATGTGTCTTCCACTTTAGTTTAGCGTCGAGTGTCATTCCCAAGTATTTTGCTTCGTTTGCATACGGGATTATAACAAAATTTGCTAGGATGGGTATATTATTCTCTTTTTTGTACGTAAAATTTGCGTGGATGGATTTGGTCTCGTTTAGTACAATTCGCCAAGTCTTTGTCCATTCGAATATCTCATGTATGGCTTTTTGTAACTTTCCGGTTGATTCCTCAACTGTAGTGCCCGTTACCAATATTGCTGTGTCATCCGCAAATGTAGCTATTTGCGTACCATCTACTTGCGGTATATCTCGTGTGTACAGCAGGTATAGTGTCGGACCAAGTACACTGCCTTGAGGCACTCCTGCCATGATTTCTTTGTATTCTGAGTATTCGTTACACATTTTAACCCGAAATAATCGATCTGAAAGGTAAAATTTCAGAACCTTGCATAATTTGTCGGGAAGAACTTGCTGTAACTTGTATTCTAGGCCTTTATGCCATACCTTGTCAAAGGCTTGAGAGACATCAAGAAATACACTCGAACAGATCTTTTTTTCTTCCATCGCCTTTTCGATTATATCTGTTATTCTATGAACTTGGTCTATCGTAGAATGTTGACGTCTAAATCCGAATTGATGATCCGGTATAAGGCGTTTTTCTTCTATGATAGGCTGTAGTCGCTTAAGCAGAATTCTCTCGAATACTTTTGAAATTACGGGCAGTGATATTGGTCTATATGATTTTTTATCAGTAGGTATCTTTCCCGGTTTAAGAATCATAATGACTTCAGCAATCTTCCATTGTCTTGGTACATATTGCAATCCAAATGCTGCATTTATAAGGTAGAGGAACTTCACTAATGCTTTTTTGGGCAATTCTTTGAGAACTAGTCCTGTTATTAGATCATAGCCAGGAGCTTTGTTAATTTTTAAATTTTTTATTTTTTTCTTTGAGTTCAACGTTACACTTTTGGTTTTAAAATTGTCGGATGACATCGGTTATACATTTATATTTTCGACAGCTGTTTGAATGTTTGTTCTAAGTGCAAGGTAAAAACTTCAGCCTTTTCTTGATCGGTTTTAGCCCATTCCTCATTATTTTTCTTTGCTTTGATGGTGCTTGCATTTGAGATTTTTTAAGACCCGTAATAGCTTTCCAAAGCGAGTAGTTTGTATCTCGTTCCGCAGTCAGTCCTTCAAGGTAGTAAGAAATCTCTTTATTTTTGAATTCCCTTAACGTTTCCTTGAGTTTATTGCACAAACGATATAAGTGCGTCTTATCTTGCGGAGCATGAGTTTGTTGTCATCTTTTGCGTGATCTCCTCTTTACTTTGATTAGTTCTATTTTTTCTGTCGGATATTTTATATCCCGATTTGTTTTATTTCTTATTTTATAGGGAGTATTATTCCACGCGGCACTCTGAATACTTTCAATGAAATGATCGACTTCATCTGCAAGTTGATAGTGCGTTTTCAATGGTACATTCAATCTAGTTCTACTTTCTGCTTCGTTTCTGAAATTGTCCCAGTTGGTTTTGTCGTTAGCTAATCTGGGAGGTTCTTGTACCTTTATCAAAGTTTCGCTTAAAACTAAAATAACTGCTGAATGATCAGAAGAAAGATCGAAACTTTCTTCAACTCTTATAAACGTATTAGAGATCCCTTTAACAATGAAGAAGTCTATGAAATCGGGTGTTTTTCTCGTATCAGTTGGCCAATAAGTGGGCTTACCTGTCGAATGAAAGTCACAGCTATATTTCATACCTGCTTTAAAAAGCATGTTACCTTTTGGTGTAGTAGATCTAGATCCCCAGAAAGTATGTTTCGCATTAAAGTCACCACCAATAATAAAGTTTGATCCAAGTGATTAATAGTATTAAGGTAGTCGCTTACAGCGTGGAGGGCAGTAGATAGACGAGATATTATAAGCAAAGTGTCTATTTTTTACACGTACTGTTATTATTTGCCTTGATTCAAGTTCAAATTTAATATCTTCAGAGTGTTCAATACAATCTCTTATAAATAGAGACGCACCGCCTCTGGCTTTTTCTGATGGGTGGAAAGCATGATAGCCTTTATAACCCTTTCATTTTATCCTAGAATTTCTTTTGAGATGAGTCTCAGATACTGGACATATATCAACTTGTTTCTTAATCAAGAATATTTCCAGCTCGTCAATTTTTTGCAAAAGCCCATTGGCGTTCCATGTTACTATTTTAAGTTGTTTTATCATCTTGGAGGAAGACGCCTGCTGTATACATTATTTTCGAGTTTAATCAGTCTGTCGAAAATAACTTTGCTTGCAGCACTTTGTTCATCAAGTTTTGCTAGAAAAGCATGAGAGAGTCCGGTGGAGAGGAGCTGCCGCTACTTTCTCTAGACGCGGCTTCGGCATATGTCTTTATCCGAACGTTTGTCGATTTTACTTTCTGCGCTTCATTTTTTTCATTCGAAGGCTTTACCTTAATGACTTCTGTTTTCGCTTTTTGCTGTTCTATTATCGGCTTTTCTTTCGGTTTTGGCTTTATGCGCGGTAGAGAGATAAAGTTGCGCCTCTTTTGTAGTTCCTTGGTTATGACACATCCTCTATAATTTGCCGGATGGTTTTTTTTGCAGTTGATGCACAACGCTGGAGCTTGTTTGCTTAAGCTGCAGTCTTTTGTGAGGTGTTTACCAGCACATTTGACGCACCGCGGCTCTTTCTGGCAATATTTTTGCGTGTGATTGAATCCCTGGCATCGCTTGCACTGAGGACTAGTCTCGTATTTTTTCTCAGGGGCTCAATTTTAACCACCATATTTAAGATAGATTTAATATCTTAAATTTGTTCTATCGTTTGTTTTTTGTCAAAAGTTAGCATAAAAAGAGGAAGGCCGCGGTTTACGAATGCTGTTCTTCCGCTTTCTTCTGTATTTTGCTTTTCCTTCTTTATAATGTTGACCGCATCGATTATATTATACCCGTTGTTTTTTAAGTCCTTAATTACATCTTTAGAGCATGAGGCGTGGAGTCTTCTAGCTACAACTCTAATTGGTCTTTCGGACTTATTTTCATATGTGTACCATTGTATATTCTCGAAGTTCAGCTTTTGTGAAACGGTACGATAACTATCCGAGTCTTTAACGTTGACTTTCCATACGTTGTTTCTTGGTGAACTTACTCTAAAATCCGTTGATACCACAGACTTAAGAAGGCAGTGTAATTTGTTATAATCGGTGAATCCAATTATGTTTATCGGTGGCGGTTTATGCTCTTTTTGCTTCTCAGTTTTCTCAACTGGTTTGATTCGTAAATTTTCTTTTTTGGATAATTCGACTTGAAACAGCTTTCCTTTTCTTATTTGGTCTTCTTTCTTTCAAGATCCAGTCCATTTCCCGACTTAGTTCTTCTTCGTGGGTTTTATAGTCTTCTTTGGCTGGATTACATTCAGTATACTTTGAAATAGTTTGGAGTTGGGGCTCTCTTTCTTTAAAAGCTTTATTTTCAGCTTTAAGCTGAAGTATTTCCATCTTCAGCTCTTGAAAAATCAGTTCAATACTGCTGGAACGAAGTTCCATATTTTCTTTCTCGAAGTCGTATTGTTTCGAAGATCTTATTTCTTTAACTTCACCTTGTGATGGGTTCCTAGTGATGGAGATATTTGATCTTGATGGTGGAGATCTATTTACCCTTACACATTTCCTAAATGGGTGACTTGAATGCAATAAGTGGTCCTCCCCAGAATCCATAGGACCGACCTCCGAAGAGGGTGGATTTTCCAGTTTACCTGGTCTGCCACCTGGGGTAATCAATCTGTTTGTTTTGTCCATTGCCATTTAAGTTTAACTTATTAATTCTGTGCAAATAGATCAGTTAATTCTATTTGCAGTTTCAATTCAGCCGCCCCTCTGGGGTCAGACGCTGACCAGTGAGCCGCACAATATGCATCAGACGCTACTGGTTTTATGGATTTTTTTATTTTTTTTTCGTTTTAATTTGTCCTTCAGGTTCGTCTTTCAGTTATAACCTTACTGCCAAGGGTGGCCCTACCAGGAGAGCATGCTCCTGACATCATCGCTTATAACATCACGAAGACTACTTCTTCCAGCGGATTTTAGTTGGCTCTTACGACAGGCATACCTTACCTCAAGCCTATTCTAGCCCCGACCTTGCGGGGTGATGATGACCTTCGTAGGTGATGTAGGAAGATTTCGATGTCGTCAGTCACTGGTCCATCTATAAAGAGTTCGCCTAGTATACGATGAGTGGTTCCGTAAATCATTCGGCACACGATGCCTGAAAATCATCTTTAAAGCACGTTCGTAGTCCTAGCATGACAGTTGGTAATATGTTGACCCAGTTTACTCTTCTGTCGTGGCACATTATTGCCGATCTAAGCGTGCGTTGCCATCGCAATACAAGACCATTTCCTGCAGGGTGGTACGGTGATGTTCTTATGCGCTCACAGTCCACCAGTTGCAGTAGCCTACCAAAAAACCAACACTCGAATCGACTGAACTAATCAGTTGTTATTTCTTTTGTGGCACCGATGCGCGTGATCCAGTTTGCGTAAAATGCGTCTGCTACTTCTTCTGCCGTTTGAGTGACAAGGGGAACGGCTTCTGGTCACCTGGAAAAACGGTCTATCATGGTTAAGCAATACCTGAATCCTGATGAATTAGGTAGCGGGCCAACTAGGTCTAGGTGTACTTGCTGGAATCGATTGCCAGGAACATTGATCTTTTCTGGACGGTTTCTGGTATGCCGATGTATCTTTGCTCGTTCACATGGTATGTCCGTGCCCACTGATGAACGTCCTTCTGCATGCAGGGCCAAATGTATATTCCGGCGATTCGCTTTGCTGTTGCTCGGCCACTTGGGTGTGACGGTGATATATTGTGTCGAATATTCTGCATGGTAACGTTGCTGGGATATACGGCCTGATGGTATCAGTGGACGTGTCGCAGTAGATAAGTTTGCCGTTGTCTGCCACTTCATGTTGCTGTCCTTGGATTGCAATAATGTTTGTAACTGTTCGTCATGGTTCTACTCTTCTGCGATTTCTTCCGGTGATATTTTTGATGGCATACTGACTGGCGCTATGCGTGACAGTGCGTCTGTCACCGCCAACGTGAACTATGTCGGTTGAAAATTGGGCGATGAAGTCCAGTTAGTTTGCACGACGAGGTGGCATTTCCTCTGATCGTTGAGAAAAGGCGTAGATCAATGGCTTATGGTCTGTCTTGATGATAAAGTTGGTCCCTTCCAGCATGTGTTGGAATTGCTTAGCGCCGCAGAATATTGCCAATAGTTCGCGATCATAACGGCAGTACGTCCGCTCAGTTGGACTTAAACGACGACGGAAGAAAGCGAGTGGTAGGATGCTGTTCCCTTGAAGCTGTTCGAGGACCGCACCTATGGCGTAATCCGATTCGTCCGTTGCTAAAAATAGGATTGCGTTTAGTTGGTAGTGTGCCAGTGTAGTTGCATCCGCCAGGCATTGTCCACTGTATTTCTTTGTTTTCGTTTTTAGGTCCACACATGTACTGGTTCAGCGGTGCTTGAATTACCGCTATGTCTCGAAGGAAGCGCCGGTAGTAGTTTAGCATCCCGAGAAATCGCCGCAGTTCTTTTAGTGTTTTTGGTTGTTCTATGCTGCGGATGGCTTCGACTTGAGGTGGTCTTATTCCGTCTTTGCTGATCCAGTAGCCCAGGTATTCAATTTCCTCAGCGAAGAAAGCGCATTTTGAAACGTTGACGACCAATCCATATTGTTGCAGTCGGTCGAACGAGATGGTCTGATGTTGAAGGTGTTCTTCTTTGTTTTCTGACGCTATGAAAATGTCGTCCAATTAGCACGATGAAAAACTCTCTAATCCTGAAAGCACTCGGTCCATGAACCTCTGGAAGGTCTGGGAAGCATTTTTCATGCCAAATGTCATCAGCACAGATTAAAAAGGCCGAATCTTGTTATTACAACTGTCTTCGGAGTATCTTCCTCCGCCATTGGTATTTGATTATAGGCTCGGACAAGGTCGATTTTTGAAAATATGTTCCATCCTTTCATGATTGGCAGAGCGCCGTGAATAACTGCGTTTAGCGGTAATCACCGCTTGGCCTCCACGATCCGTCCTTTTTGGGCACTTAATGCAATGGACTATCCCATGGGCTAGTTTAGTTTTCCGGGATTTTTGGGAAATTCTTGCAAGGGACGTTGCATTTCCGTGCTCCTGCGCCAAACTTGGCATGGTAATAGCACAATGTTTCATCATCCACCTTTGCTGGTATCGTGGTTGGTGGACGATTGCGGCGAGGTGGGCGCGATCGACTGCGCCGACGTGTGTCGTTACGGTTTGCCTCAAGGTTGGCCATCGGGTTTATTATGCAGGTTTCGTATTCTCGTCGTGGCGCAAGTGCGGTGGAGGTCGGTACTGTTACCTCCATCATAGAGATCATCGATGGTTCCGTTACCTCAACGATCTTGTCGGCAACCTCTGCGAGTTTGGTTAAGTCGTTAATGGTGCTTGTAACCAAAACGGCTCGCATCGATGCGTTCAAGCGTTGCATCCATAGCGTCCGTAGAAATTCGTCCTGCACGTTGTTGCCTGCTAGCGACAACAATTTTTCAGTTCGTTCGAATGCTGACTCTGTAAAAATATTGATAATGCGTTCTTTGAATGTGAGATACCTGTCTTGCGCTGGAGGGTACTCGATGATGTCGCTGACTTGGTCGAGAGTGGGACAGTCCAGTTCGCTTACTAGCTTGGTATATTTTCACGCATCGCTTCTGATTCGATGCATCTGAAAGACAGATTCCAGGTGTGCGAACCATAATCCTGGGCGATGTTTCCAGAGTGGAGGAACGCACACCTGAGTAATATCTTCCGCTTTAAAATCGGCTGCAGCCAAGGCTGGCGTAGGATCTCCATCCTTCTTTTTTGTGTTGTCTTTACTCATTCGGGGTCACCAATGTGGGGAATTTAACCCACGATCAATTTTAAGAAAAAATTAATCTGTATTCTTAGAACGCTTTTATTCAACGCAAAGTATTGAGTACATATCGAACACTGCCTAGCTGGTACTTCCTAGCATTTTTTCCCTATTGCGTTTGCCACGACGTCTGGTGGTGAGTTGGCGTGGTGGTGTTATGCCATAGACGATCCATCCAGCGCCATCTAAGAAGGAGATGGATTTTGCTATTGACAATGCCTCTTTACCCCAGTGAGTTCGCCTGATCTCCTTTAATATGGGACATATTCCAATACAATGGAGAATGTCTTCTCTAGCCCGATGGTTGCATAAACTGTAATCCTCATTCTCTGGTCTGAAGTTTAATCGAAGAAGTTCGCCTCTGGCCTTGAAGATGATGAAGATTATACCTACGCTGAATCGATAGTGGGAATAATTATCCGCAGCCAGATCATGGTTATGTATACTATAAATGCATCTCATTTCACTTCTTTGTGCTTTCAATCTAAACTCTGCTGAGCACTAATTAACAGCTCATTTAGAGAACGGCGCCAAAATTCTGCACATTGTGTTCGCTGCTTATCTTGGACCATTTTTTGAAGAATTGTGGATCTCGATCTATTAAATATTTTGCGACAAAAGGTCTGTTCCTTTACCTCAAAATTTGTACTACTTCGTACGAATTCTAGACTAACCCCGTTCCTTAACACAAAAAAATCGTAAAAGAGCGAGGCAACGAGGGAGTAAAAATTTCCCCTCAGTAAAAAATCAGTGAGCAGTGTTACTGCCAGGCAGAGCTATAAAAGAATGCAATAATTTTGTCATTTAATTCATTTGACTTCACGTGGGTTTGCTTCAATTCAATGACTTCAACTTGGAGAAAATAAATCACCAATCATTCTGAAGTCATGATTTTTTCTGCAATCATAATCTTGGAGTTAAAATGAATGCAATGCTCTGCATTCATTGAAGTCACCTTGAAGTCACTAGCATTCATTGCATTCACTTGAAGTCATTGAAGTCTTTGAAGTCATCTGAAGTCACTGAAGTCTTTGAATGACTTCACAATGATTGGTGATTTATTTTTTCCAAGTTGAAGTCATTGAATTGAAACAAATCCATGTGAATTCTGAGTATGACTGCAATGAATGCATTCCTCAATGATTGCATTCTTTTACAGCCCTGCTGCCAGGTCACTTGTGCTATACTGGGATAGATAGACTAGCTTTAAAGATGATTTAGCAAGAATGCAGGCTCTGATCTTACCTGTACAAGGAGTTACGGTGAGCCCTCAGTCCCGCGACGGTGTCATTCGCTAGCCTGTTCCAGGATGAGGGCAATATCAAAGCCTCTTTCGTTGAAGCGAAGTAGCAGGTTACCGAATGCTTGCTTGGAGTGGTGAAGATTAATATGCACCAGACTCAGCATCATAGCCACCTGGTGCAGATCTCAAAATTGTAGTATCCAGCTCCTCTGTGGATGATGGGTCATCATCAGGAGAAGATGCGATGGGGGAGCCGGATTCTGCCGGTACGATTGGTGCTGCAGTGCTAGTTGGTCACTTTGAAATTTCTTAGATTGCAGCAGGGGTATTGACTTGAGTTATGATGGAGCGGCCAGCTTTCTTAGTTTCGACGGTGCCGACTGGGACTGTGGAAATATAGGCAGTCTTGTTGGAAGGTTGTGACTCCTCACCAGTTGTGACCGAATTCTGATCCAGAATTTTTTGCGCCTATTGCAACTAAGGACCGGCCCCTAGCCTGGTTCGATAACCCAACCCGGTTCGATGTTTCGGTCGCCTGGGAGCTCCTCTTCGAAAAGGGATTAGCTCCTATTGACAAGTGGTGGCGAGAGCCACAAATGTGGGGTTTCCCCTGTAGTTTTCCTTTGGTTAACCCTTTTTTTGCCCAGTGGTACGATTCCGTCACTGCCGAACTCCATTCCTTTTCTGCCTTTTTTTTAGTCGGTCCAGGATCTGAAGGGCCGCACGAGTCTCGGGACCTCTTATTGAATTCGTACAGTTTGGGAAGTGCTGAGCTGGCCTTGTTGGTCTTACTCACAGCGTTCACTTCTGTAAGCTTGTCAGAAAGTAACGAGCAATCGCTGTCTAAGCAGAGATTCTGCAGATGTTCCTCCACATGTACAGTGCTTCTAGAGCTGCTGGCAGTACCAGCGGGTTCCGCTGTTGAAATCCGGCCTCGAGATCTGGTGTTTTAGTTTTATTAGAGATTTTTGTCCCACGAGTAGCTAAGGAATTGAAGCAGACCAAGGTATCCAAAGTTCACCGCTAAAAGACACGCTATCGGCACGTTTGTTACTCTCTGAAATACGGGTTTTTTCAAGTTTTCCCCTTTAGATCCGCCATATTTAGTATACAGCAGGGACACCTCGTGCAGGATGTGGCTCATCACCACGTATGGACGGTCTTATAAGATTGATTGGAATGACTCTACGTCTCTTATTGCCTTACCGTAAGATCTTGCCCCCACAAAAGAGGTTTAATGTTGATCATTCCATTTAATTTTTATAAACACACATTAAAATTAAAAAATAACTCTCAAGCAAAGAGCGTAAAAAAGAGTTATATAATAAATATATCTCGGAGCAAGACCTAAATGTCAATGCCAAATATTTCTCAGTGAGAAATGAAACAAAAGTAAAGGTTGAGTATTATTTTCTAGCTCCATAGAAGTCTTTGAATTATTTAATTGTTTGAAATCAGTAGAATATAAGATTGCGCTGTTATCTACAACATAAAAATAAGTCTAATGCTCTGCGTTTGAAGTCACAAGGGACATGCGATGTGAAAGTTGTTTGGTCTTACTCACAGCGTTCACTTCTGTAAGCTTGTCAGAAAGTAACGAGCAATCGCTGTCTAAGCAGAGATTCTGCAGATGTTCCTCCACATGTACAGTGCTTCTAGAGCTGCTGGCAGTACCAGCGGGTTCCGCTGTTGAAATCCGGCCTCGAGATCTGGTGTTTTAGTTTTATTAGAGATTTTTGTCCCACGAGTAGCTAAGGAATTGAAGCAGACCAAGGTATCCAAAGTTCACCGCTAAAAGACACGCTATCGGCACGTTTGTTACTCTCTGAAATACGGGTTTTTTCAAGTTTTCCCCTTTAGATCCGCCATATTTAGTATACAGCAGGGACACCTCGTGCAGGATGTGGCTCATCACCACGTATGGACGGTCTTATAAGATTGATTGGAATGACTCTACGTCTCTTATTGCCTTACCGTAAGATCTTGCCCCCACAAAAGAGGTTTAATGTTGATCATTCCATTTAATTTTTATAAACACACATTAAAATTAAAAAATAACTCTCAAGCAAAGAGCGTAAAAAAGAGTTATATAATAAATATATCTCGGAGCAAGACCTAAATGTCAATGCCAAATATTTCTCAGTGAGAAATGAAACAAAAGTAAAGGTTGAGTATTATTTTCTAGCTCCATAGAAGTCTTTGAATTATTTAATTGTTTGAAATCAGTAGAATATAAGATTGCGCTGTTATCTACAACATAAAAATAAGTCTAATGCTCTGCGTTTGAAGTCACAAGGGACATGCGATGTGAAAGTTGTTTGGTCTTACTCACAGCGTTCACTTCTGTAAGCTTGTCAGAAAGTAACGAGCAATCGCTGTCTAAGCAGAGATTCTGCAGATGTTCCTCCACATGTACAGTGCTTCTAGAGCTGCTGGCAGTACCAGCGGGTTCCGCTGTTGAAATCCGGCCTCGAGATCTGGTGTTTTAGTTTTATTAGAGATTTTTGTCCCACGAGTAGCTAAGGAATTGAAGTAGACCAAGGTATCCAAAGTTCACCGCTAAAAGACACGCTATCGGCACGTTTGTTACTCTCTGAAATACGGGTTTTTTCAAGTTTTCCCCTTTAGATCCGCCATATTTAGTATACAGCAGGGACACCTCGTGCAGGATGTGGCTCATCACCACGTATGGACGGTCTTATAAGATTGATTGGAATGACTCTACGTCTCTTATTGCCTTACCGTAAGATCTTGCCCCCACAAAAGAGGTTTAATGTTGATCATTCCATTTAATTTTTATAAACACACATTAAAATTAAAAAATAACTCTCAAGCAAAGAGCGTAAAAAAGAGTTATATAATAAATATATCTCGGAGCAAGACCTAAATGTCAATGCCAAATATTTCTCAGTGAGAAATGAAACAAAAGTAAAGGTTGAGTATTATTTTCTAGCTCCATAGAAGTCTTTGAATTATTTAATTGCTTGAAATCAGTAGAATATAAGATTGCGCTGTTATCTACAACATAAAAATAAGTCTAATGCTCTGCGTTTGAAGTCACAAGGGACATGCGATGTGAAAGTTATTTGTATTCGTGCTAAATTCATCAATAATTGATGTGAAATGTATAAATATTAGGTCCTTTTAGCTGTTTGATTCAATTATTGTTGTAAGAGATGTAAAAGGAATACGATTTGATAAAGTTTTCCAAACCAATGCACAGGAAAACAACAAGAAAGTAATCAAGTGTTTGTTACAAAAAAAAGCAATAATTTGTTCATAATAATGATTTTTATTCTTATTTTTAATTTCATATTTTGATAAATTTTCTTTTCTATTTTATGGTTATTCTCATATTGCTGCCTATGCGGTTGAAAGCCTCATGTCAGTGGTCTGATTATCACACTGGCCACTTTTCGATCCTTGATCTCTTCAACTTCAAACAGGAAAATACGGACTACACCCCGCCGAAAATGAGATTTGACCGAAACTTCCGTACCAGCATCCCTAAATGGTATGAATGGGACAATTCTCCCCCTATCGATAGCAGCTCGGTTCACATTTTTACAGACGGCTTCAAAACCGAAAGCGGGGTGGGATGTGGTGTTTTCTCCGAAAAACTCAAACTAAGAATATCGTTCTACCTCCCTGATTATTGTATCGTTTTCAGGCGAAAATCATGGCGATTAAAAAAACCCTGTCCGGGCTGAAGTAATGTACTAATAAAAATGGGTGCGTACGTCGACGTAGTTAACTGTGCGAATACAAGAATTTGTATTGACCTACAATAATAGCTTTTGCTTCGATTCGTCAAGTTTCGTTTACTTTTGCTCACTTACGAAAAGAGCGAATCTATTCGCACTTTCGAACAAAAATTTGATATTTGACTTTAACAGCTGTGTAAATTTAAAATTGGAAGTTCGTTAAGAAAGAAATTTAATTTTATTATATATTGATTAATTATTATTAATTGTAAAATATATTAATTTCACTAATTTTACAAAAAACACAAGAAACACAAATGACAGGCAAAACGACTTGACTGACAACCGCTTCCGTCCACATACGCCTATCATGGGCAACTTGTGCAATTGACAGTACTGAAGGAAACTTAACGTAGAATTTTTACATTAGCTTCCGATTGCTTCCGACTATTATTGACGATTGGAGGCAAACCCCCGGTGGCGATTAGTAGAACTGAGTTATTACTATAGCATTTGACAGCTCATACACAATTGTATGGAAAACGAGCGCAGAAGTAATTTTATAATTTGTTAAGTGGCTAAAAAATAATTAAAAAGAAAAAAATAAAGCTAGGAAGTAATCTTTATATTTTGGAAATAAATTCGATACTGTTTGGACGGATAAAGTGAGTGTCAATTGCAAAATTAATTTGTGGTACATTCGTGTTAAAAAACAAAAATACAGTCTTAAAAATCACAAAAAATACATCATAAATACTAAGTTTTAAAACATAAGACATTATATGGTTAAAATATATGTAGTATAATCTTTTAAAAAAAAAAAATCTACAAAAGATTCATCGACTATAACTTTTATCACCTCTAAGGAATTATCAAAGGAACTATATATAATAAGATCACATACTTTTAAGTTAAAAATGGCTAATCCCAATTGAATTTGACCATAGTAGGAATGTTGTTTCTTCAGTTAATACTCACCATCAGTCTTTTTTAAGTAATCTAAAGACTCCAATAGTTGTCTTGCTGGAATCACTTTACCTTTAATAGGTGACTTGATTTCAATCAGCTTCCAAGCATCACCGCCATAAATAATTCCATCCGGACTGGACGCAACAAATGGAAGGTTAGCTCAGACTATCAACCCAGTCTCGAAAAGCAGATATTTTTCCCCATAAACCGTTTTAGCCAACTTCTCAGCATATTTTCCATATCTTGTTGCTTCATTGCCTTTGAAGTTGCCATCGTATACCGTCGACAACTTCTTTTGCCAATTTGGCAACTTGTTATGGGAATATGTGAAGAGGTTGTATGCTGTACTTCCCGTTATGCGGATTCTTCTTTCGGTCAGCCATTGACCACTACTTTGGCTTACAGTGGTCCTGCAAATTTGAGCAGCTTCTTCAACGGTTTTCGATATCTTTTGAAAATGTTCGGCGTTTGTCGGTGTCAGAAAAGAATTCATAAATGAAATGAATTCTTTCAAACCATTTGAATTAACAATGAATTTGAAAAAATCGTTAGATCCATTATTATTCTTTTGTCGAGAATTTTCCTCATTTAATTCGACACAAGATTTTGTTTCCTCATTTATTTCCACACAAGATTTTGTTTTCTCATTAAATTCCACGCAAAGTTTGGTAGCTGTCAAATGTCTATAGTAATAAATCACTTGCTCTAATCGCCACCAGGTATCGCACGGCAACTTATACATTTGTCAATAGTTGAGCCTTAAATGTGGCGTTCGCGCGCTCGCGCGTTGACAGATTGAGTAGAAACAATGGGTTCTTATGGGGTAACACTAAATGTGACCTCACGCATTTGGTCGGTTTTTGATCGTAAATATCGTAAGCGCGACCTCAACGTCGAAGTAGAGCTACTCTCTACTATTTTCTACTATGGTCGCGCATTTTGACAGCTCACAGCTGTTTTGGATTGACATTATTCTTTGGCTTGTGCGATTTTAGCAAAAAGGCAAACCATTGTGTCGTATATGTACTCCGAATTGTTAGCATTTTATATGTAAACGTTTTTAATTGCTAATTGATGTTTTTTGAACAAAAATTAATTATGTTAGAGTATGCAGAGGTTTTTATTTTATTATTTTCGTATTCAAACACATTCGTTTCCGAAGTAATTTCTTATATTTGTGTTTCCTAATCAAACCATGAAAATAAAAAGATTACATTTCTACTCCTTTTTCTGCCGCGAAATAGTGTGTGGGAAATTTGAGGGAACAGAACATATTTCTGCCATATTCCTAACCTCTCAACGCACGACCGTCGTGAAGCCACATTTTGTGTTGCAAATTTTGAGGTCGCGCGTTTTTACAAATACTATCGTAAGTCGGTACAATGCCTGTCAAACGCATGACCGCGCGAGCGCCACATTGTGTTTTGCCAATTAAGGTCGAACTATAATAGTAGAATGGGTGCGTACGTCACCGTAAGTAACTGCGCGAATACAAGGAATTTGTATTGTACGACCATAATAGCTTTTTGCTTCGATTCGTCAAGTTTCGTTCACTTTTGCTTACTTACGAAAAGAGCGAATCCATTCGCTTTTTCGTACGAAATTTGGCATTTGACTTCAACAGCTGTGTCGTTGCTATTTATGTTGCTCGGCTTTAACGTTGCTGTAGTTGTGCTAACGTGTTCCGTTCTATTGAAAAGCATTTATTCTAAAATTTTCAATTATTCGAGTGCTGCAGCGATCTGCTCAATGGCATGATTTATGAAATAAAAATTCCGTGGTTATCGCTCTCAAAGCGAGAAGCAATATGAACATCACCATACAATTTTTTTGCTGCCTGGCCACAACTTCGCATGTGCTTTGGATGACAACATCTATTCACTATAGACTGAATTTCTTAACTGTTAATTTAATTTTTTTAATTATGTCTTTGGCAAAGTTTGAGAAAACCAAAATAAGAAGTATTTTAAAACAGGAAAACAGTTATATTGTTGATCTGTTAGCGAATTTCGATATTCCTGACTCTATTGAAGGTAATTTTTCAGTGAAAATAGTCTACAACAACCTGACAAATCTTCGCTTGCAGATATAAACTATAAGGACTACCTTCTTGATAATAATACGCCGAAAACGAAAACATGGAAAAATGGCGAGGTGACAACCACTGATGAACTCGGAGATCGACTTATTACGATCAAAAATAAAATGAAAACAAAAAAACGCAAAGTTTCGGAAAGGTCTTTGAAAAAACGTGAAGCTAAAAAACTGAAAAAAAATAAAGAATTTAAGAAAGTCCTCCAAGCTGCACATGCAATGACATTTGAAGCTAAAAGCGGAAATAGAGCTGATACCTTTGATTCAAAGAGCGAACTGAAGAAGTTAGTCCCGAAACCGATTTTCAATGCTGACGGAAAGGTTGTATTTTCAAAGTTTGATTTCGCTGCACATCCTGGAGCTAAAACGAAAAAATCCAGAAAGGAAAAGGTGATGCGGAATCCACGACAAATCCTTAAAAAAATTAGGGAAACAGATAAAAAGCTGCAGAACCTAAAAGAGCAAGGTGATGACGAGAAGGTAAAAGAGTTGACGACTGAGATTACGTGGAAAAAAGCTTTCGATAAAGTTGTTGGTAAGAAAGTGAAAGATGATCCAAAACTATTGTACAGAGCAATAAAACGAAAGAAGGATGATAAGAAAAAGTCAAGAGAACGATGGGTGGAGCGAAAGAGAAAAGTAGACCAAGCGATACAAAGCAAACAGAAGAAGAGAACAGAGAACATCGGTAAAAAAATTAAGGACAAGAAAAATAAGAAACTCAAAAAATTGTCAAAAAAAGGGCGAATTATACCGGGTTTTTAGTTTGCATTAAAATGTGTTTCTTTTTTTATTGTTCAGTTACCTCCATTGGGTTATCCCTACACAGCTTCATCTCTATTGCGTTGCATAATCGATTTTGGGGCCAAACAATGGAATTCACAAGCGCATCAGCGCTATATATACATTTAATTATTATTATGATGGAAATGTATGTGTCAATTACGTTAATTTCAAAACAACAATTAATTACCTTGTTTGGTACAATATATTCACCCTTATTCCGTGTGGCGTTTAAATGGCGTTTTATAGGCGGTTCGTCAGAAAAACGCCATATTCGAATTACGTGTGGCGTTTTTGTATCGGTAAACGCCTTTTGCCGAACTTGTAGTTTCATGGATATGATTTTTTGTTTCGCCCAGCAAATATCAAATGCTTCCTTGGACATTCGAAAAAACATCTTAAATCTGAAAAGCCTCGATATATGTATGAATTAATTTTTAAGTGAGATTTATCTTGTTATTTACTCCGCATCCGGAAAATCCAACGGATTAGATTTTGTTTTTATGTTTCTTCGTATGTGAATGAGATCTTTTTTTTTGCATATTTTCTTCTTCGTCGCTACTCTAAAACATTGCAATACTATTCATTTTGTTTTCCAACTTATATTTTCACGACTTTGTTTTAAATAATTTGAAATTTATCTAGTACGGACATAAATCAGCTGTTGCAATGACAGTAGATCGCATGTGGAATGTAAATCTACTTACCGACGGACGCGTTTTTTGGCGATCAGTTTTTGGAATAACACTTGAAAAATGAAACGCCTCAAAAAACGACAAATGGCGTTTTAGAAAAACGCCACACGGAATAAGGGAGATTATTTTATTAAAAAATTGACAAAAGTAAACGCTTTTAGGTATTTTCAGAAAAATTTGATAGATGTTTTTTTTCGAATCGATAATGTAATCGCGTGGACTATATAATCATTGACTCCGGCGCACAGTGCTTCGACCAGTGGACAAAAAAAAAGAAGCAGATTGTGCGCTGGAGACGTAAAATGCTATTAGACTAGATCAAGTGCACCTCTCACAACTATAATTTACTGCTTTTGTACATTTGTAGCATAGCAGAAAAAGTGGTAAGTCTGCTGAGAGATCACGTATTTTTGCATCAGTTTGTGTTTCCAAATTCGCAGTGCGCCTTGGCAATTTATTTATTAAAAAGCAACTAATAAAGTTTTCTGATTTATTCTTTTTGGATATTAACAATGTCGTCTTTAAGTACGGGTAAATGCATTTTAGAGTGGGCTTTTGAAATTCAATTTTTTTAAATTATGTATTTGAATTATTAAAGTTTTTTCAAACATAAAAATTTACTTTAAGCATTGTAAAGGGTGTCCCATAATTCACGCAAAATGTAATTTTGATAGAAAATACAGATTTTTAATTAGGAAGCTTACATTTTTTATTGATTCATGGAGTATACAAATTGGGGTTATGTATGGAATACCACATCGGATAAATGGCCGCCACGGCTTTGCTGGCAGGTACGCACTCTTTTATTGAAATTTTCTATGACCGTTTCGCATAAATGAGGCTGAATTTCATTAATACACCTCCCAATTTCCTCTTTCAAGACGTTGGTCGTTGTGGGCTTGTTTGCATAGACCTTTGACTTCAAAAAACCCCAAAGAGAAAGTCCAATGGCGTTAAATCGCAAGATCTGAATGGCCAATTCTGATCGCAAAAACGGCCGATTACATGATTAGGAAATGACTCATGCAGTAATTGAATTGTTTCTCAGGCTGTATGGCATGTGAAACTGTCTTGTTGAAACCACATGTTGGTCACATCCATATCTTTTAATTTAGGCACTAAAAACTGGGTTATCATGTCACGATAACGAACACCATTATTTGTTACTGCCTGACCAGCCGCATTTTCGAAGGAGAATGGTCCGATAATGGGTGGTGTGAATAAAAATTGAGTGAGAGTGTTCCCTCAGCATTTTGGAGGGAACACTCCATTTGGTGTGAATAAAAGTAGGGTTCGTTAAGTTTAACGAAAACCCTCCACTCACATATTTTGACAGTTGAGTGTTCCCTCCATTTTGGTGTGAATAAAGATGGAATTTATCGAGTGAACACTTAAAGAAGTTGAGTGTGCATTGGAGGTAACTTCAAGAGATAAAAAAATGGAGAATACTGTTTCGGAAAATGAACACCTTGACGGAATCAGTGAAAAACCCCCAAAAAGAGATCTTGAATGGACGAAAAATATTTCATAAAAATTCTACAATTTTATCCTTGCTTGCTGGGAAAAAGCCCAACTCCAGACATGAAAATTAAAAAGCTAATTGCGTTGGAAGCTATGGAAAAAAAATTCCATGGCGTTGATTTGAACACCTCGCAAATCAGGACAAAAATTGAGAATATGAACGCGCGCGTCAAACCAAAAGGGAATAGAAACAGAGACCCCTTAAAAAGCAGCTGCTGGATTTGACAGCTCTCCACTCTAGTTTTCAAACTTCAACTTGAGGGGATGAACCTAGTTGGAGGAAATTTTTTATTCACACCGAATTGAGTGTTCCCTTCAACGAAAACACTTCACTCATGAGTGTTCACTCGGAGTGTTCCCTTAGTTTTTATTCACATCACCCAATGCCTGTAGCCCAAAATCCGCACCAAACAGTAAAGAGCCGAACAGAATGCGTGTCTGTGGCTGTGTCTGTGACGCAAGCTGTCAAACTATTAAATGTATGGAAAGCCGTAAGCCGCAACACAATGTGTGTCTGCGTCTGTGTCGTGTATCGCGAAGTTGGATTTTGTTCAACTACAAGCGTAGCTACAAGATTGACGTTTAAGAATTTGTACACTAAGGCTGTTGTTGTTGTGGAAATGGAAGTCGAAATATTTATTGAAGCTGTACGATTGAATGAAATTCTTTGGAATTTATCCAATCCCAATTACAAAAATTAAAAAAAAAAAATGCAAAAATGGAAGGAGATATCCGACGAATTTGGGATAACAAGTAAAAAAAAAGTATTTTTTTTGTTTCCGCTTGTTTTGTTTTCATTGTTTACAGTTGATGAGTGCATTCTTGTTGCTTTAAAAAAAGGTCCTCGTCGCGCTCTTTCAGGTGTTTGAATGTGGTCTCAAAGAATCCTCTTTCTTTCCTTTGCTCATAAAGGGGGCGAGCCCACCATCTGCGTTTCCTCATTTTCCTTAATTTAATTGCTAAATAACACATGTGCAGAACACACATAATGAAAGCTATTTCTTCCTGCTCGTTCATCTTCACAAATAAAAAACACTTTTGAGCACTTATAAAATATATTTCCAAGAAGTAAACATACAAGATACAAATGTGACAGTCGCTTTCATTGTGTTTGCTTTAACCACAAGACGCGCGGCAGAGGTTTGACAGCGCTACAAGACACAGACACAGATACGCATTCTGTTCGGCTTTTAACGCTTTGTGGATGCATTTGTTTCTCAACAATTAGGGTGAGTTCATAATTGCAAACATGTTGCCCAAACCTTGCAACAAATATTCCTTATATACATTTATGAACACAAAACAGTTGCATTGATACGGCAGTCATGCGTTGGCAAAAATGAGTTCATAAATGTAAATACAACCGACTGTCAAAAAATTACGTACATATGTAAATGAAAAACATTCTGCGAAAGACCAGCAAATATCGGTTTCGAGCCAAATTTTTTTGTTCCATTTTACTCCTATGGAAACCAAATTATTTATTTCATGTTTTAAGGAAAAAAATATTTTGAACGTATTTTAGCGATAATTTGCAATAATTTTACTACATTGGGCGCGTTCCGGATTCTAGGCCTACTTTTTGAGGTATGGAACGGCAAACTGACTGAAAAAGTAGGTGACATTTCACATCTGTTCGTGTGTCATATTTGACATATTTTCTTTCTGATTTTACTTGAGATCATTTATAAATTGTGAATTGCAGTGCAAAAGAAATCAATAAGTAAATAAAGATATACATACGTAAGTGCGAAAAATGGAAGATGAAATCCTCTGTAAGTAATATAATATTATTTATACATGTAAATAAAATTGGAAGAAAAATTTGGATCTGAAAATTAATTTAAATTTGCTTAATTTATTATATATTAATGCCTCAAACATTTTACCCCTCAGCCTGTTCATTGTCTCCTCCGATTCGTCCACATCGTAGAGCACTCATGCTCATGCAATGGTAATGCAGCTTTTTTACAATAATGAACGCAAAAATTGCAGTACTGCAGTTTTTTTACATTTATGAACTCATCCTTACTCGTGGGTTTTCTGAACCCCAAATGCGACAATTTTGACGGTTAACGAAGCCATCAAGATGAAAATGAGCTTCATCACTGAAGATGATTTTGTTCGTAAAATCAGCATCCACTCAAAAGGAAAGGAACGCTTTCAACCACAAAAGTTGCAACAAACGAAATGTCATAAACACCTCGTCCATAAAATATTTTTCTGGACCTTAAACCTTCTTGTTATTGAATTCAAATATGCCCTTACCTGTTTGAATACGTTGGAATGTCTTAGGAGAACATTCAACTTTCATTTGCGCCAGTTTTTTCCATTTTTCAGTTTTTGCAGCAAGTTAAAAATTAGAATCTCCAAAGTAACAGCTGACTTTGACAGATAGTACACTTCTCACCGACAGAAACATGTTGGGCAAGAATTCGTAAGATTTTTTACTGAGGAGAAATTTTTACTCTCTCGTTGCTTCTCTCTTTTACGATTTTTTTGTGTTAGCCTAGAACTCGTACGAATTAGTACAAATTTTCAGGTAAAGGTAAAGTGACCATACGTCCCGCTTTTAGCGAAACAGTCCCGTTTTTGAGGTCTCGGTCCCGCGGCCATAACTGTCCCGCTTTTCCAACGTTTGTAAAAATGTGTGTAGGTCTCTACAATTCTCAAAATGAAGCAATTATATAAATACTATTTTACATCCCTATGCATACAAATTGGCGCATATAGGTATGTAAAAAAAACGTAAGAGCTGTTAAAGGAAGAAAATGAGCCCATGTATATTACATGTTAAATGAATTGTCAGTTTTGCTTGTAGTCTGTCATTTTTACATCGAAAACAAAACGATTTGCTGTGAAGTGAAATTTATTGGACTGGTAGTTGTAGATAAGTAAATAAAAAACAACTCACAATTACCCTGTAGACACATGCAGGATTGAACCTAGGTTGAAACCGGATCGAAATTCATGTGTACGCGGGTCGAGTCGAAACCGAGTTGGCTCGACTCGACTCCACTATTTGACCTGAGTCGAGTCGAAAATATGCCAAAGTACCTGGGTCGAGGAGTCGAACTGACAGATGGTCGTAGTTTCGGTTTTCTTTCTTTTAATGAGAGGAAAAACCCGTTCGTTTTATGTGCTTCCGTTTGGCGGGCGGATGGTAATTATTTTTTAAATTTGCATCCGTTTTTGCATTTCCTGAAAAGATGAGGCGAAAATTTGCGTAATTATATATATAAGAATGGATGTTGGTCGAGGATATTTTTGTTTGCCAACGAGCTTATTGGGCGGAAAAGTGCGCAGATTTTGTTTTTTAAAATTCTTAAGTTTTTTGTTATTAATTAATATTAATATGGCAAAAAGAAATATGTGGGAGCACGAAGAGACGCGAGTGCTATTAAGTATAACGAAAGAAGTAAATGCCATGAAGCATTTTGATGGCAGAATCTTTCGGAATGGAGAAATATATAAGAAATTGAAATTTGAAATGAATAAGCGCGGATTTTCATAGAAAGATAATAAGCAAATTAAAACCCGCTTTAAAAATCTAAAAAAAAATTATTTAAAAGTTAAAAAAACAGAATAATAAAAGCGGGAATAAGAGGAAAGTGTGCATTTTTTTCGAAGAATTGGACAGGATGCTTGGCAATAAGTTAAAAAAACTTAAAAAAGCCGATAAAATAGTTTTTTCGCGGTTATTAGACATTTTCAAACAATTCAAAAGACACGAAATATTGAAACACACTCTAACAGAGCTAAGAAACGAATGAATGGCGGCTATGCTCATCTGTCAGTTCAACTCACTTTCAATCCAATTTCGACTCAATCTTTCGATTCGGTGAGTGCAAGTACCCAGGTTGAAATCTCAACTCCGTTTCGACTCGACCTTTCAATCCTGCATGTGTACGGGGTAAATGTTAGCTTGTCTAAAAACAGGCATTAAATGGGAAGATGTTGAAAAAAGTTCCAAATATAAGAATTAATTTTAAATTTGTAATTAAATCTTAATCAAATGATTTTGTCTAAATACGCCAGCAATATTCAGGCTGATTTTTTTAAGTGAAAATGTGTCCCGCTTTTGCTTCAAATAAATCTGGTCACTATGGGTAAAGGAACAGACCTAATGATGAGTGCAAACAAAGTAAACAAAATCTTTTTGGGTTTCCATTCCCACAGAATTTTTGGCCACTTTTTACGCAACTGAGTGAATGACTGCCAAGCAAATGATTAAAAAAAACTGATGAAAAAGAGCTATAAGCATTGAGCAGGTTATTATTTTTCTTTTCCGTCGTTCAATAAGAAGATGTAGGTTCTTCTGATTAGGGAGTGGAGTGGTAGATGCATGTTATGCGTTATGCGTCAGGTTTTGGTTCAAGTGGTGGTCTCGTTGAGGGATGAAAAAAATATTTTTCCAGCGACGTGGTGGATGGGCGAAGTGCCAAGAGTTTATGATGTCTATGAATAGATTTGGTTGTTTTTGTTTGAATTATAAATGTATGAAATTATACAGAAAAACCTTTGAATCAAACCCCATCCTTTGTTGTATGGGCAAACGACGGGCGCTGAATAATTCAGATATTCACCCCTATCGTGGAATCCGTCGGAATTGAGTTTCACTTCACCTATTAGATTCCCTTAATTTCTTTTGCTATCGTGGAATCCGCCGGGAACGTCTCCTTATCGACAGGCATTTGAGAAAGTAATTTTATAGGCAAAACACAATATGGCACTCGCGCGGTCGTGCGTTTGGGAGGCATTGTACCGACTTACGATAGTATTTGTCAAAACGCGAATTACGTTATTTGAGAGAAAAAGAAGTAAAAAAAGACACCGCCTCTTCAGAGTGTTGCTTTATTTCTGCCAAGTCAAAATTCAACTCAACTTCTTAATTACTAGAACACAAATCGCAAAATGCTTCTGAGTGCAATTTTGTCTTGTCAGTAAGGTCAATGTTATGAGGGAAAGGTAATTAAAAAGTAGCCCAAAAACAGGAAATGATTACTAAGGGAAAGGTAATTTAAAAGTAGGCCAAAAACAGGAAATGACTAGTAAGTGGAAGTGGAAGAAAACATGAAATGTGAATTATGGGCAATACTTAAAGTATGCCGGATGAGTTGGGTCGGGTTGCGTCCGGGACGTAACACGCGCGACCTCAAAATTTGCAACACAAAATGTGGCTTCACAACGGTCGGGCGTTGAGAGGTTAGGAATATGGCAGAATTATGTTCTGTTTCCTCAAATTTCCCACAAACTATTTCGCGACAGAAAAAGGAGTAGAAATGTACTCTTTTTATTTTCATGGTTTGATTAGGAAACACAAATATAAGAAATAACTTCGAAAACGAATGTGTATGAATACGAAAATTAAAAATAAAAACCTCTGCATACTCTAGCATAATTAATTTGTGTTCAAAAAACATCAATTAGCAATTAAAAATGTTTACATATTAAATGCTAACAATTCGGAGTATGTACATATACGACATCGACACAATGGTTTGCATTTTTGCTAAAATCGAACAAGCCAAAGAATAATGTCAAACCATAGTAGAAAATAGTAGAGAGTAGCTCTACTTCGACGTTGAGGTCGCGCTTACGATATTTTCGATCAAAAACCGACCAAACGCGTGAGGTCACATTTTGTGCTACCCCATAAGATCCCATTGTTTCTACTCAATCAGACAACGCGCGACCGGGCGAACGCCACATTGTGTTTCTACCTTTATTGTTATACAGCTGTCTTTCATTTGTCATTTAATATTTTTTGGAAAATGAAACGATTATTCAAATTGAGATATATTGTAACAATTTTAATTATTTAACAATAGCTCATATTTATTCAGCTCAATCCGAAGATCGTCCCAAAACCTTTTCACCTGTTCTGGTGGCCTTTTGGTCATATCTTTAGCAATGTCTCGTGATTCCTTCATAGAGCTTACAATTGCTCTAAACTGTAGTTTGTTAGTAGTTTTTTTTTCAGATATGTAAACAAATACAAAATTGCTCTTTTTTTAATTTCACTTACATTTTTGTAAACAAGAAGAGTACGTGCGGCAGCTAAGCCAATCATATGAAAACCCGCAATGATTTTGATGCGGATGAGAAATGTCATTTTCTTTGGGAAAAATTCTATTCAAACGTTTTCTACGATACAGTGAAACTCATTCACATTACAGACACGGGGAACTGTTCACTTTGCGGATTAGACGATGCCGAAATATTTTTTTCGGTGAATAATTCCCTCCGGCGGATTTCACGATAGAGATGATTCTTTTCTGTCACCTAGTAAGGTTTCTTATGTAACTTGAAAGCTGCATACCCGGCATAAAATGAATGTAAATGCCGCTTCTTGCAGCTTCTGTGAACATCCTTTGGATACAACTGTTTCTGTCTCATTGCCATCACCATCAAATTTGGAATCGCAACTATTGATATGGTATTCGATCCTGCTCAGAATATCTGAGATGATCTTCTACTGGAGCTTCAATATGGAATTCTTCGTTGTCATCACATTTAAGATCTTCACAAGATCTTATGACATTGTCGATATGTGATCGAAAGTTAAGTTCACTATCGCAGATAACGAACGCCCAAATCACGTGCAGACGTGACAGAGGGTACAGGCTCATCACGAATGAAGTAAATCCTAGCTGGTGTTGGGAGACGCTTGCGGGAGTAGGTGATGGAGTGACATTTATCGACATTAAGTTCTAAGCTATTTTTATTACACCAAATGGAGAAGCTATCTAGATCACCCTATAGTAGGCGAGAATCAGTGGCAGATGATATACGTTTAAAGATTTTCATATCATCAGCGTAGACCAGGAGATCAGCGTTCTGGATGACACGTTCAGCATCATTTGTTGTAAGGATGAAGATTAATGGTCTGGTAATAGGGTCTGATACTGTTGATCTGAATGGAACTTTGTATTGACGGTCCACTAAGTACGATTTGATCCATGAGATGAACCGCGGTTGAAATCCAAGGGCTTTCAGCTTAAAGAGAATAATTTGGTGGGAAATTTTGTCAAAAGCCTTACTAAAATCTGTGGCTACAAAATCTACTTGATTGCCATTTTCCAAAGTTGTAATATTTTTTACGTCCTTTTCCAATAAACGCTTTCTGCATGGACCAGTCGTAGGCTATTACGCCGATTTACTCAAACCCGTCAGCAGTTACCTGATATCACGGGTGTGGCTCCTACGCGAAAAGTACTTCCCAATGTGGTTCAAAGCTTTAGGCTCGCAAGTTAAATCAATCAACAAATTGTGTTGGGTCGTAGACTCCACAATATGAAGTGACTTTATTTGAAAATTGTCTCTCTTTTTATAGTTACAGGATATACATATATGCTTAAATAATATTATCGATTTATTCAACCACATTTCGATTCTTGACCATTCCGCTGATACTTCGATATCCCATGTCACGCTTAATCAGCATATTGCTTATGTGGGAGACAGACTGATGGTATTGATACCATGGTATGAATACCATGGTATAGGGAATATTATAACCCCTGACGGACTGCACTTCGTAGTATACGTTGACTTTTGCGTTACGTGGTACACTTTGACATTTGTGTTGTGCCTCCTCCAGCTCCTTACATATTTTTTGCAGCACTCCAATATTGCGTCTTGCTCCTCGTAACTCGCCGATAAAATTCCTCTAAGCCTCTCTTACTTCATTGTTTTCAATAAAGGTTCTATTCATGGTATACTTGGTTTTAACGTGGTATTGCAGTGACAGACATGTGGTATAGAACGTAGTATGTATTGCTCAGTGGCGTCGCGTGAATTATTTAGATGGGTGTGCAATTCGTGAAAATTATATATTTTTTAAAAATATCAACAAATTGCGATTGGGGCAATACATTGTTCGAAAACACTTCCTATTTATTGTTTTCTCAATCAAAATTCAAAAAGAAAAAAAAATTCATGAATTTCTTTTTAATATAATTAAAAAACCTAACAAAAACTTAATAAATTATACTCCATAAAGACTTAATATAAACATAATAAATTACATTTTTTTATAAATTAATTCGATTCTTCGATTTTGTATGGTAAATTCTTCGATTACCTTCTGAACAAAATTAAAACTTTGGCAACTCCGCAAAGTAAAGTAACCACTTGAAAACCTAAACGAAAAGCAAAGTTCATTCATTCATAATTCACATTTTTCTTATGAAACTTGGTGTTGGTGTGTATTGTACCTACAACAGAAAACAAAATATCGTCGCAGCTCTCGTGCATTGCTTTTTTTCGCACGAGGGTCGATGTAATGCATTGCGTATTTGACCTATGAGCAAGACGCTTTACGGAAACAAAACAGAAAAGAACAGATACGAAAGAAATGAAAATAAGAACGCAGCCCGTGCACAGAAAACTGTCGCACGAGTTCACTACAAATTCATTAAAGTAAGGGTGACGAATGAAGATGGGGATGAATACTGCGAAAATCTTGTAGGTACATAGTATGGAGTTGGATGAATCTATTTGATGAAATCAACAGAATACGTGCACAGCGACGTTTCGTGCGAGTTAATTTATTTTTTTTGTTTCTCAACGATGAAGGAATTTTTAAAGAAATATTACAGGAATAAAGATTATGAATACGGTTTAGGCTAAGTGATAGAGGTTTTATGGGTTGTGTAATTGTGCATATTTGTGCGTGTTATTATTATTACACGGTGTTCGTTAAGGTTTTTTTTTTTGCCGTTAGATCGTGACGAGACGCCACTGGTATTGCTATACCATGGTATCAATACCAGCAGTCTGTCTCCCACATTAGTGAAGGTTAACGACCAAACACTTCAAGAGTTTTGGGTTCATTTGTTTATGCTGCTTAGTTGACACATTTATTGTCATAAACAAGCGACCGCTGATCTTGCCCTCAGTTCAGTATTACTTTGTGCATACACAGTTTTTATTTCTCCTCATGCACTGAGTGTGCTATCAGAGCAATATGATTCTTTCAGGTTATTTTTTTTCTGGTTGCTTATAAGCGTGTATGTAATTCTCTTAATTACATTGTTCTAATGCAGAAGGCAAGGCTGTGCAATGCAGTGGATGGGAACTGCGGGAGTCAAGTATCGAAGCAGGTTGAAAATAATTAATTGCTTGGAGATAATTAGATAACTGCTCGCTGGTGCGATCCCTTCACAAAGTTTATAAATGTTCAAATAAACAATAATTTAAAAGTAAGTGACCATGAAACGATTATAATTGAATTGAAAAATAAAAACAAATTTAGAATCAATCCCGAATCTATTAATGTACTTAAATACGAAAGAAATTAATTTTAAAATTAATAGTCAAATTTTTTTGGTAAAAGATATAGACAATACCAATTCAGCAGCAGTTGGAAGAATACATTGAAGCTAATAAATTAATAATTGAATTTCAGTCAGGTTTTCGAAAAGCACACTCCTGTGTAAGCGCTTTGAATCTATTCCTAACGAGCAGGAAAGAGCGTTTCGGGAAACAAATTGTGATTATAGTGTTTTTTTTTAGATCTTAAACGGGCCTTTGAGACAATAGACAGAAATATACTTATTGAAAAACTGAAAAAATACGGCATGCAAAACCAAGAGTCCGAATGGTTCAGATATAACCCAACGTGTAAGAGTAAACGGTCATTTGTCGGATCTCATCGGAGTCTAACTCGAGTCCCCCAAGGATCAATCTTGGGGGTATTGCTCTTTATTATATACATAATGACATGATACGTGTGTTAAAATACTCTCAATTAATGCTGTTTGCAGACGATGCCCTGATGTTTATTGAGAGTGATGATACAGAAGAGTGCCACATGTACATGAAATTAAATGGAAAACAAAAGAACTGAAATGTTAAGTTCTTCAGAAATGGAACAGAAGGTACCTCATCTCTCACCTTTGTGGAATATAACTATATATATATATATATATATATAACTATATATATATATATATAACTATATATATATATATATATATCTATATATAACGCCATACTGATACAAGAGCCCTGGATCAATAAGAACAACGGGATCCAGTGTCTCAAAATAAGGGATTATACGTTGTTCTATAAGGCAAATGAAGGAAAAGTAAGTAAAGCATTTCATGTAATTAAAAATGAAATAAAGGCATTTCTTCTGAATAATTACAGCAATGGAGACTTAACAGCGGTAGTCTGCGAAAGGGAAAGAGGCAAAACAATATGCTTAACATCAACATATCTCCCCTACGAAGCGACGGATGTCCCCTCGGAAGGACTAAAAGAACTGGCAAATCAGCGAAGCTGGATACATGTCATGGGCTGTGATGCGAACTCCCATCATACACAATGCGGTAGTAGCAATACAAACACAAGGGTTGAGTGTCTTTTTGATTTCATATTATGGTCAAATCTCGACATTTGTAATAGAGGAAATTTACCACCTTTCGTGATAAGAAATAGGCAGGAGCTGATAATAGACATTACTTTAATTTCTAACACCGACAGCATAGAGGCTTAAAACTGCAGAGTAGTAAATGAAGCGTCTCTATCAGATCACCGATGGATACGTTTTCAGCTAAACTTCCAACCTAAGGCACGCAGTATCTTTAGAAACCCAAGAATAAGATAAACCGAATTAGTAAGGGAGTGTCTTAAAGAACAGCCAATTTCAGGCAACGACCCAAAAGAGATAGACAAGGCAGTGTTGAGACTCAACGCAACCTTAACCATGGCACTCAAAAGAGCATGCCCGGTTAGCAGAACACCAAAAAAGGTTCACCACCAAAAAAGGTTCAGATGGTGGAATAGGGAAATAGAAAATAAGAGAAAGGAGGTTAGGAAACTACAATAGGGCTAAACTGATTAAAGATGATACAACCTGGAATGAGTACATTGTATGCAAAAGGCAATTCAAGTACCTAATTAGACGATCAAAAAACTCGTCTTGGAAACAATTTTGCAATGATATAGCAGAAACAGGTGAGGCTTCAAGGCTGCGGAAAATTCTCGCGAAAGAGATAAGCATTCAAAGATACATTAAGAAAAATAATGGCACTTGGGCCGAAAGCAGTCAGGAAGTGTTAGATACTCTAGTGGACACTTACTTTCCAGGGTGCAAAGCACCGGAGAACACTATCCTGCATAGACAGACAGAGGGAGAAATCTCACCGCTTGATAACGAAGTGGTAGAAAACATCTTAAGCTGGAATAAATTACAGTGGGCCATATGGTCATTCTTACCGTATAAATCACGGATGGCATATTGCCGAAAATGTTACAAAAAGGTCCGGAAAATGCTAGGTACAGAATTAGGGAAACATTCAGACACTGTCTTAGACTAGGGTACGTACCGCTAGCATGGAGGTAGGTAAGGGTAGTGTTACTTAATGTCAATCCATCCAAAACGGAGCTACTAGAAAGCACAAGATACCACACTTCAAACGACCAAACCTGGGGGCTGAAACCCGCAGTGATGCACTAGCTCTATATAATGATAGTCAGACCAATTCTCACATATGGTGCACTTATGTGGTGGAAAGCAACAAACAGGAAAACAGCATTAGGAAAATTAGCGGCGGTACAAAGAACGGCCAGTGTCGCAATTACGGGCGCACTCCGAACGACCCCTTTATTGGCACTGGATGTCATTTTTCACTTGTTGCCGCTTGACTTACAAGCTAAAAACCTTGCGGGAAACAGTGCGCTAAGGCTCACTAGCTTAGGCCCCTTTAAGAAAGCAGTATAGGACACTGCTCCATCTTAAATGAATTTTTCAGTGGCGATTCAGTAAAAACAGACGACATTACTTCCGTGTTCGAGAACCGTACGAGAACGTACCTAGGAAGGAAGTACTGGCGCGGGAATGCGATAATAAAACATAAAGAAATCGCAATTTATATGGATGGATGAAAGACATCCGAAGGAACGGGCTCTGGAATATACTCTGAGAATCCGGACCTGAATGTGTCTCTGAGACTGCCAAATACATGCAGTGTCTTCCAATCAGAAGTTCTAGCTGTACTCAGGGCTGCGGAACTACTAGAGATGAAATCAATATCCAATAAGGGTACTGTCATTTATACCGATAGTCAGGCTGCAATCAAAGCGCTAGAATCAAACATAATAAAATCTGAGATAGTCAGGAACTGCCGCACAATGCTAAAGGTATTATGCACGCAGAACCGCGTAAAACTATGCTGGGTGCCAGGACATTGCGGTATAAAAGGGAATGAACTTGCTGATGAACTGGCAAGAATGAATTACCAGTAGGAGAAGCCGTGGATATCAAACCACCTTCGTTAAGTTAAGGCTACCATTAAAGGCAAAGTATACAAAACAGCCAACCAAAGATAGTCAAACATAGCAGCAAAATTCGACCGGAAAGAACTAGGGAAATTCTGAATTTAAACAGAATTCAGCGAAGAACAGCAGTAGGAATCTTGTCCGCGCACTGCTTTCTGGGAAAGCACGCCCAGAGACGGCCTTACCGACACGGATGTATGTAGATACTGTAACGACATGCGTCGAGGAGGATATCACACATATACTATGTGAATGCCAGGGAATAGCTCGAAATCGTAGGAAATATCTAGGTAACTACTTTTCAGCAACCTAGAAGAGGTAGGTCTTATCAACCAAAACAGGCTACTTAAATTCTGTAGGGAAATCAAGTGTTTCAGGGAAAGTGTTTAGGTTTCCATTTGCTTTTTATGAAGGTTCCCCAGGGATCGCGATGGGCCCATTCTGGTGCCTAGTGTTTCATGTCTTCCTCATAACCCTATCTAACCTGACCTATTCTAAGGTTCTTTATATTTGGGAATCAAGTTTTTTATTGACTCCTACGCTAGTATCGTGACTTATTAACTCGGATGCTGACGCCCTTATATTAGGAAGGTTCTTGACTAATCCCTCGGTCCCGTTTTGCGATAAATACTCCGTAAGTTAATCTACTTCCACCGCTCTCTAGGGCATGCCGAACAATAAGAAGCTTGGACTGTATTGACCTTTTTACCGTATTGTTGATGGCATATTCCACTCGATGTAACGATTTCACCAAATCTGAGTGTTGAAAAGGCTCCGTGATTTTCCCTAGCATCCCCTTAAGAATGCGGTTGACCCCTTCTACCATACCATTGGCTTGAGGGGAAAATACTGCAACCGTAGTATTAATTTCACGTGCGAAATATTTTTTTTTCTAGTAGGAACTTGCTAAATTCATACGAAGGAAACCAATTGATCCGCTAGTTGTATATGAAATTAAAAAGACAACAAAAAGAACTGAAATGTTGAGTTCTTCAGAAATGGAGCAGATGGTACCTCATCTCTCACCTTTATGGAGTATAAAGTGCCAACTAGGGGTGAGATGAATATATTAGTATTCGTCAAAATATTACTAATATTTGTACGTATTACGTATCACTAATACGAATACCCAGGATATTATGATACTTCGATATTCACCAATACGTATTTGCTTACACTATTCCAGTAAGCATCCAATCGAGACTAATATACATATGCATGTGTAGGTATTCAATATGCATATGAGTGACACGAAAGCGCAAAGATGAAGTGATTTGGAGTAAGACAGAAAGTGTCTTATCAGAGATTGAAAAAAACACAAACACTATCTTTGCCCATTATGTTTGTGTAGCAAAGCAAAAACGAAATTCCGTACGTTATATGATCAATGTAAGATTCACAACCCCTAACATAGTGAACTGCACTAAGTACACATGCAGCATTCTCTCTTTTATTGTACTGCACTTTGTACACATACATTATTCTAAATCTTAGTGTACTGTACTTTATGCACATACATTATCCTTTCTTTGAAAGTTTGTGTACGAAATCCAGTACGTTAAAAAGTACAAAATACACTACACGTACGGTACGATTCGTACTGTTCTTGTGGACAGTGAAAAAATTTGGCTTTTTACATAATTTGTTCGAAGTAAATGATAAGAATGAAATATTATGCAATAAACGTAAACGTTTAGGTAAAATTTTAAACAAAAAAAAAATATAACTCAATTAATATAACTGGGTTTTACCATGAAAGGGTGTAAAGGATATTTGCCTACTTAAATTTATATGTACCTGTCTAACACCCTTGAAAGGGTAAACCTTACTTACTTACTTAAATTTTGTCAATTAAAAAACCCAAAAAATAACCATTCTAAATAAAATTGGGAATTCCAACTTACGTTCCAACATACATTATCCTTTACTTTTTAACGTAAATACACTACACGTACCGTACGTGTGCAGTTCACTATGTTAGGGGTTGTGAATCTTACATTGATCATATAACGTACGGAATTTCGTTTTTGCTTTGCTACGCAAACATAATGGGCAAATATAGTGTTTGAGTTCTACATGTTACGTATGTGTTTTCGAACTTTTGGAATGGAAATACAGAACAGAACACTAACGTACTGTACGTTAAAGTTTGTTTTCAATCTCTGTGTCTTATGGCCTTCTAGTACTTTCTAACTCTCTTTTTACTCTCTTACTTTTACTATGTGAGATACCTGTATTAGTGAACTGAACTTTACTCTCTTACTCTTACTATGAGAGATACCAGTATTAGTGATATTTTAGTATCCGTTAAGATAATATAAAATTTAATAACGAATATATTCATATCAGGTGATATCTACAAATATTAGTATTAACCAATGCCTAGTGCCACCAAAATAAACTGGTATTGGCACGATCTCTGTCGGAAATAGTGGTGTAAAAAAAGTATTCATTCGGTACAATGTATTCGTTACTACCATGTACTCATTCGTACTCGTTACCTGCAAAGTACTCAGATACGTATTTGCTACTCATTCTCTTTGCACTACCCAACACATTCCAGGGGATTCTTATTCGCCACAGATACATTTGTATTCGAATACCAGTTCTCTCTTGCACTACCAGCAAGTATTATTTTAAGAGATTTTCTTACTCTCCCGACACCAATACTATAATCGTATAAAATTGTCCTTTGTTAAATATGTCAACAAAGCAATATCACCTCACAAGAACGCAGACAAATTATACACACGGACACGCAATATGTTTTGTTTACTTTCCAGCAATCAGAAGCGAAGGCAAAAAATAAATGACAACAAACAAATCTCCCCAGTTATTCTGGACACCACCCCTGGAGTTAATGTGAAACCTAATAACACCTGAGTTTCAAACCACTACACCAATCTCTTTCTCTCTCTCTCTATCTATCTTTCCAACGCCCGCACCGTGTGAAAACATGTAAAAGGGTATTCATAACCCCTTGAGTGCGTGCAAATTATAAAAAAAAAACGGCTTGGCAAAAGTGAAAAGAGAAATCTGTTTCTAATGAATTATATTTGTTAGAGCAGGTTACAATATTGAGGGAAACAAGGCAAGAGATTACTTTTGTATTCGGTTCGCAAAAAAGAGACAGAATTGTATAGTTTCCAACGTGTTTTATAGGTGGTACTCGCGAGTATTAAGTACTCGTTACTTTTATCCGAGGAATTATGAAAAAATAACGAATGAGTACGAGTAGTCAAATGTATTCACAGTTTACATCACTAGTCGGAAACTTAATGGCCGATCAATTCCAATGTCGCCAAACTTGGAGTGTCATTTTCGAAGATTGACACACATCGCGAGTAGGGTGAGTTCAGAATTTCGACAAAACTCGGATATGTTCAGCAACACTTACCACTCTGGGAATATTTTATTTGACATACTTGTTACTTAGAAGCATATATGATTAGAAAACAGTTTTGAAAACATTCTTTGAAAAACTTGCACGTGGCTGACTCTAATTGTAGGCGCACCACTGCGCTTTCAATAATATTCTTAAAGTAAACATCAATCGATATTATAAATGGGTTTGAAAACCAAACTTGATTTTTGGCCAAAAAATTGGGAGTAATCCTACACAATGCATGGACGAATTGTGCTCGAAGTCAAAGACTTAATATTTTGTAACGACAATTTTTTTAGTTTCTATTAAAAGTGTTGTAAACCTCTGCAGATTTTAATATTTTTTACTCGTGTACTGGAAGCTTGTATTTCAAATTTCAATATCCTGGGTCAATTTTTAAAGTGGAGACAATCCTTCGGACGGTAATTGTTCATTCAACTCGACTATTGATACTTATTATACTATTTCAATCTGAGTACACTCGTCTGTATGTATATTCCTCTTTTCAGGAACGCAACCACAACATTAGGTTCTTACTTCGCTATGCGCGGTTTCACTTTGTGCGATACTTTTCATTCCCCTAACCCTCACGCAAAGCGAGAGATGTGTGTATACCTACTCTATTGCGTAAGATAAACAAATTCATTTAGGGATTAGACTGCACTCATATGAAAGAAAAAATAATAATTGAGTTTTAGTTATAAAGGAGACTTTATTTTGATGATCGAAGACGTGGGCGCCTTGGCTCAAGTGGTTAGTGCGTTTGATCGCTGAGCGGGACGTTCGACGTTCGAATCTCAAAAACACCAAAAAGTTTTTTCATGGTCCCACCTCTCGCGAATGTTTGACAAACGACCGAGACTAATAACTGTCAGGAGAAAGTTTCTCAATTTGCCTTTCGGATATGGCTCTAAACTGTAGGTCTCTTCCATTTGTGTGAAAAATATAACACGCACAACACGAATGGTCGCGAGAAGCTAGGCAATTACTTCGTAGTTATGTCTACAATATGTGTGTTCGCCAATGCTCTTGACAAGTCCTTTTGTAAACGTCGTGGAACAGAGAACCACTTTCATAACTCCGACCACGCACTTACTCTTGCAACACATCCTCGAAGTCTATTGTTCCATCGAACTACATTCCGCTGCCAAAAACGAATGTATTCTTCGCTCGAAGTATTGGATCGATTCTCTCCAGTTCCATGTCGGTTCTATTGAACAGAATTACAATTATCGGTCACTCACAGTCAGAGTGCGTTGTATACAAACTGAGCTGGTTTATCAAATTTAGTCATCGTCGGAAGGCTTTTTCTCGTGGTGCACATATTGCAAAGCGAATAACTGGGCAACTCTGGTACATACCAATGAATTACTAATCGATGTCTTATATATCTGTTCTCTTCCGTATCTATTGTGTGTAATGTGATTAACTAAACTGATACCCGAAAAACGGATACATTTGAGTGAAAGATACATTTCCAACCCTTTTGGTTACGAGTGAAGTACGAAATCGGTGAGTTTTAATGTGTTAAAAGGTGCAGCGAAAAAAGTAAAAGATCTGGTGGACAACGCCCTAGTCCAATAAGAGGAACAATTGGAAAACAGAGTGACAAAATAGGAAAACTAGGGGGAAAAACAAACTCGATGACATCATCTTAGGTAGGATAATAACAAGAACGGTAGTGATAATTTCTTCCGTACACATTTATAATAGAGAATCTAGTTAGTACAGATAAATATCGCTTCTGCATTTTGCTGGTTCAGAGTAAGAGGGAAAAAGTATGTACATATCTGTCAATTTCCTTCTAACTTCTGTATTTTTTCGGCAACAATTGGAAAAACAAAGGTTTGGGTTTGGTGTGTAAATTCTGTCGCCTTTTTTAAGTTATAATTCCATATTATTTGTGTGTCAGACAGAGAGAGAGACAAGTAAAGCATAGAGAACGGAACAAAATGGAAAAAGTTCTGAGTAAAGTATTATATCATCACTATCATCATCGCTATCATTCATATCCACACAGTATTGAATATTTTTATTCTTTCACTTGGTTACAAAAAAAAATGTAATTAACTTGTTTTTGTTGTGTCAAAAGAAATTGTATGACGTTTTACCGTTATCTCAAGTTTTGTATGTAGCTCGAGGCTTTCAATTAAATTGATCTTAATTAGTATTAGGTCATCTTTTGATCTTTTTAACTTTCCCATTTGTACCGGTCTATAGTATACTGTCATGTAGGTTAGCTTAAGTAAGTTTGCTTGTTTTTTTCTTTTCATAGAATACATTTGGTCTTCGGCGCAGTGAGTTTCTTGAGTGTTGAGTGATTTGCAAAAGGCGCATCGTGCCTGTGAAATTATTTTTGGAAGTGAATAATTGAACCTGCAATTTTTTAAGGTTTAGATATACATATGTATTTAGGTTCATAATTGGAGTGAATAAAACTAGGGGAACAAAAAATTTATATGTACCTATATGAGTTTGGAATGGGAGCACCGAATGAATAAAACCATATGCACTCATGTACAAACATATGTATGGATGTGTGTACGTACATACATATGTATGTATGTATGTATGTACATACGTATACTTGAAGTAACCCCCATAATTCATTTAGGTTAAATTAAAAAAGGCCTAATGGAGAAATTGGGAATGATTATAAGGTTACATTCGAAAGATTCCTGCTCATTGACTATTTCCCCTCGTTACGATTTAGTTCCAAGTTGAGGGAAAAAATATTAAATTCGATGAGTTCAAAAGAAGGAACGATTGAATCATTTATTTATTATTTAAAAGACTATTCGAAGATGCTTTTAATTAATAAACCATGTGTGTATATACACATATATATACATACATATATGTACATATACATATGTTAATACATATTTATATCACATTAAGGTAAATAGTGAACGTATGTACTTTATGCAGTCACCTACCCAGAGAGTACATGGGGTAGAGTCGCCTGTGGTCAGCCCCTGTCGAAAATTTTAATTTTGTTTTCCAGATCCCATAATAAAACTTAATGTGTTTTTTTCCTATTAAATGGTGTAAACAATTAGCATTATTACATATGTATGTACATAGATATATTAAATAATCATTGTTGGTAGTGGTCAGCCCATAGAATTGTGATCTCATGCACCTGTATTTCTATTTTCGCCCCCACTTAAATTTTAGTCAACTATCTTGTATGCATAGTTGTGTTCAAAATAATAGGAGTACTACTTTGAAATACTTCTAAGCTCTTCCCTGGCAACAACTTTTTCGCTTAGACTGTAAAGATATATGAGTAAATATTCATAAGGCACTTCTCAAGCAAAACCGGTAGAAATATGTATAGCTGCGCTGTCCTGTATGTCCTGTCCTGTTTATTTCAGGAAGTGACTGCAAACCAGATAAGTTGTGTTCATAATAACAGGAGAGTTTTCAAAAAAGCAAATAAATTTAAGTTTACCGTGTTAAGAAGTCAGAAAATGAGCAGCATTGTTGTTGAAATATTATTTCACGTTTTTTATTTCACTTTTTGAACAAAAACTAATCGTAGTTGGGTGATGAAAGCATATAAACCAGGAAAAGCAAGGACTCATTTGTTAACTACGTTAAATGGGAAAATCGTACAGGATCGTACTCTTGGATGTGGTATTTCAGCAATAGCAAATACATTAAATTATACAGAAAAGCCAGAAATGCGGGAACGGAAATGGAAAATCTTGAAAGTTCTTGACAGAATGATAGTACGATATAGCAAAAACAACCGAGCGGTATCTTTCAAGGTTATATTGGATAAGCTTCAACGTCACTATTTGCAGAAGGCTTCTAGAAAATAAACTTTACGGCAGAAGCCCACGCAAGGTCCCACTCCTGAAAAAAATCATCTGCAAGCTCACATCAAATTTTCTAAAAGTCATCCCGATTGGCCTGCTACCAAATGGCGCAATATATGTACTTTGGACGGACGAAAGTAAAATTGTTCTATTTTGTGGAACTGGTTACTGACAATACGTCCGTTGTCCGTCCAATACAGAATATTTGCCTCAGTACACGGTAAAACCCATTGAAAATAGTCGTGAGAAGGTATGGTATGGTATGGGCATGTTTTTCTTATTACGGAGTGGGACCTATACATCTAATAAATGGCATCATGGATCGAATTGTTTATGCTAAAATACTTTATGAAGTTAAGCTCGCATATGCTGAGTATGAAATGCCACTAAAATGGCTGTTCCAGCAAGATAATGATCCGAAGCACACCATTAAAAAGCAAAAGATTGATTTCGGGTCAAAGGTATTAAACAATAACGGTTTTTTCTAGGAAGTATTGAGCTTCCTAAACTTAACCCTAAATATATTTTCAAATAATTAACCTTATTCTGCATTTTTTTATGTTTTTTTATCGACACCAATTATTTTGAACAGGTAAACTAAGGACCTGGAATACAGTAAGTACCCCGCCAAAAAATTATGAACACTTCCATGGTTTTAATTTTTTTTTTTGCAAAATACAATGGTACTTGTTGTCCAGTTGATATATGTATGTATATCGTCCATTCTTTGTATTGTGTGATATTTGTTCTGTTCTTGCCACTCAGCAGAATCTCCACTACGGTGTTTCAGGAGAATTTCAGCACTAAAAGTGAAGCTGTGCGTACTAATGACGAAAAATTGTTGTAGTGACGATACAGTTGTAGTGATGATACTTGCATACTGCATTTTTTACCATGCCGTGTTCATAATTTTATGGCGGGGTACTGTACATTGTGATTTATTATTAATTTATTTTTTACTTTGCGTAAAGGTTTTAGAACAAATTGATAAATAACATGAACTCCGTTTCCCAAAAAATTAAAAATTTGAAAAAATATAATAAATAATTCAACAAAAATCGCGTTTTTTCATTTTGCGAGATACCGCTCCTATTATTTTGAACACAGCTATACATACAAATTTTTTACAAAATATCTAGATAACAGAAATTAATGTAAAGGTGTATTTCCACTTCAGCGCACACCCACTCTTAGATCTTTCTAAAATCAATTTGACAGATTATAATGAGTGCTGCTTGAGTTATTAGATTTTGCTTTCCATCGTCACACTTACTTAGTAAACCTTTCTCAACTTTTTAGAGGAATGACGTAATCAGTTTTTTGTGGCAACATCTCCGTTCAGCAAACTATAAGGATCATTGAGAAGTATTCTGTCTTCTGATTATTAAATATAATATATTTAATATTAAGTATGTATATCTTAAATTCCCCTATCACGAAAACGCGGAATTTAAATATTCTGTCTCGAAATCGTCTAGTTGGGATGACGCTTTAAGAAGTTGTATTAAAATTCTTTTCCCCGAGTCTTTCTTGAATGTCCTTGAAAATATGTTCAATTGTCTGCAAAATAATTCACGACTTAGGAGACAAAGGTCAAAGCCAATGCAATATACCCAAAACCATTAGCAAGTATTAAAACTTTGTTCTTACTGCTCTGTTGCACCAAAAACCGCATTTTAGAAAAGGTAGGCCACGCAAGACAACTTCCAAAGAGGACGATTGTATCAAACTTCTTCCTACTCAAGATCTTTTTAAATCAGCTGCAGTAATTCAGTTTTAATTAGGAGCGCCAATTTCATCTCAGACGGTAAGAAGACGATTGGTGAAAACAATTTCTTTTTGGTAGAAAGTCGCAAAAAAAGCCAATGCTAACAAAAAGACAGAGGAAAACAGAGTATTGTTAGATTTCGCTAACTTGAATGGGATGGGCCGGTTAATGGGTACAAGTGGTGTGAAGTTCTTTGGTCTGGCGGGTCGAAAATAAATAAGATTGCCAACGTTGGCAGACCTTGGGTATGGATGCATAAAAAAACCGAGCTAAATCCGCCCTATAGCGCTAAGGCCTTCAAACATGGTGGAGGTAATGTATTGGTATGGGGCTGTATAGAGTCGCACATTTATGTTCGCATTCTTATCGATAATTTTTGCTGCCTTATGCCGAGTGGGAAATGCCACTGTCTTGGTAGTTTCAACAAGACAATGACCCGAAACACACTTCAAGTCTAGCCAAGAAGTGATTTTCCGAAAACGGAGTACATCTCATGACTTGGACTGCTGAATTCCCCGACCTATTGTATTGTATTTGTGTAGGGTCATCTTGCACTACGACCTAATGGTCTATTGTGCCCCCTGCTATTGCCTTGGAGAGGTTCGTTCCCTCGTTAGAGTTCCCCTCGCATCTTGATTCCATCAGAATTGTGTTTGAGGGTCATATCCTCTAGCTTTGCCTTGGCGAGAATAATTCACCTTAGAGCTCTTTCTCCAGACCAGTTTCTTTTAAGAATCTGAGTATGAGAAGCGGGTCCATGGTTGGCATATCCTCAGCTGATAATTGGTACTTGCCCAAGTATTTCAGTCTTTTGTGGGTCAGTGCCCCACATGATTCCAGAAGATGCTCCGGAGACTCACTTGACTCGTTGCAGAATCTGCAAAGGTCTTCATTTGTTATTCCTATTTTCCTTAAATGCTCCCTGAGTTTGCAATGCCCCGTTAGGAAGCCTATAGTGTTGTTCCAGGTCCTCGCCCTGTCTTCTTTCTCCATTTTCCTGAATTCTTCGCGGATGGTATGTTCCCATATTCCGCAGAATGGTTCAGGGCCAATGAAGGGTTCTGCAGCTCCTTGTCTTGCCAGTGAGTCTGCCATTTCATTGCCTTTTATCCCGACATGACCAGGTACCCAGCAAAGTGTAACTTTATTATTTCTGCCTAATTCATTTAGTTTGTTTAAGCATTCCCAAAAAGTTTCGAATTAATAACATAGGAATCGAGTGCTTTGATAGCTGCTTGACTGTCTGACAGTATTGCTATGTCACAGTTTCTATATCCTCTTTCGGGATTGAGTTGGATGCATCTGTTTATAGCATGTATTTCAGCTTGGAAGATGCTGGTACTCTTACCCATGGGCTCTGAGTGTTTCATTCTTGGCCCAAACACGCCCCTGTCCCTTCCTCAGTTCTCGAGCCGTCTCTGTACCACTTTATCGCGTGGTTACTCAGTCCATATATTGCGGATTCGTTGCTCCATTCTTTCTTATTACTTAACTTGGTGCGAAAGTTTTTCCCAAAGTTAAATTTTTAAATACTCTTATCCCTAGGGATTGCCAGAAGGGGAAGTTTTTTAAGAAGTGCGTCATATTCTTTCGAGCTGACACATTTCTCCCCTCCAATACCTTCCTTTGTCATCCTTAGGATCGTTCGCTTTGCACTTTGCTCCACTACGAGATGGAGCGGAGTCAGCTCTAAGAGTACTTCCATGGCAGTGGTTGGAAATGTTCCCATGGCCCCAGTGATACAGAGGCACGCAAGTCTTTGCACTTTAGTGAATCTTTCCCTCGTTGTGACCAGACTGGTTCGTTTTGCCCAAGCTATCGCCCCATATGTGATCGTTGGCCTCACAATGGCAAAATACATCCATCTTAGAATGTTTTTGCTGAGTCCCCAAGACTTGCCCGCAAGGGTCCTACATATCATTAGAGCGCGGGTAGCCTTTTTGGATATCTCCTCTGTGTGCTTTTTCCACATGAGTTTACTGTCTAGGTATAGCCCTGGATACTTTACCTCTTTTACCGGTGTCAGTAACACGCCCGACAGTCGGATCGGTTTTAGTTTTAGTTTTATTTTCCTCGTGAATGGTACTATCGTGGTTTTAGCCGGGTTTATATTCAACCCAGCCTGATGGCATCATTCTTGAGTTGCTTTTAGGCCCCTTTGTATAATATCACATAGGGTCTCTTCAAACTTTCCTCTGGCAATCAGTACAATGTCATCAGCATAAGCTTGACAGTTGATTCCGAGGTTTGTTAGCTTTTCAAGTAGTTCATCCGCAACAAGGCTGCACATTAGAGCAGAAAGCACTCCTCCTTGCGGACATCCCCTTGTCGTGTTGACCTTGATAACTTCTCTTGATGTTTGATTTTCTGCTGATCTTGTTGCCAGTACCTCATACATCCCTTTAGATACTGTTCTGCTTACTCCTTTCCTGTCCAGGGCTCGTTTAATAGCTTCATGCGAAGTGTTGTCAAATGCCCCCTCTATGTCTAGGAAGGCGCATATTACTGTCTCTTTTGTTTCAAGAGCTCCTTGAATAATTTCCGTCAGCTGATAGAGAGCGGTCTCTGTAGATCTGCCCGTTCTGTATGCATGCTGACGATAATGAAGTGGGGATGCGCTAAGAACATCCTCTCTTAAGTGATTATCCACAGCGTTCTCCATTGTTTTGTATGACTTCGGCTGTGCTGGGTCTTTCTTCCTCATTTTTGGTATGAACACAATTTTCGCCCGCCTCCACTGGTTTGGTATATAACCCAGTGCGAGACTACTTTTCATTATTCTGACTAGGAGTGGTAGTAGTTCCTCTTGCCCCCTTTGCAATAAGGCTGGTGTGATCCCATCCGCACCTGGTGACTTGAAAGGCTGAAAGGGGCTAATTGGCCATTCAATTCTCCCTCTGGAACAGATATTTCCTGCAATCTTCCAGTCTTCTTTCCGAGGTCTGGTTATGTTGGTCATGCTCCCTTCACAAGTATTCCGCGAACTCCCGGGGAAATGGGTTTCTAAGAGCAGTAGTGCTCTTTGTTCCTCATTTTCAGTGAAACTGCCATCTGGTTGTTTCAGTGATGTTGACATACCCCCCATCTTTGCTAGGGCTTTGTGTAATCTTGCCGCAGCAGGAGTGTTTATTATTCTTGAAACTTTCTCTTTTCGCCTTTCTCAGTTCTTTATTGTACTCTGTAAGTGCCATCCTGTAGCTTTGCCAATCCCCATTACATTTTGCTCTGTTAAACAGTTTACGAGTATCAGAGCGTAATTTTAACAAGTTGCTGGTCCACCACGGCACATCTCTTCCTCCCTTTCTGTTGTTTATGGGACAGCTTGATTCAAACGCATTTGTAATTGCGGTACTAATGCCCTCTACCGCGTTTTCTAACTCTAGATAGTGTGCCGGAGCCCTCCTATGATCAATATTCTCCAGGTTACTATCTAGCGTTTCTTTGTAGACCTTCCAGTCTGTTTTCCTAGGGTTTCTTACTGGGTTTCTCATGATACATGCACTATCTAAGTCATAAACAATGATTCTATGGTCAGATAGTGACGGCTCATCTGATACTTTCCAGTTTCTGACTAACCTACTAATGCTTGGACTACCTAGCGTAAGGTCAAGGACTTCCTCTCTGACTCTAGTAACAAAGGTTGGGGTGTTCCCTACATTGTATATATCGAGAGATTAACTAAGAATAAATTCTAATAATGACTCACCTCTGATGTTGGTGTCGGTGCTTCGCCATATTACATTGTGAGCGTTGGCATCACATCCAATCAGCAGCGGCCTTTGGAGCTTATTACAGTGCTCCACTAAGCGTTGCAGTTCTGTTGGTACAGCCGGTTCATCCCCAGCACAGTATGCAGATACGATAATTGCGGTGCGGTATACACCATTGAAACAGCATTGAATTATATCCCAAATTACCTTTACGTCTCTACACGATAGTCCTTTGACTTCTCCTTTCAGGATCCATGGCTCTTGAATCAGTGCAATGCCCAGGTTTTGTTTGGTAAACATCCTAGCTATTACGGCTGATGCCGATATGGCATGGTGGATGTTTACCTGGACGAGCTTTATATTTCTTATATGTTTGGAGGTCATCGAGCTAGTGCTCGTCGGGGGCTGTTGCCCCACCCTCCGCCAGCAGAATCTCTTCCTCCTCTAGATTGCAGTCCAGAGGGAGTGAGATAATTGTCCTGTTTATGTCCTTCTCAGATAGCGAGTCATCTGAGATGGACATAAATTCATCCGCAGTCCGAGCATCCTGCTCAGCAATCGGAGTTAGTGCTTTGACCGTCAGCGCAGCAGAATGCTCTGCTTCCGGTGGTATCCCCTGTTCAATTGGTGTCGAGTCGGTACTATGCCCTGCGCTTTCCTCCGATTTCCTGAGTCCACCCACCGTCACCTTGCCGAACCGGTAGCTCAGAGTGCAGTTTTGTGCCTTAATGCCCTCAAAAGATTGTTGGTCAATTCCGAGAGCCAGTACCTGTCCGGTCCCCTCGTTTCGACCATACAACACCTTCCACGCCTTGATGTTCAGGCCATCATTCTGCGCTTCCAGGAGTGCCAGCGTTGTTTCGTATTCTTGATCCATGCTTCGTGGAAAAATATGCTGATGGAATGAGCACGTGGTATGTCCGCATTGTCACATGCAGTTAGGCCCACTCCCTTCCATTTCTTTAACTTGGGTGCTACGGTCTTCATCCATTCCACAGTCTGTGGAGTTTCACAGTCGACCAGTAGCATGCCGTTTCTGAAATGAATGCCCTGGAATTTGAGCTTATGCTCACATCCCAAGGCCATAGCGCCATGATGGCGCTCTCTAGTGCCCTGAGGTCCTCGGCATCGAACATTTCCTGTGGATAGTTCACAGGAAGTACCGCAACCTGCCTCAGCGTGTCTTCCACTAGGTGCAGCTGCCTTAGCAGCCGCAGCATAGCTTTTGTCAGCCGAGACAGCGCTAGCATTCGCAGGCTCTGTCTTGGGCCTCTTTGCGCTCTCCTCTATCCTCAGCCTTTTCTGTACATTGCTGCCCCTCTTGGCTGAAGACACATCAGTGGAGTCGGGCTTCGTCCTGTGCTCCTCTGCTTTTTTCCTGACTACCTCAGGTACAAAGCCCTTTTCGAGGTATCGCAAGTACCGCTCAGACCCTTTCTCAGGGGGTCATCTTTGCCTCCCGGTTGCCCAGGTGGTGACATCGGCGGACAGGCTCGGTTTCTTTTGGTGGTTGGAGCGGCATTGGATTGAGGAGCTGTTGGTGCCCGAACTATGCTCGAGATCCTTATATCTTTTTCGGCCGCAGCCACCTTGCCCAAGATCCCCTGACCTAAACGCAATCGAGGATTTATGGGGGAATAACTTTTCATAAAACAAAAAAAAAAAAAACAAAAAAGAGTCGCGGCAAAATATACAGTCGGCTTGGTAGGCTATACCAAAAAGTACTTGCGGTTGGTGGACTCGATGCCCTCAAGATGTATGGCTACATATATTGGATCAAAGTGGCTATTTGACAAAGTACAAACCAATATGTTTTTATTTTTGCTAACAAGTATTATTGATGGTTTATTAATCATTTAGAAGTTGACGTTCTGGCCATGGGTAGGTAGGTAGGTAGAGGTGGCTGTTTCTTTAGATAGAAACACAATTAGCGCTAGAATGCGCCGTTTTGATACCACAAAACTCATTAATAGCCCAGGAGGTTGTCATCTCCGAGACTATGGTTGAAATACTGTCCCATGAAGCTGATTGCCCACTATTTGAACTATCTAGTTCTGTGGTACTGTCGTAGCCGTCTGGGAAGTGGGTGTTAATATGGAGATGCAGGGATTCCGCAGTGGAATCCGTCCAGCTTCCATCTCTTTTCCTCAAAAATGATGGATTGCTATGTCCTTTGGACAAAATCTTGCTCAGTCTAGCAGATTCTTTAAGGGTTGCTATAGATTGGCAGTATTCTGCCCAGCCCTGTTTTTTAGCATTTCTGATGGATTCCTTATATATTTTTAGGCTGCCAGAACTTGTTTTTATGGCAGATATTGAAGATATCTCTGGTCATCTTCCTGAGTTTAGTCAGATCTTCATTCCACCACGACGAGAGTTTCTTTTTGCTAAACCTAACTGGACACGATACTTTAAACGCAGTATTCAATGCCTTATCAAAGGTATTAACTTTCGACTCCAGTTCTGTGATTGATTCAATTTTCTGTGATGGTGTGTTACCCAGTTTTGTCTTAACTATTCGATTCTTTGTCTAGGTTATTCGTTTGTGGTTTCTAAACCTAAAGCTCAACCTTGAGATTAAAGTTGAAGATAATCCAATTATGGTCTGAAAACGACTTCAAATTGGATACTCTCCAATTTTCCACCCTTATGGTGTTGTTGTTGGTAATTAGTGTGATGTCGATGACTGATTCCCACCGAGTAAAGTTTTCCGTACTTGGAAACACAAAAGTTGGCGTATTGCCAGTATTGCAAATGGACAGGTTATTGTTGATAATGAAATCAAAAACGGACTCACCTCTCTCATTGGTTTCTGCACTGCCCCAAAACACGTCACAGCCCGTCAGAAGGTTAGTCTTTTTCACGTTGATGACGGATGCAAGACCTCTTCTGGCGGTGCCTTTCGGTTCCGGTCCATGTAGACGGATGAAATAAATAAACTCTCTTTCCCTGCATTCTCCAATTTAATCACTTTTAAATCGGCAGAGCTAAGATTGGGACAAAGAAAGGCTTTCAAATGTTTCTTAGCTAGAATACAAGTTCTGGGTTTATTACTATTATGATTGTAGAAAAGGTTGTACTGGGTGTCTTGAAGTCCTTTATCGGCATCATACAGGATCCCTGGGTAAGGCGATATTTTTTCGGTGAGAAAGACGCGCAGATTATCTGTGGCACACTGCGAGTGCCGCAGGTTAATCTGAATCAGCTTCAACATGGACATTCGAGGGAGATGCGGGCGCGATCTTCATGCCCTCCAACATCTTGTTGGTGTCGTCGACATCGTCAGCGTCGTCGGGGCCTAAAGCCCTGTAAATCTTGAGTTTGGCATACCTGGCCCTATTTTATTTATCATTTACTCAATGAATTTGTTGAGTTTTTGTTTGTTGAATTTCAAGGCTTTATATTTAAACTTGAGATCCAATGATTAAAAAAACAATTTGCAGATATTTTTAGGGTTCTACGGAACAGCCACATTTCAAACGCTTCCCGCCTTTTTATCGTTGCTTTGCTTAAAGTCCAATTCTCTGCTCCATACAAAAGTGTAGACCAAACGCAGCACTTGATTAGCCTTTTCTTCAAAGATAACTGAAGATCGCAGCCACATAATACTTTTTTCATTTGGCAGAACGCTGCTCGCCCTTGTTCAATTCTACATTTTATTTCCTCGGCTGAAGTTGCTTTGCAGTTGAATCGCGTTCCCAAGTATTTAATACTATTGACGCGGTCTACCTTTTTATCTCCGATTTTTAGCTCTGCATTGCAAACATTTCGCTTCGATATCACCATGAACTTTGTTTTCGCAATATTTATTCGGAGTCCGTATTCCTTTCCCACTCTTTTTAGTTTATTAACCATGTTGTTCAATTCTTCTTCGTTTTTTGCAATGATTATTGAATCGTCAGCATACCTAATGTTCTGTATTTTCAACCCGGTAAACGCAATTCCTCCCTCTTCATCCTCAAAAGTTTCTTTAAAAATTTGTTCGGAGTACATATTGAATAAGGGGGGCGATAAGATGCACCCTTGCCTTACTCCTCTAAGAATTTCAATTTCTTGAGATTCTACTCCATCCACCTTAACATATGCTTTCTGATTGCAGTAAAGGGATTCAATGATATTCAGGTCTTTGCGTCGATTCCTTTGTTTTTTAGCATTTCTATTAACTTTCCATGGCGTAGTTTATCGAAAGCTTTTTCATAATCTATGAAACATATGTACAGATCTTGGTTTACTTCCATGTTTCTTTGCGCTAAGATAAGATATATAAGATATTTAGCTTCGCGCGTTCCGAGTCCTGCTCTAAAACCAAATTGGGTATCTTCTTCTAATTTTCTGTAGATTCTATTATGTATTATCTTTAGAAATATCTTCAGCATATGACTCATTAAGCTGATTGTTCTGTGGTCTTCGCATTTGGTGGCATTGCTCTTTTTAGGAAGTGTGACGAAGGAGGACTTCAACCAGTGTTTCGGAATTTCTCCACTTTGGTAAACTTTGTTGAACAAATCCACCAACACTGTTATATTTTCCTCATCTATCATTTTTATGAGCTCATTTGGCAGTTCATCGGGACCAGTTGCTTTTCTGTCCTTTGCGTTTCTGATAGCTTTGCTTATTTCTCCTGCTATTATTTCAGGGCCTGACATTTCCATTGTTTGTTGGCGTTCAATTCGATGATCTTCAAAAAGCTTTCTTATGTAGTTCTCCCATCTTCTGAGCTTTTCATTTGTTTTTATCAGGATATTGCCATTTTCATCTTTTATATTTCCTTGTTGCTTCTTGCGATTTTTGCCAGTTATTTCTTTGAGCTTTTTGTGCATATTGAAAGTATCATAGCCTTGATCATATGTTTCGATTTCCCTGCACTGTTCACTCCAATATCTATTCTTTGCATCTCTTATTTTTCGCTTAATCCGGGTGTTTATATATATTAGGATTCTGTTTGGCTCTTCTTCGTTCTTCCATCAAATTTAGTATCTCGTTTGTCATCCAGCTTCTTTTTGGTCGCCGGGCTCTGGGTTTTAGAAACCTTTTTCCCGTTATTATTAAAGCTGCTTTTACTTTTGCCCATTTATTTTCCACTTCTACATCATTGCTCATATTTGTTTTAATTTGAACCAATTTGCTGTTAATGTCTCTGGCGATTCTTATTTTGGTTTCATGTTCTTTCAGGAGATTTATATCTATTTTATTCTCTTGGGTCTTTCTTCTCAATTTCTTAAGCCTTATTTTGAGTGTTGCTATTACAGGGTTGTGATCCGAGTTGATGTCAGCACCTGGGTAAGTTTTCACTGATGTCACTCCGTTTCTGAATCTTTTATTGATTATGATGTAATCTATTTGATTTCTTATGACCCTTCCATTTGTGTTGTGCCTTGGTGCAGTCCATGTATATAATCTTCTCTTTGGTAATCTGAACCAGGTGTTCATCACTGCTAACTCCTTCAGTTGACAATACTCTAGTAGTTTCTGACCCCTTTCGTTTCTTACCCGAATTCGCCAACCGTGTCACCGACTCTTCCTTTGCCGATCTTAGCATTGAAATCTCCCAAAAGAATATTGATTTCCTCCCTTTTTGTCACTGTTAGTGCCTGATCAATTTCTCTATAGAATACATCTACTACTTCCTCATCATGACTGGTAGTCGGGGCATATACTTGAATAAGGTTGATTGTTGATTTTTCGTTTTTCATTTTCATATTCATCACTCGATTAGATATCCTGACTACTCCTGTTATTAATTTCTTTAATTCTGTTTTAATTATTATTCCTACACCGTATCTGTGCCGCCCTTCTGCCGAGCACGCATAATATAATGTAAAATTATCCTTTGTTATTTCTCCGTTCCATTTCCGCTGAACATCACTCACGCCTAGGATATCTATATTTAATCTATTTGTTTCTTTAATTATGTTTTCCAATTTGCCTTCGCTATGCATATTTCTGACGTTCCACGTTGCAATTTTTAGATACCCACCGGGGATTCTTCGCACCCTCTGACCATTTAAGGTCCGCCGGGGACTTAGGGCCATTTGATTTGTTTGTGTATTCATTTGGATGATTTTAAAACGAGGGAAAAATTTACTGTGAGGTGGTTTCCCGTTGCCTTCCTCACATTTTCATTTTGCTTACTGTAACTATTTACTGAACCTGCTATTATTCTTATCTAAGCCGTACCTTATACTAATTAATCATATGCATCTCTATCTTCTTTTATACGTACTTCATATCTTGTATTTCATTTAATTTTCTCGACTCTTATCTTTTAAACTCTTAACTATTAGCTATTGACTCTGGGTATGCCTATTTGATGGCGGCATTACTCGCCATTTTTAATAGTAGCGTTTTTGGAATTGTGGCATTTCTTGGGGAATTCGTTCCCAAGCGAAATCCCATCACTTCCTGATACTACTATCATCTGCTTCTCTTAAATTTTGTCCGTGCAACTAAGTCCTTTCCGAATGTCCATCTCCTATCCTATTATCAAAATCCTGCCCGTTTCCTTATAATCCCTGCCTTATTCCTTGCCTTCGTCTTATTTGATTTTCGCGCGACTTACATAGGGGATTACTTCCTTCATATTTTGTATATTTTCTTTAACTATTTTATTTGACTTTCCTGTATTATTATGGAGTTCCATAGCTCCTCTTTTCGTTTTTGTTTCATTGTTATCCTCATTCGTTTTTCCGCTGTTTTTCTTCTCTGGAGATTTCACTCTTTTGTTAATTGGATTATTATCGTTTGACCTATTATTTTCTTCCATGTTTCTTTTTATCTCTTCTATATTTATATCCTTCATATATAATTCTTTCCCATTGACAACTATTTTGTTTCCCTTAATGTAGGCACTCGCGCCTAGTTGACTTAGCTCTGCCAGCATTTTCACAGCATTAGATCGCTGTATACGTTCTTCTTTGGTTAGATCATTTCCAATGAAACACTTTGTTCCTTTCAGACTCGATTTAGCCCGAAGAATTTCTAATTTTTTACGAAGCGATGTGAGCTGGACTAGGGTCGGTCTGTCTTTACCCTCTTCTTCTTTTCCAATTCTTCTTATTAGTATTTAGTTAGTATTAATTGAGTTTATGAATCCTACCGAAATGAGTGTTGTTGCATTGTGGTGGAAAGGTGAAAGATTATTAAGAGCGGTTTCTTTTGTGTGTGTAATGCTGTGAGTGAATATTAACTTTTCATTAAAGTGTCTGAATTAGATTAATTGTTTGTATTTGGTTTTGAATTTCCAACCTATACTTACCGTTATTATTTCTCTATGTCACATAACATTTTCGATAGTCCCAAAATGAAAATACAGAGTGTCCCAGTTAAGAGGTATAATCCTTTAAGGGGAGATTCCTGAATTTCCGGCGAACAAAAAATCGTATGGCAGGGGGGGTCTATTTTTACCCCAGTTCGAGTTATAGCCCGTCAAAGTGGGACACTTCCGATTTAGAGGTATAACCACTTTAAATGGTATAACTTTTGAAATATTATAGCTACAAAAAACGGTTTTAAACATTGTATCTCTGTATCCAACAGTCTGAATCAAAATTATCCAAGCAAAAAAAAAGGCAATCACTCAATTAAATCTTGTAACCCCAATTAATAAAGTACGCATTAAATAAAAACACTGCAAGTAACTAAAATGTATATGGTAGTCAAACCGAGCTCTCATATGCAATTGAAAATTTCCCGGTCCGGAGCATTGGTTCCCAAACTCTTTACTCGACCCGGCCACCTCATCATCTGCCACTTTAGTCTTTTGGGTAAGTCGATGTCGCTAAACAAATTCGTAAAAATTATTCTTCGTTTGATCTCAGCGCTAGTGTCGATGTCTGAATTAATCACTGAGCTTAAGTAGACAAAGTCGCTAATTACCTCAAAGTATATATACATATATGTATGTATCTGTCTAGGGTGAAGTTTTGTCCGCGGCATCAATGTTGGTTGTTTTTGTTGTTTTTTTCTTTCTGATAGCATATATACCTATGTACATACATATGTATGTATGTACATATGTATGTATGTACTTGGCCTTGCCTTCATTGACAGTTAAATTCATCTTCGTCGCTTTCGTCAAAATACTCACGAATAAGCCACTGACATCGCGTTGCGTTCTTCCGATTATGTCAACATCATCGGCGTATGTGAGTAACTGGGTGAACTTTTGAAAGATTTTTTCTCTGGTGCTGGCTCTTTTTAAATGCTATCATACGCGGTCTTAAAATCGATTTGAAGTTTCTCGTTTTTTTTTTTCAAGATTTGCTGTAGCTTAAATCACACCGATATCGATCGATCGTTATATGTGTTTTCTGATAAAAAAAAAAGTCTAACCTTGACAGTCCAGATAGATTTCGTGCTTACTGAAATGATCTGCGGAGAAAAAATCCTCCAAAATCCAGCAGCAGTTTCTGAGTGTAAGTGTTATGGTAAAAGGCGCTTTTTAATCATGGGGAAAGTTGTCTTTATGCTTTATTGCCACCAAATTTAATTCAGAAATGTACACAGAAATGTTAGAGAGAGCACTAATTCTATTTTTAGATGATGTGGAAGCGGTCGGAGAAAGATATTTTATTTTTCAGCAAGATAATGCTGCTATCCATGTGTCGAGGTGTTCTAAGGAGTGGTTTTCCTCCAAGGATATCCCTTTACTTGAGTGGCCAGCACGCATCCCTGCTATGAATCCTATTAAAAACTTTTGGGGAATAATAGCAAGGGCTGTTTGTAAAAATGGACGACAATATCCCACATTGGCTTCGCTAAAGCAGAAATTAAAGGAATCATGGCAGCAGATATCTGAAACAACAATTTTTAATCTTGTTAACTCCATGCCAGACAAAATTTTTGCTTCGACTCAAAAGAACGGAACACAGACGAAATACTTTTAACAAATTTATCCTTTTTTTATTAAAAAAAAAATTACGTTTTTTCTAAGTTTTTTGTTCCTGCGTTTAAAGAAATTTCGCATTCAAATAGCATTTTCGTAACGAAAAAAAAAAAAAAAATTAATTTATATATTTTCTTTTCATCATAAAATTAGATATTTTATTTAATATCTACCATCACTTCAGGTTTATTTTTCATTTGAAACCGCATCAATGTCAAGTTATAAAAAAATATCCCAATGCGGTTATATGTAGATATTTCGGTCACTGTGTTATTATATTAACATAGTTTTTTGGCTCATCACACTCGAGCGTATCGGATTCCCCCTTTTTAAAATCCCGTTTTTTAATATGCCTGTAGTGACCGGTGCACTCGGTATATTGAGCCAATGATGATATATCAGAACAAACATAATTATATTCACAAAACTAAACTAAACTAATTATAACGCCAAAACTATGTATCTCAATTACGATGATCACGCCTGCGCTACTGGCTATTGACTGACGTAGCCGAGCGAATACTCCTACACAGAACCCTGTGTGCGGCCGCTGTTTGAGAGAGCAGGCGAGTGTATACCAATCTGTAGTTGTGGGAGAGCATGCGCCTACATGCTCGAATCGGCAGGTCGCCACAATGCCCATCAAAAAAGTTTTTAAATACCGTCTGCTAAAATCCCGGTTTTTTAAAATAGTGTAAAAATTTCGCTTATTCGAAATCCCGATATTATAACCTTGCATTTTCAAATCCCGTTTAATCTCGCTTTCACCGTTTCTCAGAATTCCACTTGACGGCTGAAATCAACAACGAAAAACTCACGAATGAGACAAAATCTAGAAAGTACAAAAATCTCGAAAAAACTTTATAGAAAAAATCTCGAGAAAAAATTTTAATTTAATTTAACTATTTATTAGTTCAAAAAAACTTCTAAAATCCAATTTTGCATATACATACATATGTATGTATATCAAAAATTTTCTTAAATCTAAAAAAGTTTGTTTTCATTTTGATACTTAAAACTAGGTTGTAAAATATTTGCGCACCTTATTATTTTGTGAACTAGTTCGCCTTTATATAATTACCCACATATTGTAAGTTTCTCTGTAGGTAAATAGGGAATAGTCAATTTCTTTATCTTAAATATAAAGGTTAATACATTAAATCTAAGTCTTTGTTTAACACATCCATTTTAACTATCTAATTATGTCAACAAAATGGGTTCTTAAAGGACATTTTAGTACACATCTCATTACTTGATTTCGTAAAATTTGTAGGTTATCGTGATTTCCTGCATTACACAAAAATAAAATTAAAGAGCAATAGTCAATATGTAGTAAAAGAATAGAGTTATTGCACATTTCCTCGAGATTCTCTTTCTTATTCCATACAGAAAGTTTATTTTTTTTATATCCGTATATTAAAAAATAGTTTATTGTCTACTATTATGCTTATGTACATTTGTATTAATACTGCAATCCCTAGCAACAATACACATTCTTTTGGTTTTCAAAACTTTCAATTTGAGTTTTTACATAACCACATAAATAAATTTTTAGCATCACAATTAAGATTACTTTCACAAAGTTTTAAGTTATTTCCCACAATATAGATTAATGTATCATCAGCGAATAGAGAAATCTCTGAAAATTTGAGACAATTCTTCATATCATTCACATATAATAGAAATAAAGTAACACCCAAAATTGTTCCTTGGAGAACCCCTAAGTTCACTGTTTTGGCCGATGAGTAGACTTCGCCTAGTTTCACCCTTTGTGTCCTTGTAGTCAAGAAAGATTTTAACTATCTTTACTATAATTTATTCAATAATATAGTCCTGTCAACAATCTCGAATGCTCTTTTCAAGGCCAGAAAAAGTGCCAACACAATATTGCGTCCATTTCACGTTTCCACTCACTTAGTGCGCATCGTTAACGCTGTTTCCGTTGAGTGCTCTTTACGAAATCCTGATTGTTCTTCGCAAAGTGTTTCATTTTGAGTAAGGAAATCCTCCAATTGTATGCACAATACTTTTTCCAAGATTGGACAATGGGCATCATGTTTATCGGACGAAATTGTTCCGTTTTTTTGTACTTTTTTCTTTTTCCACTTGTACAACAATCGATTCCTTTCATGAGCTACGAAACACATCTTCCACCAACGATGTATTTATAATATTTAGTAATAAAGGAAAATTATCTTCCTCACAATCCAAAACAATGTTTACATTTAGGCCATAAAAGTCATTTTTGATTTTCATGCTTTTAATTATTTGTTCCATTTCAACTCTATTGATTTCCCTAAATTTGAAAGTATTTACTGCTTTTGTTATATTAGCAATGTACTGGATATAGGGTATAATTTTATTTATTTCAATCACACTATCGACAAAGAATTCATTTAATTTGTTAGCGATGTCCACATTATTCCTTATTTTGAAGTTATTCACTTCAAAATTTCGCACAATTCCTGATGTACTTCAGATAAAACTTTGGTTTCTCTTTGATTTTGTTCTCAATATAATTGTTTTTAATTTCTATACATCTGTTTTTATACTTGTTTCGTACTTTTCTGTATCTTTCATAATAGAACTTATTTTATACAGTCTTATTTTGTTTTGTTTAAGTTCACTCAATTCTGCGTTAAACCACTCAACATAATATGGTTTTGGACTGAAGATTTTAATAAGACTATCTAGACACGATTTAAAACACACTTTAAATTCTTTTTCCACATTTAATATACTATTTCTATTTACTATGCTCCCAAAATTTCTATTTATTAATTCCGTTGAAAATTTTGATATATCGTATTTTACATATTTTATAGGTTTTTCCTTTTTATTTACATGCAATTCAATTTCAATTGTTTCATGATCTGATATTATACTTTTTTTTATTAATTTCCACTTCAATGATTGAGATATGATCACCTAAAACATAATCTATAAGTGTAGATGTCGATTTTGTGTTTTTCGTGTTTTCTGTTACTAGTTGCCGTAAACCGAATTTGTTTAATATCTCCACGTCAAATTTTCGCTTAATAATACTATCCGCGCTATAGTCTATATTAAAATCACCAGCTACACTGACATTTTCATTAAAATTCAGGTTACTTTCTATAAATTTACTTAGAGTTGCATTTAATTCCGATACACACATTATATCTGATCGATACACACCAATAGCATTCCAACATTCATTTTGACACTTAATATTTATCATTAATATCCACGTTTTATGGTTAACGGATTTCTCCTAAATTTTAACTGACTTCATGCTTCTATGCACGTATATAATTACTCCTCCAGTATGCCTTGAGTTCGATGCACAGTTAAAAGCCTTATAGTTAGTTAGCTTATATTCATTTTCCTTAATATCCACCGTAATGTGTGGTTCACTTAGTATTATAAAATCAATTTATCAATTTATTTTTGTGTACTAATTACTCCAAAACAGCAAAGTTACCGGAAAGTGCTTGAATATTTAAATAGATCCCATTTATGGAATTTGTCTGCTAGTATCCGATTCTCTTATTTTTGGCTTCGAGTTTATTTAAAGTTTATTCAAATACACTTGGCAATACCTGTTTAGTGTCGAGTGTTTGTCATCAAGCCCCAAATTCAATTTTACGTTTACACAGCTGCAATTTATGAACATTATTATAGATTCCTTATTGCACTCACTCGTTCAATGATTTTCCAGGCACTTTAAACAAGTCTCCTCCTTATTCTTACTGATGATTTATGGTTGAATCCTTTACATTTGAAACGGCTCGGCTGACGTTTCCAATATAGGAAATCGACTTTGGACTTAAAATTATTTTTTTTACTTAAAATATTTTATTCTAAGATATCCTTTGTAAAAACTTAGATTACTGCTTTTGTTATATTATCACTGTACTGGATATAGGGTATACTTCCATTTATTTCAACCACACTATCGGCGAAGAATTTATTTAATTTGTTAGCGAAATTTGTTGTATTTTTTAAATCTTATTAAAGTTTTCGAATTTGACTAGTAAAATGAATGTTTTCTTCCTTATTAACTCACATAAAGGGTGTTTAGTCGACTTGTAGTGCTATGTTTACCCAATTTAACATAAAGTGACTTAAAACGATTCTTAATTTTTTCTTTATAGGGTGTTAAAATTAAACAATTATTAGTTTTAACGGTTTTTAGAAAATGGAAATCTTCCCCGATTTCGATGAAATTTCAATACATGATAGCAGGCATTTTTCTTGGAATTTTGATTTTTGACTCTTCTCTAATAAACTTAGCCCCAGCCGTCTGCCAGTTGTTGGCACCCCCTTAGGTGAGCGACGAAGTCCCGTGAGCGTCTAAACCACTCCGGAAAGCGGAGTTTAAATAAATTAATCGCACGAAGCGCGCCAATTACCCACTGTTGGCTATACATATGTATGTATATGTACGTAATTAGTTTTGAAGGGGAAAACCTTTTCGAAATAACTACGAAAATCATCCACATTTAATTAAATTTTAATTGACTAAAAAAAATAGACTGGATCCTTTTGAGAAGTTATTGAAAAACCGTTTTACATGTTTACGGAGATTTTAATAAAAAAACCGTTTTACATGTTTACGGAGATTTAAATAAATAATTGAAAGAAAAAACACTTCGCTTTTTTTGTTCATTCCATACTATTTAATTGATCTTGTTTTTGATTTGTTTATAGCTATTAAGTAATAGCAACATGAGTTAAAGATAAAATTTCGAAGAAAAAATAACAATTTTATTTTGTAGTACCTATTATTAACTTCCTCAAAAATTTTGTTGTTGTTATGCTTTTAATACCTTTTTACACGAATTAAAAAATTTTGCGAATTTCCTATATTGGAAACCCGCCCCTTTAATGGGCAAAACACAATGTGGCGCTCGCGCGGTCGTTCTCTACCTACTCGTTAAACCATTTTGAGCTTATTATGAAGCGTAAGAGGCTCTTAATGTCAAAATTCATCAGGTCGCCTGTATCGTTGTAACAGCGGGCTCCTAAGTGAAGCTTCCTTCTACGGGTAAGAGCTGGGCCGTAGATGGACCGTTAATAACTTTAACCCTTTCGATATTTTGATGCCATATGACATCACTTTAACGCTAATTTTCTCTCTGTGAGCATATTTTTTGGTTTTCGTTTTACTATCAATTTCCTGAGGTATCTGTTCAAGCATTTGAGGCAAAAACAAATTGGTGGCCATCAGTTAGTGTTGTTTTAGATGCCGTGCAAGGAAGTTTTGCAAAAATTGAGAATTTTTTCATCAGAAGGCTATGCTTATGATTAATTTTTTTAAAAGATAACCATGAAATATCCTTAGAATTCCTAACTAAATTTGTAGATAAATAAACGTACAATAAAAAAAAAAATAAGCCTATACGTTGAGTCTTTTCACTTTAGAACCAATACTAAAGAAAAATTCTTTTTCGGTGGCTGACCTGGCGAACGCCAGGACACACTTAGACCAAAGAGTAGGTCCATTGTGATACCACATATTTGGTAGACCGGAGGAAGTCACCGGGAACTCGGGGAAAAACCTATGCTTATCCCAGGGTGTTGTGACTGGGATTTGATTGTGCCTAAAGCGGCTAAGTGTACCGTGAAGGTAGCGGGTGCAAGCGAGTGTTGGGGGTGACTGACTCAATCGAACCCTTTGTACTGTTCTGCAATTAGCTAGATAGGGTAACTGATTCAGTTTAACCCTAGTGCTGAAGGTACCGTGTAGGTAGTGGGGTGCATAGGAGTATTAGAGTGACTGATTCAATCGAACTCTTGGTACTATTATGCGGTTGATGTTGCCTAGGTGGGTGACTGATGCTGAGAGTACCGTGTAGGTAGTGGGGTGCATAGGAGTATTAGAGTGACTGATTCAGTCGAACTCTTGGTACTATTATGCGGTTAATGTTATCTAGGTGGGTGACTGATACAATCGAACCCTTATGACCTAGATAAACCGTGGAGGTAGCGAGGGTGCGTAAGAGTAGTAAGAGGTGACTGATTCAATCGAACCCTTTATACTGTTATGCACTTGAACTAAGTAGTATTTATACTAATGGGGAGTTTGGTTTTTCTAGGTAGGGTGACTGACTCAATCGAACCCTTGAACCTAGGTGAACCGTACAGGTAGCAAGTAGATTGCATATAGGTAATTTAGGTGACTGACTCAGTCAACCTTTGTTACTGATATGCAGTCGAATGATGTGTGATTACTAGTGTTAATCTAGTGAGTAGTGAGAGGGTCACCTGTCGCCCTTGGGAGGTGACTGTTGCAGTACAAACCTCCTATGGGTAGATGGTGACAATACGATGACGGGTGCGTATGGTGATTGAATCATTCTAACCTAATGCTTTGTTGCAGATAACTATGAGTTACTTTACGATGCTAGAAGGTGTAAAATATATATGTGTATAGTGTCAGCTGAACCAGTTAGATTTTGATATAAATCTCTGTAGATTTATGATGTCTATGTTGGACAGATCACTTAGATCTTCAAAGAAGTAATTGCCTAGTATTTTCTTTCTTAAGTTAGCTAACGCTGGGAATGTTCCTAGGAGGTGGAGGTTATTTCCCTCCTCTTCCTCATCTCTGCAACTTCTGCAGAAATCGTTTGACAGGACTCCTAATCTGATGGCGTGCCTACTTATCAGGCAGTGCCCTGTAATTATTCCTACTTTTTTAGTTTTCTTTACGTCTGGTATGGGCCAGATTTTCCTGGTCGATATGCACGATATTTCTTGTGCCTCATTAGACATTCGAAGTTTTATCGTTTGTATTGGGGGTGCCGGTACGTCTCTGTTATCAGCTAGAAGTAATCCGGTGCCTAGTTTTTGCGGCATTGTTTGACCAACTTAGATCTTATTTTAGGCGTTTCCAGAGCTTTAATCGCCGACTGACTGTCTATGTAAAGGACGATAGACTTACCATCTATCGGGTACAAAGAGAGTCTGCGCGCTGCTTCACGAATAGCCGATAGTTCCGCTTGAAAAATACTACAGTAGTCTGGGAGTCGGAGAGCTGCGTTTAGCAGAGGTACAAATACAAATACTTGGCGCAACAGACGTATATCGTCCAGGGCATAGCTTCTCGCGACCATTCGTGTTGTGCGTGTTATATTTTTCACACAAATGGAAGGGACCTACAGTTTAGAGCCATATCCAAAAGACAAATTGAGAAGCTTTCTCTTGACAGTTATTACTCTCGGACGTTTGTCAGACATTCGCGAGAGGTGGGACCGTGAAAAAACCTTTTTGGTGTTTCTGGGATTCGAACGTCGAACCTTCCGCTCAGCGATCCAACGCACTAACCACTTGAGCCACGGCAGAGGTACATCAGAGAATATTCCCAGACCTGTACCTTCCGATGTTTTGGATTCATCTGTGTAGATTTCAATTGCGGCGTTGTTTAGAATATTACCATTTTCCCATGCTGATCTGTCTGGGATAATGGTATTATATTTTATATTAAAATCAATAAACGGGGATAAGTAATCTGTATCCCTTATATTGGAGTTAAGTAGTATTTTTATATGGCTAATTGGTGAGTCTGACCATTTTAAAGATTCTTTAAGTCTTAAGGCTGCTTTAGAGGCTACCATTTTCCCGAAGATATCAATGGGAAACCTGTGTAGTAGAGTCTCTAAGGCGGCCGTGGGAGTGGACCTGAGAGCCCCTGTGATGCATATGCATGCTGATCGTTGTACTCGTTCCATAGAGTTGGTATTGCTCTTGATTTCAAGTGCAGGCCACCAAACGAGAACGCCATAAAGTAGAATTGGTCGAACTACCGCCAGGTACAGCCAGTGTATTATTCTCGGTTGAAGACCCCATTTAGGACCAAGAGCCTTTTTACAGGTGTAGATGGCGATTTCTGCTTTCTTGGTTCGGTCCTGAATATTCTGTTTCCAGTTGAGTTTACTGTCAAGGGTTAGACCTAAGTATTTTGCTTTATCCGTAAAGCTGAGTTCCGTGTTTCTAAGCTTAGGCGGAGTTATGATTGGAATTTTATATTTCCTAGTGAATAATACAAGTTCTGTTTTGGACGGATTTACGTTGAGTCCAACGTTATCAGTCCATTTTGCTGTTATATCTAGCGCTGAGTCCATTAGATCTCTTAGGGTCTGTGGGAATTTCCCTGAAATGGCTATGGCGATGTCGTCTGCATATGCTACGACCTTATAGTCTTTGTTTTCTAGTGAAATAAGTAGCTTATTCACTACTAGTATCCAAAGTAGCTTATTCACTACTAGTATCCAAAGTAGCGGAGAGAGATCACCTCCATGGGGTGTGCCTCTGTGTGCTAGCCTTTTAGTTGAGTAGTACCCGAGCTCGGACAGAATTTGTCTGCTGTTCAGCATTTGTTCTATCCAGATCCGGAGGCAGTGATCAACTTCCATATGTGCGAGTGCACTTGTGATGGATTCTGTTTTGACGTTGTTGAAGGCTCCTTCAATATCAAGAAAAGATACCATAGTAAATTCTTTAACGGCTAGTGATTTTTCAATTGTACCTACTAGCGAGTGTAGAGCTGTTTCCACCGAGAAACCTTTACGGTAAGCATGTTGGGAGTTGGATAAGGTATGTTCCTTGAGTTTCGAGCGAATATAATTATCAACTAGTCTTTCTAGAGTTTTTAAGAAGAAAGAGGAGAGACTAATTGGTCTGAAATCTTTTGGAGTGTAGTGCGAGGTCTTACCGCCTTTCGGTATGAAGACCACCTTAACTTTTTTCCATGAGGAGGTGGTGTAGCGGAATTTGAGGCAGCTATTTAAGATCTGGTATAGCCAGGGGGTTAAAAGCTTTATGGCCTTTTGTAGTTCCACTGGTGTTATACCATCCAATCCTGGGGATTTGTATGGGTGGAAACTATTAACAGCCCATTGTAACTTGTGAGTGGTAACTATCCCATCCGGAACATCCAGGTTTGAGTGCGGGTGCGATATAGATATGTTTGTATCTATCGAGTTTCCTGGGAAGTGAGTATCCATGAGAAGATCTAATGTTTCTTCTGTGGACTTGGTCCAATCACCGTTAGGTTTCTGGATAAAGCTAGGCATATTAGGGGATTTGGAAAGTATTTTCCTCAATCTACTGGAATCGTTTGTCTTTTCTATATTACTACAGAATAGTCTCCACGATTCTCTTTGAGCTTTCCTTAACTCTCTTTTATATACCTTAACACTGTTCTTATAGTTGTCCCAGTCTTCTGGAGAACGTGAATTCTTAGCTAAATTAAACTGTTTCCTACTATTTTTTCGTAGTTTTGCTATGTTTACATTCCAGTAGGTGGCTTGCTTCCATTTTTGTGTCTACTGATCGGGCAAGCTTTTAAGAAGGCTTTATCCATTGATTTGGACACTTTGTCTACCATTTGGTCAATTTCGGATGGTGAACTTGGTTGAAAGATTTTATTGTTAAGTTTCTTGTTTAAATATGAATTATAAACTTCCCAATTAGTGTTCTTAGGATTCCTAAATGATTTTATTGGGGGTTTGGTAAATTCCAGACTAAATTGTAGGTAGCGATGGTCCGAAAAAGATACATCCTTCGATACCATCCATTTCACAATATTTAGCTTTGGGGAGTTGGTGGCTAAGGTAATATCTAATACTTCCTGCCTAATTTTATTAATAAAAGTAGGTTCTGAACCTATGTTACATACTATGAGGTTAGTTTCTAAGAGGAATTCAAAAGGACACTCACATCGAGTATTTGTATTAGTGCTTCCCCAAAGGTTATGATGTGCATTCGAATCTGCACCTATCACTATGGGGATGTTGCCTGTCTGGGCTGATTTAATCGCCTCGCGTATATTGGTTGCTGATAAGGGGCCTGTGTCGTCGTAGGGCAGATATGCCGACGATATCCATAACCTTTCTTTCCCGCTGCGGTCTAACTTCACACATGCAAAGTCTGAATCGCTGAAATTTGGTAAGAAGAAGGCTTTGAGATTATTTTTCGCTAAAATGCAGGATCTTGGTTTACCTAATCCTTTTGCATAGAACAAAGAATAGTTATTTGCCCTTAATCCAGCTGTCCGATTGTCGCTTGTTACCCAAGGTTCCTGGATAAGCGCAATGTCCTCTCCTCCTGTCTGCAGGCGGAGTATTAAATTAGCAGAGGCTGCTCTGGAGTGGTGGAGGTTAATCTGTACCAGTCGGAGCAACATTACTGACTGATACAGATTCACCACTATTATGCTTGTTTGGCTCGATTATCGATTTATCGCCTGCTGACTCAGCTGACGATTTCTCGATTGGGTTTGAGGTGGTGGCTATCGGTTGCGACTGAGACGGAGGGCTATCCGATTCGGTATCCAGTCCCAGGCTATTGAGAGGCATCATCTTGGGACCTTGGTCTTTTTGACGTTAAGTCTGTTTTGGGCACAAGACCCGAGCGACCTCCTGACTCAGTTTGACTGCTCGGAGTGGTTCCCGAAGGTCTGTTTTTCGCAAGATCACCCGACTCGGGTTGACGCTTGCTTTGTGCGGTTGGGCGTGAGGGCTTGTGGGGTAGCCTCTTGCTGTCAAGTGGCACACTCCTACTCGAGGAAGGGGCCTGTCCTCCCGACTCGGGTTGATTGCTGTCTTCAGCGAGAATACTTCCTGCCCAGCGTAGCGTGTCTTTGTCTTTTTGCTCCCACGTTTCCTCTGGTTTTTTCGAGTATCCGTGTGAGCAAATGTTTAGCCAAGCGAATGTTTTTGTGCTTTTTAGCATTGGGAGAATTCCTCTTCTGGATAGCGCGCCCGCAACGTGCCGATACGGCTCTTGCTTGGGACTCCGCGTCTGAAAGGGAAGGGTCGGTGGATCTGGACTCAGAATCCGAAGGATTAGCGTAGTCTGTCGTGTCTCTGTAGGCATGTCTGTCGGTCGGTTCGTTGTCCTTGTTAGTAGCGGTAGTCGGAGGCGTAGCCTTAGAAGTTGTTATAATTGTTTTTTGTTTTTTTAGTTTAGGTTTTGTTGTATTTAAATTCATGGTCCCACGAGTAAGCCGGTGAGAAACGTCCACCGCCAGCATAGCCGGTTTTACTGGCGGTAAGGCTAATTACGACAGGCCCTGCCAGGGCGCCTGAAGGAGCTCGTTAGCGACTGATATATCCCTGAGCCTTTCATCCCTGGACACGGTTTACATAAACGCTCACACCACCCCTTAGAATGGGTTGACAACACTTTAACTTCAGACATCCTCCCCTGGAGACCGTACAGCATGGGTGGCCCTACTGCAATCGCTCTTCGGGATCATTAGATCCTTACTGAGCATCTCCACCGCGACAAGGTACGTAGTCGAAGAAGATGAGAAGCCTCAGTAACAACAAACAAAAAAATGTTTTACCTTTAACACAAAAAAGACGTACCGAAAGGGTTAATGTTTCAAGATTCATAAAATCTCTTCATTTAACTGTGAAAATAATTACAAATTTTTACAACAAAGGAAACAAATTTTTGTATTTGGCCTTATTTCAAGGCAACATAAGAATAGACTTTAGCTTTAGGCGCCTGTCTGACAGTTGTTGACATAGCGGAGCGATGGGGCGGATAAACCCCCCAGGAAAGCGGAGTTTATTAAATTAACCGCGCGCAGCGCATCACTAACTCTTGAAACAATGGTAGCAATTCGGGCGCGCGGATTTTTCAAAATGAAATAAATAGTTTTAGCTGCAAAAGCGAGGTTATAAAAAACAAGAATAGAGGAAACGGGGTTATAAAAAGCGGGACTATGGAAAACAGGATAATAAAAAGCGGGATTTTGAAAACCGGGATTATAAAAGTATTGCACCCAACCCATCACGCTCGTATATCGTACATCTTCCACTTTCGTACAACATCTGGATTCGTCAGCTGTACTAGAGTACATTTTCCTTTTCAAACCTACAGTAGAAAGTAATGTCCTCAGCTTTTTTATAGTTATTATTCCTATCAATTGCGTAAATAAGAGACTGTTGACAAAAATATACATCGCCCCTGAAAATACGAAATAGGAATTGCTATAAATTGAGCAATTGAGCAGCCTCTACGAGCAAAACAGAACAACTGTTTGGGACGGTAGCATATTATCTAACTTGTTTAAGTAAAACCAGTTAGCGAAAAAGAGACGGCAGAACATATTCTTCGCATTTGTCCACGAGCCACAACAAAAACATTACTCCACTTGGCGCGGAATTCTGTCAGTCCAGCAGAAATTAAGTACCTAGAACTAAAGCTACAATGAGGTATATTAAGAGCTTCAATATATGTACATAACTTGTGATATATTATATGGACCAGTACAAAAGATCTTATAGGTTGCAGTGCACATTGCGGGCCCTAGTATAGTATAGTATAATATAGTATATATGTATGTGCATACATAAGTGTACATACAAAACTTTTAATTTTTCGCAAATGCAAGCCACACTATAATACAAATTTTTAAAATAAAATGAACTCTCTTTTTCTTTTCAGATAGCAACGGAAGTACATAGACAAAAAATAACGACAATTGGAGGACAAAATATAGAATAATATCTTTTAAATTTAGACCGTAAAAGAAACAAAAAATGACTACGGACATATCAATTGTTCGTTGGGATCCTAGCCAGGGACCTGGGTCCGAATATATTGACGAATACGAATATGATGGAGGAAATTCTAGTTCACGTTTGTTCGAACGTTCACGCATCAAAGCACTTGCCGTTGAACGTGAAACCGTTCAAAAGAAGACATTCACTAAATGGGTTAACTCACATTTGTGTCGAGTGAATTGTCGAATAGCTGACCTCTATGTAGATATGCGAGATGGTAAAAATTTGATTAAACTACTAGAGGTGTTATCTGGTGAAAGACTACCTAAACCGACGAAAGGCAAAATGCGAATTCACTGCTTGGAAAATGTTGACAAGGCGTTGCAATTTCTGAGAGATCAACGAGTGCATTTAGAGAACATCGGGTCTCATGATATTGTGGACGGCAATGCATCATTAAATTTAGGATTGATTTGGACAATTATTTTAAGATTCCAGGTAAATAAAATAAATAATAATTTATTTTTATTTTTGAATCAATCATCGACTTACTCTCGAAGCGGAAAAATAGATTAACGGTAGAATATTAAGTCACAATCCTACTCGTCAATTGCATTTTCCCTATCCAGTGGTGACTGTTAATAATTGGAGCATAGTTACAAAAAAATCTAATATACCCTAGCCTCACGGTCTGTGGGATTTTGTCAAATTTGATTCAAAATCCAATGATATTCCCCCTTCAAAATCCAATGATATTCCCCCTTCCCAACTCCCGTGTAAATATAGAGGAAAATTTAATTGAACGCAAGTTTAATAATTCTAAACGTTAGGGGCCCCTCGAACTTCTTCTAAATACGTGGATCTTTTCTTCATCTCTACCTCATTATACTCAGCTATAGTCAACATTTCAAACCGATAGAGATAATTGGAATGTTTTACAAAATCTCAGGATGGTTAAAAGATGAAAACAATCTTTGTATAAGAAAAGATTTATTCGTATACTCGTTCCCATAGGATATACATATGTATATACGTAGACATACATACAGTGCCGTTCGAAAAATTTTGGTCAAACATTTTATTACCTTTTCCGGCGCAGTTCTTGGAATTTATGAGAGCTACGGGGTTTTTTTGCACTAGGTAGCAAAACGTCGTTCAAATAGCGCATAAAAGTCGATGTTATTAAGAATAAGAGGTGCATTTAGCTCGTGAAAGCAGTCCGAAACGAACCGAAGTAATTTAGTGAAAAAAAAAATGGGAAAAATCAGTTCGGAGTGCAAAGCTAATATTTTGTGTCTGTCACGTCTCAATTTGACAACACGTGAAATTTCTAAAAGATTAAATGTTGCTCAACAAACATTGGCATGGAATTTAAAAAAATATCGTGAGACCGGGACTACCAGCAAAAAGAAAGGCTCAGGGAGGCCAAAAAAGACGACCCCAGTGGAAGATCGTTTTTTGTGCTGTACAGCCGTTGGCATCGGTTCAAGACTTCGGTGGATCTTAAAAACGATCTGTGTCGAGCTACAGGAAAAATAGGTTCGTCAAGCTCAGTGAGGAAAAGGCTCGTGAAAGCTGGACTTAGAGCACCCAAACCAGTACTGAAGCCGGATTTTCCAAAAAGAGTCAGAGAACAACGATTGCTCTGGGCTCAAGAGCATCTTAATTGGACTCAAGACATGTGGAACAAAGTTATCTTTTCCGACGAATCAAAGTTCAAGCTGCATGTTGGAGATGGGAGGATTCTTGCGCGAAGAGAACCAAAGGAAAGACTGAGCTCTGAATGCATCTTACGGATGCCCCCAAAACTGAAGGTGTGATGGTCTGAGGATGCTTCTCTGGAGAGGAAAAAGGTAGAATGGTCTTCCTAGAATCAAAAGTCACTGCAGAAGTTTACCTTCGGGTTCTGGAAAATGTATTAGAGCCCTCTGCGCTGGAGCTTTTTGGTGACACTACTCCTTGCCATGCAGCCAAAATTGTAAGTATGAACTTGTTTTTTTTTTTTTTTTTTAAAATGAAAGAATAATATAAAGCCTTTAAATAAGCTAGAACTTTTATGACTAAAAATAATATTTGCATTTTTTTTTTCTTAGGTTACAAAGTACTTCGAAGAAAATAATGTCGATGTATTAAGTTGGCCTCCCTACAGTCCAGATCTCAATCCAATTGAGAATATCTGGTCAATAATGAAACTTAAGGTTGCGAAGAAGCGTCCAGAGTCAATTGAAGACCTAAAAAATTTACTTATCCGGACCTGGAATACCATACCTGCTTCCACGTGGAAAAACCTATTTCAGTCAATGTCTCGCCGATGTGCAGCTGTAATAAAAGCAAGAGACGGTCCAATAAAGTACTAATTAGATAGAGAATGTTTCTGAGAAGCAATAAAAATACAAAAACACTACACCAATAAAGCATTTTTCTTTAATCCCTAAAAATGAGGCAGGTATCTAAAAAACCCATTTTTCGGTCTAACAACTTTTTGCTCCCGTGACCGCGTGTGAAAAATTTTAACACTCTAAATGTATCATGAAACGATTGAAACCGCATAAGAAAACAAAATCTCATTAAAAAGTATGTAGTTATTGCAACGAATTTCACAAAATTCGAAAAAAAAAGTTTGACCAAAATTTTTCGGACGGCACTGTATGTGTGCAGTATTCCAGAAATATCCACAATAGAATAGGAGGCCTGTCCGTATGTCACCACTATGTATGTATGGAATGAAAGCTTTGTGGGCCCAGATTTAGTATTTACAAATGTAAAAATTTTGAAATCCAACCACATTTAGAATAAATTACGTTCTTTCAATAAAAAATGTGACTGACTTGGTAGTAGCTCATAACGTCCACCCAAATTTAGAGCACATTTTCATATTCCTTATAGAAATACAACTTATGTTCATTTTCGAGCTCTGCGTTTAAAATTATGGTCGACATACTATCAATAATATTTTTTTTTAAGTATTGAAACTAGAGATGCCACGAATAGTGATTTTGACGAATACCGAATATTCGGCGCTTCGGCCGTGAGCCTAGCCGACACTTAATCGATTTTGCGGGTGACTTGTTCCGACCTGCATCATTGAAGTGTATGCAGTAAGTATGCCATGGGCATATTTATTTCATTTGCGAATAGGTCGTGTTACAACACGTATTATTTGTTGAGTGTGTTTAATTTATGAGGAAAAGCGCAATCGTTTGCTATCAACAAATGCTGAAAAAATTGTTTTCAAAAAATACAAATACAAATTCTTGCCGCAACAGACCGTATGTGGTCCAGGGTCTAGCTTCTCGCGACCATTCGTGTTGTGCGTGTTATATTTTTTTCACACAAATGGAAAGTACCTACAGTTTAGAGCCATATCCGAAAGGCAAATTCAGAAGCTTTCTCTTGACAGTTATTACTCTCGGACGTTTGTCAGACATTCGCGAGAGGTGGGACCGTGAAAAATTTGTTGGTGTTCTCTGGGATTCGAACGTCGAACCTCACGCTCAGCGATCCAACGCACTAACCACTTGAGCCACGGCGCTTTCATTTTCATTCATCATAATTTACCACTAATAAATTTTAAGTAGTAAATATGCTGATTTTTTCTTTTAATAAAATTTTTTGTGAATAATATTTCTGCGTTTTTTTTTTCATGATTTGGTATTTGGTATTCGGCCCATTACCGAATAGTAAAAAAAGTAGCCGAATAGGCCGAATACCGAATAGTAGCCGAATATTCGTGGCATCTCTAATTGAAACCACCATGAATCTTTTATCACTAGTGTTAATTACAAAATATTTGCAAATTTGAGACGGTTGTCGTAAACTTACATTCTCTATGGAATTACAAATATAAATACAAATACTTGGCCGAACGGACCGTATGTTGTTCAGGGCCTAGCTTCTCGCGACCATTCGTGTTTTGCGTTATATTTTTTCACACAATGGGACCTACAGTTTAGATCCATATCTGAAAGGCAAAATAAGAAGAAGAATTTTGGGAAAAATGCATTTTAAGTAAAAAATTTCAACAAAAAATTTTCATAATTTAAGGATAACTTTTTTGTGGCTGAATAAAATTGCAAAAAGTTTTCAGTTTTATGTGTCACTGAAAACTTTTCTCTTCAAAATGTATAAAACAGTTTTGTTTTTGTAACTGTAATAGTTCAGAAGTTATACTATTTAAAGTTGTTATACCTCCAAATCGGAGGTGTCCCACTTTGACTGGCTATAACTCGAACTGGCGTGAAAATAGACCCCCCCTGCCATACGAATTTTTGTTCGCCGGAACTTCAGGAATATCCAGTTAAAGGATTATACCTCTTAACTGGGACACCATGTATAAACCTTTTCCAATCATTAAACATTTTCACTGTAATTGTCTTATTGGCTGCTGTTAAGGTGGAGCAGCCATAATTTTACTGCGACTGATTCTTTCGCTGTGTTTAATTATGCCCGAAATCTTTGAAATTAAATATATAATCTTGTAAGTTTTGGGTGACGTAATGCTTGTATTGTCTTTCTATAAGACACAATTTTTCAAGAAATGTCTAAAATGTCAATGCTCTTTCCTAAATTAGTTGTGATAAATTTACTGAAAACTTAAAATCGAAAGCATCGTCTAAAAAATGATGGGCAGACGTGAAAACATTTACAGGAAACTAAACACACTTTATTTAAATTATTATATGTATTTTACTTCCTCATTGGTTTTATCAATTTCGCCAAAATTGTAAAGCAATTAAGCTAAAACTAACTCATCGGGAGGCACTGCAGAGATATTCTTAGCCCGTCCCTGGGGGTCAAAGTAGATATTTTAGGAATAGAAAATGTTTCTTACCTCCGCAAGGTGAGGAATTTTAAGATAACAAAATATGGATTACACCGACTTCAGGATAAAAAAAAGCCGGAGGATATGATCGAATTCCCGTTGAGTTCTATAGATATTGCACAAACGAACTAATGAATAAACTTTCAGTGGTTTATAACTCTATTCTGGAAAATGGGGTTATCCCACAGCAATTTAAAGAAGCATTGATTATACCAATTCATAAAAAAGGGTGCACATTCGATCCTTCTATTTATCGCGAATTATCCTTTTCGAATTCTTCCTACAAAATTTTCACGGTCATCTTGCAAAGACGACTAAACTCATGGATTACGGAGAACAATCTAATATCTGAAAATTAAGCTGGTTTCAGATCGGGATACTCAACCATAGACCATGTTTTCGTTTAAAGGAGCATCGTCGAGTCATTTCTACGGAGAAGTCAAAAACTCTATGTATTCTTTATTGATTTTAAGGCAGCATTTGATACGGTCAATAGGGATGTTTTAATCTACAAGCTTATGGTATGGGAATGTCGCGCAAGTTCGGTAGAGTTATAAAAAACTTATACAGAGATACACAGGCATCAGTTTGGAATGATGAGCAAGTGTCGGAATGGTTTAAAACTAAATCGCGAGTGAGACAGGGATGTACGCTGAGCCCCAGCTTATTCTCACTTTTCATTGACCTAATTGACTTCTTTCCTGGAGGTATCGAATATGCTGGACAATTAATCAAAGACTGACTTTTTGCGGATGATGTTGCTCTGTTGGCGTACACACCGAAGTCCCTGCAACTAATGATTAACCGATTACACAGATATTGCTCAATATGGGATCTGATAGTGATCCTTAATAAGTCCAATGTAATCATATTCAAAAGGATAGAGGAAGAAATTTAAGAAATTGTGGTTCTATAAATGGGAGAGATTAGAAATTGTCAGAGAGTATAAATATCTTGGTGTCTATTTCACCAAAAATCTAGACTTTGAAAGACATTTAAAGCAGAGACTTGTTAAGGCTAAATGAGCAATAAGCTCAACTTGGAAAAGATATTTTGGCAACAATTATATTATCCACAGCTGCAAATATTAAATTTTCATGGTAGTTTCTGAAGGCATTTTGTTTTATGCGGCGCAAGTGTGGGGCTGTAAGCAATAAGAAAAGGTTGAAAAGTTGTTTCATTAAAAGAATCTTTCGCCTGCCTTCAAGTACACCAAATTATATGATAATGCTGGAAACTGGCCTTTCTCCGCCCTTCATATCAATACTTAGGTTAGGTTAGGTAAGCGGGCTGGCAGAGAGAGAAAAGCTTCCTTCCGCACTCAGGTCAGTGTTGACCCATTGTCTTACCCGTAGGGGGGGGGGAAAGGGTGCCCCTCCGCCCAATTGGAACCCTGTAAATGTCTAAACTACTTTTATTCTAGTAACTTACATGTTTCCAAGTACAAACCACTTTGATGACTTGGCAAAGTTCAGCATCTTGTCTGTAGGAACGCCAGAGAGCTCTTCAAGGTCGTGGAAAAAGTATTTACCGAGGAATTTGTTTCTGAAGTGTTGGAGTCCAGGACAATGGCATAGGAAGTGGGTGGTGTCCTCAGAAACTCCCTCGTCGCCAGAACCTCTGCAAAGTTCTTCTTCTGTCCGGCGTAGTTTCTTCATGTGGTATCGCAGACTATTATGCCCCGTGATGATACCCACGAGGATAGCAAGGGATCCTCTGTTCTTCTGTATAAGTTTTCCAGTTCTTGTTCTGTCGAAGGACGGCCATAGTTTTTTCGTGGTGTTACACGTTTCAATGGACTGCCATCTTAGGTTCGCCTCTCTTGTTGCTAATTTCCCTGGGATGCTTACAGAGAGATCAGTTGGTTCTATTAGATCTGTTGAACCTTTTCTAGCTAGTTCATCAGCTTTTTCATTGCCTGGGATACCCTCGTGTCCAGGAACCCAACAGAGCGATACCTTGTGCTGTAATCCAAGAACCCTAAGTTCTTCGCGACAGCATCTCACAAGCTTTGATTTGATTTAGGTAGCAGTAAGTGTCGCTGGATTCCAGAAAGAGTCTTTCCAGATTGACGTCAATCACCCCAACACTTTCCTCATCCGAAGTGCGAAGAAGCGCTTCTTCTTTGCTACCTAGATCCCGGTCGGTTTTTATAGAGCTAGGAGTGCCCGATCGGTTTACACTCTTCGCTTTTGAATCGTTGTTTAAGTTTAGGTTTAAGTTCGACATTTGGGTCCCACGAGTAAGGGGGATGGAGATGTCCGCCTGCACTCACCCCCTGTATGCAGGTAAGGGGAGTTTAGTTGAAACTGGAGGTCCCCAAGGTTTCCAGAGTTCACCGTTAGAAGACATCGTAACGTGATGCCATTCATCCCATAGGCACGGTTGTTATACACCTGGGATTCCGGGTTTTATCAAGTTTTCCTCTTTAGATCCGCCGTATTTCGTCAACATCATGGACACCTCGTGAAGGGTGTGGCTCTACACCACTTACGGACGGTCTTCGGGGAGAGTCTGTCTACCCCGCTGGTCCCTTTACCTGGAGACCTTGCCCACTATCAATACTTAAACTACACTTAAACTGGAAGCAATTTATAATCGGACTAGCTGCTATGCTGATGGGTTGGGATTAGCAGGTGGTTGTGGAAATGAGCTTGATTTAAACAGCGAGGATTACAGCAATTGAAAATCTACGCTTTATCAGCTTATATCATCTGTGGATACCCAATGCAGGGAGCGCTTTCTACAGCAGCCATCCAATTCATTGTACAGGACAATTTACAACAGACTACGTCATGATTTACAGCATACAAACTACTTAAGTGAAGAGCATATTATCGACTATGCTAAGACTATGTGGTAAGCTGCTCCTATTAAATTATATTCCGCATAGGCATGCTTTGCGTACCCTTTGTGGGTTGTGTAACTTTGCGGAAAAAGAGGATATTTTACACTTTTTGGGCAAGTGCCCAGTTCTGAGAGAAGCGAGAAGAGCTATCTTCGGCAGCGATTTTTTAACGGACGCCCAATCCATAACAAAACTAAATGAACTGGAGGTTCCCCCTTTATTTCAGTACTGCAAAATAGCCTTATCTTATCGAGAGAGGATTATTAACGAACTTTTCTAATAAAAATATACATACATATATACATATACATATATATGTACATATATGATATATGCAATATAGCAAGGAAAATTTATTATGGTAGTTGTCATTCTGGCAACGGCAGAGCCATGCTTTTTTGATTTTTGTAAACTGTATAAATGTAAAGACATGAATTGAAAATAAAATCTAATCAAATCACAGACATGTGATACATTATTTAAAAGACCTCTCTAAATAGAATTCAATTTTAAATAAATGGTGTGTATAAGTGTGGGAATATCTCGCTAATAGATCATTTTCGGATCTACATACTTATGTAGGTTAGGTTAGGTTAGAAAGGGTTATGAGGAGAACCTCATAAAACACTAGGCACAAGAATGGGCCCATCGCGATCCTTGGAGAACCTTCATAAAAGCAAATGGAAACCTAAACACTTTCCCTGAAACACTTGATTTCCCTACAGAATTTTAAAAGCCTGTTTTGGTTGATAGGACCTACCTCTTCTAGGTTGCTGAAAAGTAATTACCTAGGTATTTCCTACGATTTCGAGCTTTTCCCTGGCATTCACATAGTATATGTGTGATGTCCTCTTCGACGCATATGTCGTTACAATATCTACATATATCTGTGTCTGTAAGGCCCAGTCTCTTGGCGTGGTTTCCCAGAAGGCAATGCCCGGTCAAGATTCCTACTGCTGTTCTTAGCTGAATTCTGTTTAGATTCAGAATTTCCCTAGTTCTTTTCCGGTCGAATTCTGGCCACAAGGCCTTGGATACCCTGTGACCTGCTGCGTTTGACCATCTTTGGTTGGCTGCTTTATATACTTTGCCTTTAATGGTAGCCTTAACTTCGCACGAAGGTGGTTTGATATCCACGGCTTCGCTTACTAGCAATTCTCCTCCATGTTTTGCCAGTTCATCAGCAAGTTCATTCCCTTTTATACCGCAATGTCCTGGCACCCAGCATAGTTTTACGCGGTTCCGCGTGCATAATACCTTTAGCATTGTGCGGCAGTTCCTGACTATATCAGATTTTATTATGTTTGATTCTAGCGCTTTGAGTGCAGCCTGACTATCGATATAAATGACAATATCCTTATTGGATATTGATTTCATCTCTAGTAGTTCCGCATCCCTGAGTACAGCTAGAACTTCTGATTGGAAGACACTGTATGGCAGTCTCAGAGACACATTCAGGTCCGGATTCACAGAGTATATTCCAGAGCCCGTTCCTTCGGATGTCTTTCATCCATCCGTATAAATTGCGATTTCTTTTTGTTTTGTTATCGCATTCCCGCGCCAATACCCCCTTCCTGGGTACGTTATCTCGTACGGTGTGTCGAAGTCGAACACGGAAGTAATGTCGTCTGTTTTTACTGAATTGCCACTGATAAATTCATTTAAGATGGAGCAGTGTCCTATACTGCTTTTCTAAAAGAGGCCTAAGTTAGTAAGCCTTAGCGCACTGTTTCCCGCAAAGTTTTTAGCTTGTAAGTCAAGTGGCAAAAAGTGAAGAATGACGTCCAGTGCCGCTGAGGGGATCGTTCGGAGTGCGCCCGTAATTGCGACACTGGCCGTTCTTTGTACCGCCGCTAATTTTCCTAATGCTGTTTTCCTGTTTGTTGCTTTCCACCACACATGTGCCCCATATGTGAGAATGGGTATGACTATCATTATGTAGAGCCAGTGCATCATTGCAGGTTTCAGGCCTCAGGTTTTGCCAGCTGTTCTCTTGCATATAAATAGAGCATTATACGCCTTTTTGATTCGTTCCTGTACATACTTATGTATGTATATCTGGTATCGATGACACCGTTTTCGAGATATCACAATTTATATGTATGTATGTTCGTAACAGATACATAGGTCGCATTCTAACTGACTACCAAAAATTTCTATCTGAGGATTTCTCAACCCTACAATTCAGAAGTTTGGAAGCTTGGAAAACTGCTGGATGTAAGTGTTGCTTGTATCAAAACTATAGCAATAAAGTTTTAATTCACATAACCTACAAATACAAAAACTTACTGAGAACCCTTGTCGAAAATGTCCGCTGAAAGTGATGCTTTGGATCGAAAAGAGAACTGATGGCATGGAATTGCTAAAGGGCAGGTAAAACTACTGAAAATTAGGGGAGAGTTGATTATTTTTTTTCTGGTGTATACTTTAGTTTTTCCCTTTCTACTTTTGACTGCACGAACCTATACTATTATTCTTTTGGGGATTTTACTGCGAATCCATTTTTTGTGCTACTGTAGCAACATTTTACAAAAAGAGCTATTCTATGATAGAAATGAAATCTAATCTATGGTTTTTAATGTTTGATTATGATTAAATGTAATTTCCTTCAATAATGATTTGAGAAACAATACTGCCATCTTATCACAGTGAGGGAAGGCATCATGAAAAAATAATTGTTTCCGCTAGCCTTGTTATAAAATGCGTAGAACCTATCAATTTCAGGCTTGCGAAAATCTCGAGAAAAGTCTGAAGGAGATGAGCTATATTATTGCTGTGTTAGAAGACTACCTTGAAATCCATGTGCATTCTGCAGACGTAGAGTAGACAAATCCATCATTATGTTATTTCAAAAGCTGAAAAGTTTATGTTTACTGGTATCTGGAAGTCTCTAGGAGTAGTTAACAAAAAAATTCAGTTCTAAATAATGTTGGACACAGGTGTACCATCAATAGATATTTGTTTACTGGTACATATAGGGGAAGTCTCTAAGAGTAGTTAATAAAAATATAATTTCTTAATAAGATTTAATACAGGTGCACACCATCAACAGATATTTGTTTGAGAATAACAAGTTTAGTGTTATTTTTTCGTACGGGGTAACGAAATGGCATGCTGTATCTTATCGAGTGTAAACATTCAACTAACAACTGATTTTATATAATTTTTTTTTCAAAATTACTAGAGCGAAGGGCTTTTTTTAATATATGACTCATCTGGAACTGAAAACGTGTGGTCTTAGACATATGTTCGTAATTTAATTAATAGATTTTATTAAGCTATAAAAATTACTTCGAAACCTATTTTTCAGAATTTTTAAACAATCTGGCAAGACGTAAGACGCGTTCAAATAGTCTTGGACCTACAGACCTGTAATCAGGAGACCAATGACCAGTATTGGTGCAATCAATTTGAGTTATAACAATTATTTAAAAAACGGATTTTTTCTGAATTTCGAATTCGTCTGTTACGGCTCTGACCGCGCTTAAAAAATCTTGGACCTTCATATTTGTTATGAGAAATGGCTTTTCGTTCACTTATAAGCCTTGCCACGCTTGAATTGTCTTGGACCTACATTTTCGTAATTAAATAAAAATACTCTATACAATAAAACTAGCATTGACTGGTTATATCAGTTATCTCAGTTTTGGGAAAAAAAAAATTGATTTTCAACTTAGTATTACTCACTAAACCCGCGACCATTAGCTGCAATACTTTCGTTTATAGAATAAACCTTGCCCCAGCTTTCAACTCACCTACCTCTTTTTCGGTTATATTTCACACCCACTCTTAGACTATTAGCCCGGACCTTTACTAACTCCCTCCAGCTGCGTACTCCAAGTCGGTCGAGTCCCCTTTTTGCGGGTCGGTACTTTGGGGTTCATTCGCCATCTAAGGGGACTTATCGCAAACACATAATTCGGGAAATCCCCAACTTTGGTCTTTCTACGACGTACAATTTATGGCAAAATTGTGTGCCTCGCGTCCGTCACTAAGCGGTTAGCGTCCTTCTAAGAGAGGCGTTTTTCACAATTCATAAAAAATATAGTTTCCGCGTCCGGTTAAAAGGGGCTCCGTCCAAAAGAGGTAAAATTGGTCCGAAAAATATAAAAAAAATGGTTTAGGAGAAAATGTCCGCGCAAGAGGGGTGTTCGCCTAATAGGAGTGTCCGTTAGGAGAGTTTTCACTGTATTAAACTTTATTAACAAATAATAAATTATGTGCTTATAATAGAATTTCAGCGCTGGCTACCAGGGCTTACGGCTATATTGTAAAAAGGAACCATGGCCTTGATCATATTTTTTGAGGCATCCTTCGGATAAAGAACTGCTGTGCCATCAGGGTTAAGTGATTTGTAGTAATGCGTGTATGTTGCCCAGTATTCTTCATATTTATCCTGTATATAAGCTTCGATATGTTTTTTCGTGTCCCATTTGTTAAAAGAAGAATGGATGGTTCATTAATAGCATTCTTAGCTGCTGCATCCGCGTCTTCGTTTCCCTTTATCCTCTCGTGCCCAGGACCCCATAGAAGTTTAACATTGTCCTGATGTTTAATCATTTAGTTAGTTCGTTTATTGTAGAGACCAATGTTACATAATTTCCTTATAATTAATTGACAGAGTTTGAGATTTAGAATTAAAAATTCTTTACAGCTATAATCCCTATCCCTAATACTTATAAAAACCAAAATTATTTTCTGTTAGTTGCCTTCTAGCCGGAGAACCACTTATTTAAGTGATTTTTTTTTTATTTCATAGATATGTTCACTCTTCAGGTTATAGGATATGTTTTGTTGCGTTAGATAAAATAACGAATAAGGAGTAACGATAATAGTGAATTAAGTGGGGAAAAAGTTCAATTTTACAGCTCTAACTCAATAAAACAAAAAAATAGGTCAAATTAGTAAATTCGCCACTGATTCATTTGAGATATAAATATCCTTCTACGTTGTCCTGAAGCTGAGCAATCTTCAAAACAATTATTTAAATCATCGCCCACAAATTTCCTTCAGTGGAGACCACTGCCAGCAATCAAGCAGCAGTGGGTATCGTTGCAATAGTGTGCGTGAGTATTTATTAGACTTTGTTTGGGTTGGATTGATTGTTATTGGTTGTTACTCTCGATCGTTCATTCACACTTCTGTACGTCGATATTGTGTGAAAATGAGAGAAAAATATTATTGAATAGAGTGAGAAGACTGTGCGCTAAATATCTCTGTGAAAAATTAAGCAGGTAGGTATATTGGTTTGTGGTTGTGTGAATGGAAATATTAAAGCTCCGATAGACTAACGGTAGCTTAATACTTTTGGGTGAACGGCTCAATGGGCCAGCGCACACTACATCCCCTAGAGTAAAACTCAATTTATAGAAAAGGAAGGGCAGGTATACAGTATGAAACGGGGTAGAATTTTAATCCTGCGTTGAAGTGGTTTAACATCGGGGTAAACCAATACATACAAGTTGTCAATTTAGAGATACATTAGAAATACCAATACAATGAAAATTGGTTCATGTATACTCAATTTTACTCCGAATTATTCATTCAGTGTGCGATTGAAGTAGAAGTTACCCCAAGTTTGCCGCGGGAGAATTTTTAACCAGTGTGCGCTGGCGCAATAAGATCGAGTTATTCGTAATACATAGTAAAACAATTTTTAGTGCGATCTACATACATATAAACCGTGTTCTTTAACGTGAATAATTATTTTGCTTCATTGCAAAAATTGTATATGTAGCGTGAGTGTATTGTTTATTTTGGCACTTCTACAATTTTCGGTTTGAAAACGCCATTTTGTAGAGCTTGAGGAAATAAGAGTAATGTGCAAAAGAACCAATATTTTTCTTAATTTATCAGATATTGCGGCTTAAGAAATATTTGTTTCTATGGAAAATTACTATATTTCTGCTTTCCTTAATACTCTGGGTACCTACCTATAGTTATTTACAAAAAAGGCAAGGAGATAGCACCATATGAAATATCATTGTTTTAGAGTAATCGGTATGTGGTTATACCTATTATTTAAAAAACAGATTTTTTACGTACTATTAGTGCGTCTGGAAAAAGAGATAGCACCATGTGAATCGTCTGGGACCTACACATTTATATTCAAACGGTTCTGCTCTTTTGTTTGATACTAAATTCAAGTGGTTATATCAACGATCCGCATTTTGGAAAAAACCCATTTTGAACATAACATTACTAACATAAGCACCAACAAAATGCTGCCAGACGGTCGTATTTGATTTTACATATCTCAGAGGTTTATACATATTTATTTGCAAATTTTTTGGTTATATCTCACTCCAAAAAATTGCACCGGGATCTTAGACTGATAGTCGAACTAAATTAAACAGTCATCTTCGGGTCGTTTAACAGATTCGCTCCCCCAAGCTAAAAACCACCCAAAATTGTATTTGTATTTTGATGTTTCAGCACTCATTAGATAATTCAATGACAGAGAAAAACATTTTGTATTGGTTTAATACAATATTTATCAGTCCCTCTCAGACTGTTTGCATTGGATTGGTTTGTTACTGTCGGTCGTTCATTCGAACTTCTGCACGTATACATTGTGTGAGAGTGAGAAAAAAATATGAACGAATAGAGTGAGAAGGCTATGCGCAAAGTCTCTTTGTGAAAAATGAAACAGGTATATTGGTTTTTGATTGTGTGAATGGAATTATTAAAACTCCATGAGACTAACGGTAGCTTAATACTTTTGCGTGAACGGGTCAATAAGATCGAGTTTTTCGCGATACTCCAGATAGCAAAAGTAAAACAATTTTTAGTGCGATCTCCTAAACTGTGCTTTTCAACGTGAACATCTAATAATTATTTTGTTTGAATAAAATACATATCTTTTATTTCATTATAATTAATACAATGTAAGTTTTAGCTTTAGTTAAAAAAATTTTAAAATTAACATTAATTTTGTAGCCCACGCGAGCGGAGCCGCGGGCAAACATATAATAAATATTTTTAAAGAATGATTTATATTAAGGGAAAATTCTACAAACAATTGCACATAGTTGTTTTATTAGACTGTTGTTCGAATGTGAAAATTTTTCAACAAAGTTCATATGACTTTTCCTAATTATGGATGCAACAAAGTTGACATTAGCTCTTTCATGGAGTCTTGACGGGGAGTAGTACCAGAGTTAATTCATAATTATTTTAAGGATCTTATTTTGCATAACTTGTAACCTTTTTTTGGTTACAATTTGCACAATCGCCCCAGGCAGGCGGTCCATATAACAATATAGGTTTGAAAATAGTTTTAAAAATATCAACTTATTTTCCAAACTAAGGTGTGACTGTCTATGGATGAAGGGATAAAGCGTCTTCATGCTGATATTAATCTAATTAATAGTCACAGCGATATGTCTTTGGAAAGTAAGTTTTTGCCAAGCGTATTACCCAAGTACTTACATTCGTTATTCCATTCAATATCTGTTTGATGAAATTTAAGCTTAGCAGTTGGTAAACAGCAACTTTTTCGGCGATATGTAAAGAAAACAGCCTGGGATTTTTCGGCATTATCTTTAATCTTCCATTTGAAAAAAGTAATTTTCAAATTAAATTGATAGATATTTGCAAGGAAGATATAATGTCTGCCGGCTTAATGCTAGATGAAAATATTGCAGTATCATCTGCAAACATAGCAAAATGGGTATTTGGGCTTAGTTGAGGAAAGTCCGCAACGAATATGTTGAATAAGATAGGACCCAAAACCCAATCTTGCGGGACTCCAAAAGGTATGTCTAGCAGTTCTGAAATCAAATTTCCAATAAAAACAGAAATGGATCTATTCATTAAAAAACTTTGTGCAATTTTGATTATATAGCGCGGAAATCTAAAAAGGAGCAATTTGTGAAGCAATGCATTATGCCACACAGTGTCAAAAGCTTTTTCTATATCTAAAAGCAGTAAGCCTGTCGACAATTTGGAAGTAAAGCTTTTTGGAAGTAAGACTCTTTATGTGATTTTTAATTCTCAAGACCTTATGATTTGTTGTTCGGCCAGGCCTAAAACCGAATTGCTCTTTAGGATAAATGTTTAAATCACTAACATGATTCGAAAAGCGTATTTTAATGATTTTTTCATAAATCTTTCCGATGTTACTAAGCAAACTTATCGGACGCTTTTTTCCACATTCCTGGAAAGTAATTTAGTTTAAGACAGGCATTAAAAATTATGTTTAATCAATTTGTCGCGAAAAGTTACATAATAGTTGTCGCTATAAATTATGGCGGTCAGGGTGGAGAGACTGTCTGTACATATAATAGTTTTTTTTGTTTTCCTGCCGATTCAATGGCAAGTGAAATAGCAGAAGCTTCTGCTAAAAACACGGAAGCTAAAGCGGGAAGCAATCCGTTGGAAAGGGTTTTGCCATATTCGTGGACAACGGCAAAAAACACGCCGGAGACCGGGGTGTACGCAAGAGTCCATTTTTTGGATTTATATGCATCAAATAACTCCAAAAACATTTGTTTGTAGACAACTTTGGAAGTGGATCTTTTGTTAAGGGAGCTTAGTGTGGTAATAATGTCATCATCATTTATTGCCCAGGCGGGGAAAGTTTTAGAGGTACTCCTATGACTGGTTTTTGCCAGTGCTACCTTTTCGATAGTCGTCGGTCGTTTCCAGGATTTGGATCTTGCATGTAGACTTGAAACAACCTTGTGGATTCCTTGGTTTTGCGGTCCGGTGATGTTTAATATCGTCATTGAGGTTTTCATCTCTAGTCATTGACCGATGGTGGAAAGTCCAGGGTCATCGGGCATGTTTTTAATCGGTGTGGATCTGGGGGTTCTTAGGCTAGTATGTACCGCAGCATGTTAAAGTGGTTGGATAAGGTTCATTGATGATTTGGAACACTTACCATAGATGCTAAGCCCATAGTTGATTTTTGAGAGGATTATTGCACGGGTGATGTTAATTAGGCTATTTATATGATAAAAACTATTCTTAGAATTTAAGTATGTATTTGATAATGTTAACCTTGGCATATATGTAAATTAGTTTTAAAGTTACAACACCGCTCCTTAAAATTAAACCTTTTATTGAAAATAATACGTAGGATGCGTAGGCTATTGACATTATTTACAATAGTATCATCTACAGTAATAAAGATATTCTTTGTGCAACTCGTTTTCGTACATACATGTATGTAGAATTTTGCCTTTTTAATAGAAATTTTTGGTCCTGAGGATTTCCGGTAGAAACATTTGGAAAATGTAATAAGATTGTTTGCGTATAGAGAATTGTTAATGCTCTTGTGTTGTGGGACGATTTTGCTTATATCTTTAAACGCAATAATGAAGAGAATGACGGAGAGGAGAGAGCCTTGGGGGGTGCCATTATGCAAAGGGTAAATGGAAGAATTTTATACATATATTACGCGGAATTTCTTAGCTGTCAGAAAAGCTTTTATATAGTTAAACATTTTGGGACCGACGTTCCATTTGACTATTTTTTTAAGTATAATATGCGCTCCTATCCTATCTAAGGCCTTCTTAAAATCAATAGAGAGGATAGTTACGTGATTTTTACTTCTAAGGGCTGTTGATATGTAGTGTTCAATGCGTAATAAAGCATCTAACGTACATAGACCGGGCCGGAAAGTCGCCTATCTGTTATCTATAAGATCATTAAATTCCAAAAACCAGAGAGACTTACTTAGCGACTATTTTTTCTAATATTTTGCTTGCGCATGAAGGGAAGGAGATAGGGCGGTATCCGCTTACGTCCATAAGTTTTTAGGTGGGCTTTGGTATTGGGAGGGCCGAGGGTGTTTTCTAGATTTGTGGGATTATGCCTGATATTTCTTGAGTGGCGGTGCAGAGTAAATGCGATCTATTGAAGGGAGATGACTGATAGCGATTTTTTAAATAATAAGTTCTTGTAAATTATTATAGTAGCCTTTAAGATTGCATTTTAGGTTGGATTTGCATCTTTAAATGCATAGTTGTCTGGCTTCTGCTAAAATACATTTCTTAGTGGTGTTGATTCTCAAGATTTTCATTGCTTGTAAATAGCGCGAGCTTTTTTTGGACGAAGAATGATGCTGTTCATTACCCTTTATGCATGAACATGCTTGTACATTCATTGGGGGAGTAGAGTGATAGGTTACAGGTGTCACATAATGAAATTGCCACTTGGCAGTGTGATCAAGAAGTTGGCAGTTGCGGCATCGCATTGGATTTAGAAACTTTTCTTCTACTTTGAGGTTGTACCACCAACCTAATAAACTGAGCTGGGGGGTCTGAATCGGTCAAAGGTAAGCAGCACTAAGCCTGTGGTCCGTTGTGTACCATCTACAGATTTAGTGAATTTAAACACACTTGTAATACCTTGGGGGGACATTTTTTCAATGACATCTTTTTCAAAAATATTTATGAGACACGGCGTATAAATTGTACGTTTGGAGGAGCTCAGTTTTGCGTGTAATTAAACCTTATTCGGGCAAAGATTGGATAAAATTTTCTGGTGGATGAAGATCTCAGCAATTTTTTAAAATTTCACCAATATATGCAAATTTCCATCGCGGAGAGTGGATATGGACTCATAGGACGTAATAATACTATCTATAGATTTCTTCAAAAGAAAAACTTTAAATAATAAAAGCAGTTTATCTGCGTTTGCTGAGGCGATAGTTAAGAATCTGGGGTTTTTGGAGTTGGATTCGGAGAAAACTTTTTCTATTTCACATGTACTGATAAATGATTTTTTCCCCTTTTTTTTTTTTATTATTGGGCTCCAACATGTGAGTCTTCACTAAGCCTACTAAAGCGGTTGCCTCAAACCACACGTGACATATCGAAGGCCATGACGCATGAGATGATTAGCACGTGTTTTGTTTGTGTTACTCACTTATCGACAAAGGGGAAAGAAAAAATTGAGAAACTGACGGCTAACGAAATAGCGGGAAATAGACTAACAGAAAAACAAGGGCGTGTAGAATATAGATCTAGTCAGCTCGGCGGATAGTCGGCGATTGTGTTGAGTTGTTATTGTCAGGATTTATAGTGTAGCCAAGGTAAACAAAGTTCTTTACTACTTAAAAGTGATAAGATAACTGTCGAGTGTGTGCCTTCCGTTTTAAACTAGCGAACAGTTGTACCTCCCTTGTTGGCTTATGAGTTTTGTAAAATTCGTTCAAGTGTAATGTTAAAGAAGACACATGGCAGCACATCACCTTGACCAAATCATATTTTGTCGTCAAAGGTTGCTAAAATTAAAAATGGATCTGTATAGCTCATTTTTAAAAATGCTGTCATATGCAACCTTTAAATCGATAAAAAGATGGTGGGAATCGATCTGTACTTCTTGAGTATTCTCCAGGACCGAAGTATGAATATTTGATCGACTGTGAAGACTTTCCTGGCCTGAAAGCTGCCAGACTTCAGGTTATTGACGAAAGTTTTCAAGAGTTCAGACAATATTGCAGACCAGGTCTTATACGGGCTGTTGGGGAGACTGTACCGGGCAAATTTTGCTCAGACATGCACTTGTCTAACAAGATCTTAGAAATCTTAATTGGTGTATGCTCTCTATTGTTTTGAACAGCTTGGCAGTATGTATTTGCCGGCATTCTTCGTCAAACTAGGGGTTTCTTGGTATTGGTCAGGTGAACCCCAACGGGCGGCTGCTAACGTTCTTTGGTACTTGATAGAGATGGGCAAAAGATCACGACCTGTGAATTATTCACTGCTAATGAAAATTCACATTCGCAATCTGTGAACGACTTAAAAATAAAGGCCCTTTCACAGCTCAGCGAACTGCGAATGCGAACGAGCGAATATTCGCAAATTTTGACATTTCATTCACAGCCCCTTTTTTTTAGTCGCAGCAATCTGCGAATTTCTCTTGCCATTCGTTGTTTGTAGAAAAGAACTGTGAGATTAAACTCTCGCTAATATTTTGTTCGCGCGAATGTGGATTGCGTTCCATATCTGTGGAATGTGAATAAAATTTGACACTTCGCAAGAAGTATTCGCCTATTTCTTCGCAGAAACTAATTAAAATTTAACTTTTTTTATATTAATCGGTAGATAAATTAAGCCAGCTAACGTCGTGAAGTGCGAGGCAGTATTCAAATTCACAGGTTGTATTCACAGTTAATAAAAATCACATTCACAGTTATAGTTATGAACATAAATTAACGCCTTATCCCAACTCTAATACTTGCTACTAGTACTTGATGGTGGCATATGAGTCGTGGAGAGATTTGGGCGAAGATTCTGGAGGTTTCTTGCGATTATAGCTTTACGACGTTAAATTTTTTTGCATTAATTTTTTTTTACTAGGTATGGAGCTTGGAATATCCGCATTTGTATCTTGGCTGTACCAAGGTAGTAATCCGAGACGATGTTGGTTGCTTGGAAGGTTCGGACATCTGGAATACTGGAGGCATGTCTTACATCAATCGATTTGGAAGATGTCCCCTTGAACGAATTGAATATTGAGATTAGGAAAGCGTGTGTTTTCAATAGTAGCATTTCACCCCGCAGCAAAGTTAGTAAACCTAAGTCCTTTGCCAGACATTGCTCATTGTAGCAAAGGAGATCGTTGAAACATTCTTTAGTTGCATTTTTCTCGCCCTCAAAGGGTGCATGAGCACATATTAGGCTAATATTGGCGAATTCAGCCTTAATGCGGGTTTTCATACGACGTTCAGTTAAATTTCTGAAGTTCAAGACCACGAGCTTAATTCTACCGCGTATGACAATCCACTACCTCTACCCTCTGTAGCGATCACCGTAGTATATTTATGTATGTTATGCCCGGCTCATCCCATCGTACTTCCTGGATAGCAACAGACTATACTCTGCACAGATTGACTTATAATCAATTTTTTTTTCTTATAGATTCAAGATATTACTATCGAAGAAGTCGACAACAAGGAAACCAAATCTGCCAAGGATGCTCTTTTATTGTGGTGTCAAATGAAAACTGCCGGCTATCACAATGTTAACGTACGAAACTTCACGACTTCCTGGCGTGATGGTCTCGCCTTTAATGCAATCATTCACAAACATCGTCCGGATCTGATTCAGTTCGAGAAACTCTCTAAATCGAATCCAATCCACAATCTAAACAATGCATTCAATGTGGCCGAAGACAAGCTCGGTTTGGCAAAATTGCTTGATGCCGAAGATGTGTTTGTCGAACATCCCGACGAGAAATCAATCATTACCTATGTAGTCACATACTACCACTACTTCAGCAAGTTGAAGCAGGAAACTGTGCAAGGGAAGCGTATTGGCAAGGTCGTTGGTATCGCCATGGAAAATGATAAGATGATAAATGACTATGAGCGTTTTACCAGTGATCTTCTTAAGTGGATTGAGACAACTATAGTTTCTTTGGGTGATCGTGAGTTTGAAAATTCTTTGACAGGTGTTCAAGGACAGTTGTCGCAGTTTTCAAATTACCGCACAGTCGAGAAGCCACCAAAATTTGTAGAGAAAGGCAATTTAGAGGTTCTGCTATTCACGTTGCAGTCCAAAATGAGAGCTAACAACCAGAAACCTTACACTCCTAAGGAGGGTAAGATGATTTCCGATATCAATAAGGCCTGGGAGAGATTGGAAAAAGCTGAACATGAGCGGGAACTCGCTTTGCGTGAGGAACTAATTCGGCAGGAGAAATTAGAGCAGCTAGCTGCGCGGTTTGACCGCAAAGCATCTATGCGTGAAACTTGGCTCTCAGAAAACCAGAGGTTGGTGAGTCAGGATAACTTTGGCTTTGATTTGGCAGCAGTTGAAGCAGCAGCTAAAAAACACGAAGCTATTGAGACGGACATCTTTGCTTACGAGGAACGTGTTCAAGCTGTGGTGGCTGTCTGCGATGAGCTCGAAGCGGAGAGATATCATGACATCAAACGCATCCTATTAAGGAAAGAGAACGTGATGCGTTTGTGGAACTATTTGCTGGAGTTACTACGTGCACGTCGAATGCGATTGGAGATTTCTCTTCAATTACAACAGAATTTCCAGGAGATGCTCTACATCTTAGATAACATGGAAGAGATTAAACAGTTGTTGCTTACAGATGACTATGGCAAGCATTTGATGGGAGTAGAGGATCTTTTGCAGAAACATGCTTTGGTTGAAGCAGACATAAATGTTTTGGGAGAACGTGTGAAAGTAGTGGTGCAAAACTCCCAGAAATTCCTTAGCGATGATCCAGATTCGTACAAACCGTGTGATCCAGAGATCATTGTTAGCCGTGTGCAACAGCTGGAGGATGCTTACGCTGAGTTGGTACGATTGGCTGTAGAGAGACGCAGTCGATTGGAAGAAAGCCGCAAATTGTGGCAATTCTACTGGGACACGGCTGATGAGGAGAACTGGATTAAGGAAAAGGAACAAATTGTGAGCACTGATGAGGTGGGTCATGATCTAACCACAGTTAATTTGCTTCTCAGCAAACACAAGGCATTGGAATCAGAGATCACATCACACGACAACCAGTTGCAAAATGTGGCCAAGGTTGGAGCTGAACTTATAACTGAGGGTCATTTTGGAGCCGATCGCATCAAGGATCGTTTGAAAGAGATCCTGTCGAAGTGGGATCATTTGTTGGATCTTACGAAGTACAGAAGGCAGAGACTAGAAGATGCCGTTGAATTTTTCCAGTTGTTTGCGGATGCAGATGATATTGACAACTGTATGTTGGATACACTGAGATTAGTCTCTAGCGAAGACGTTGGCCGAGATGAAGCTAACGTGCAATCTCTCCTGAAGAAACATAAAGTCGTTGCCGATGAATTGGCCAGCTATGAAGAAGCTATTCAAGCATTACACAAGAATGCAGATAAGTTGACACTCAACCCACCGGAGAAAGAGAAAGTGGCTGAGCGTACCAAAGCTATTGATTCAAGATTTGCTGAGTTATCTGAGTTGGCTAAGTTGAGGAAGCAGCGTTTATTGGATGCCCTCAGCTTGTACAAACTGATGTCAGAAGCAGATGGAGTAGAACAATGGATCAACGAAAAGACCAAGATGTTGGACACTATGACTCCTGGCAAGGACATCGAGGATGTTGAGATAATGAAGCACCGTTATGATGGTTTCGACAAAGAAATGAATGCGAATGCTTCGAGAGTTGCTGTTGTTAATCAGTTGGCTAGGCAATTGTTGCATGTCGAGCACCCTAATTCGAATGAGATTCTAGCCCGTCAGAACCATCTGAACCAAGAATGGTCCAGTTTGAGGGAAAAGGCCGAAGCAAAGAGAGATGATCTGAAGTCAGCGCACGGAGTACAAACTTTCTACATCGAATGTCGTGAAACTATTTCATGGATTGAGGATAAGAAGAGAATTCTAACTGAGACCGATGCATTGGAAATGGATTTGACAGGTGTAATGACTTTACAACGTCGCTTAAGTGGAATGGAACGCGATTTGGCCGCAATTCAAGCTAAGTTGACAAGTTTAAGCAAGGAAGCGGATAGCATTGAGACAGAACATCCGGAAGAGGCAAGAATAATCCGCGAACGCATAGCCCAAATCCAACTTATTTGGGAGCAACTTACCCAAATGCTTAAAGATCGCGATTCCAAACTGGAAGAAGCTGGGGACTTACATCGTTTTCTACGTGATTTGGATCACTTCCAGACTTGGTTGACGAAGACACAAACAGATGTTGCTTCCGAAGATACTCCCGCATCTCTTCCAGAGGCTGAGAAGTTACTTAATCAGCATCAATCGATTCGTGAGGAGATCGATAACTACACTGAGGATTATAAGAATATGATGGAATATGGTGAAAGGTTGACTTCTGAGCCAGGAACCACCGAAGATCCACAGTATATGTTTTTGAGGGAACGTTTAAACGCCTTAAAAGAAGGATGGGAAGAGCTCCACCAAATGTGGGAAAATCGCCAGGTATTGCTATCGCAGAGCTTGGATCAACAGTTATTTAATAGAGATGCTCGTCAAACAGAGGTATTGCTAAGTCAGCAGGAACATTTCCTCAGCAAGGATGATACTCCAGTTAACTTAGAACAAGCTGAAAATCAATTGAAGCGTCACGAGGCATTCTTGACTACAATGGATGCTAACGACGACAAGATAAACACCCTCATTCAAGTGGCTGATACCCTAGTTGATAAAGAGCACTTTGATTCAGATAAGATCCACAAGAGAGCTGAAATAATTGGTGAAAGGCGTGATGGTAACCGACTGCGAGCCATCGAACAGCATGAGAAACTTCGCAATCAAGTAAAACTTCATGAATTCCTTCAAGATCTGGAAGAACTCACTGAATGGGTGCAGGAGAAGTATGTAACCTCCCAAGATGAGACATATCGCAGTGCTAAAACAATTCATTCCAAATGGACACGTCATCAAGCCTTCGAAGCTGAAATTGCAGCTAACAAGGAGAGGCTCTTCGAAGCCGAGAAAGCTGCTCAGGATCTGATGGAAGAGAAGCCAGAGTTCAAGGAGGTAATTGAACCGAAGCTTAAGGAACTCTCGAAGCAGTTTGAAGATCTAGAGACTCACACGAAGGAAAAGGGAGCTATGCTTTTTGACGCCAATCGCGAAGTTCTCGTACAGCAGACATGCGATGATATCGATTCGTACATCACTGATCTAGAGAAACAGATTGTAAATGCGGACACAGGAAACGATTTAACTTCGGTTAATATTCTCATGCAAAAACAGCAGGTCATTCAGACTCAGATGGCTGTTAAAGCCCGCCAGGTGGAAGAGATTGATAAGCAAACTGAATATCTCCAAAAGACCGTGCCAGATGAAAAGATTGAACCAATTATAACAAAGAAAACTGCAGTCTTGGAAAGATTCGAGCGCATTAAAGCGCCTCTAGTTGAGCGTCAAATTCAGTTGGAAAAGAAGAAGGAAGCTTTTCAGTTCTGTCGCGATGTGGAGGATGAGAAATTGTGGATAGATGAGAAACTGCCAGTTGCAAACTCGACAGATTATGGTAACTCTTTATTCAATGTGCACGTGCTCAAAAAGAAGAACCAATCATTGGCCACCGAAATTGATAACCATGAACCGAGGATCATGGCTATTTGTACCAATGGCAGGAAACTAATTGATGAGGGTCACGAGGACGCCGATAAATTCGAAAACCTCATCAAGGAGCTTACTCAGAAATGGCAAGAACTCAAGGATGCAATTGATAATCGTCGCAAGCAGTTGGACCAGTCTGAGCGAGTACAGCAATACTTCTTCGATGCCCAGGAAGCCGAATCTTGGATGAGTGAACAAGAACTGTACATGATGGTCGAGGATCGGGGTAAAGATGAGATTAGCGCTCAAAACCTTATGAAAAAGCACGAGAATCTTGAGCAATCGGTGGAAGACTATGCTAACACCATTCGACAATTGGGAGAGGTAGCCCGCCAGTTGACCACCGAAGATATTCCATTTGGTGATAGTGTAGCTGTAAAACAGTCACAGTTAGATAAGCTGTATGCTGGACTCAAAGATCTGGCTGGTGAAAGACGTGCAAGGCTGAATGAAGCTCTGCAGCTATTTATGTTGAACCGGGAAGTTGATGATTTGGAGCAGTGGATTACAGATCGCGAGGTTGTTGCAGGATCCTCTGAATTAGGCCAAGACTACGACCACGTTACCTTGTTGTCTGAACGCTTTAAGGAATTCGCACGGGACACTGAATCCGTGGGCGGAGAGCGCGTTGCCAAAGCAAATGGCATTGCTGATGATCTTATAAAAGCCGGCCACTCCGACGCAGCAACCATTGCCGAATGGAAGGATAGCCTTAACGAATCATGGCAAGATCTGCTAGAACTTATCGAAACACGCACGCAAATGTTAGCAGCATCGAGAGAATTGCATAAATTTTTCCACGATTGCAAGGACGTTCTCAGCCGAATTGTTGAAAAACAGCACGGAGTATCAGATGAATTAGGACGTGATGCTGGTTCGGTATCAGCCCTGCAACGCAAACATCACAATTTTATGCAAGACTTAATGACACTTTATTCACAAGTACAACAAATCCAAGAAGAATCAGCTAAACTGCAAGACTCATACGCCGGTGATAAGGCCAAAGAGATTACAAATCGGGAACAGGAGGTATTACAAGCATGGTCTAATCTCCAAGCGATGTGTGACGCTAGAAAAATGAAGCTGGCGGATACTGGTGATCTGTTTCGGTTCTTCAACATGGTTAGGATATTGATGATTTGGATGGAGGATGTCGTGCGACAAATGAACACATCGGAGAAACCACGCGATGTGTCAGGCGTTGAACTCCTAATGAACAACCATCAAAGTCTGAAGGCAGAAATCGATACGAGAGAGGACAATTTCTCGGCTTGTTTATCTTTAGGTAAAGAGTTATTGTCGAGAAATCATTATGCATCGGCTGATATCAAGGATCGCCTATTGCAGTTAACCAATAGCCGAAATGCTTTACTTCACCGGTGGGAAGAACGCTGGGAGAATTTGCAATTGAGTGAGTACTTATTTATTTTTTTTAAAATTTAATATATTTAATACGTATATAAGAAATGCTTCTTTATTTGTTAGTTCAAAGCATTGCATTTCATGGCCATACTATTGTCAAAGAGCAACTCTGTTAAACTCATACTCATTTGGAAAACGTAAAATCTGCGTGCCATTGTTTGTTCCACTTTTTGGGAACGTTTCCTTAAATCACCCTCGTCTTGTAGATAAAGAGTTATACCTACATACATGAATTTATATATATGACGCATTAAAAAAACTATTTTTTTCTATTACATTTAATAAATGTTAACAAAAAACCGTTGCGAAGGTCTTATGTTTATCTTCTTCATGCAAGTAGGTAGACAATAAGACACTCTTTGCAAATGCAACAACAAAAAACTTTTCTTTAAGATTTTTCTATAAGAAAAAAAACTTATAATTTATTAAAGTTCTGAACCTTTTCTAGTGATGGGGAGTGTATGTACATATGTACATACATATTTTGTAAAAATATTCCTTTTCTTACTACTTAGGTGGCGCTAAAACAAATACTTAGCGCAACAGACCGAATGTGGTCCAGGGCCTAGCTTCTCGCAACCATTCGTGTTGTGCGTTTTATATTTTTTCACACAAATGGAAAGGGACCTACAGTTTAGAGCCATATCGGAAGGGCGAATTGAGAAGGTTTCTCATGACAGTTCCTACTCTTGGACGTTAGGTAGGTAGGTAGATGAGTGCCTTGTGACATAGAGTCACTGCTCACTTAGACCAGGCCGGTCCATTGTGGCCAATCTTTTAACCCTGGAAACATTGTGAAAACGCTGTTAGAACCACCCAAATAATGATATGAATCTCAGGAGGTCCGTCAGGTCTTCATTTCCTAAGTCCTCCAGTTCCGAAAAGAAGTAACTTCCGAGAGTCCTCATTCTTATGACGGATAGGGCAGGACAATCACACAGCAGATGACGAACAGATTCAATTTCTTCTTCGTCCCTGCAACTTCTGCAAAAGTCGTTATGTAGCACACCGAGTCGTTCTGCGTGAACGCCGATAGTACAGTGTCCAGTAATTATGCCAGAAACAATCCGTGCGTTATAACGACTAGGTTTTACCAGAGAGGTTGATCTCTTCTTGCTGAAGGCCGGCCATAGCGCCATGGCCGTTGCCTATGTTTCCAGATGAACCCAGCGTCTGTTTGCTCGACCGGTGGCTTCATCTTCTATCTTTTTCCGTAAGGAACCGATTGGTATTACTACAAAAGGGAGGGCCCGCGATGAGTGCAGCGCCGATCCTTTCCTAGCAAGCTCATCAGCCTTTTCATTTCCTTTGATACCCAGCAGTGGATCACCGCATTGGCTCTAGATATCTCGTTTAGGAGTGACTTGCAGATTCTCACAAGCCTCGACCTGATTACCGCGGAGTCCAGAGCCTTA